>BSBM01001805.1:805000-1361044 GCA_027924585.1 Larix kaempferi | reverse complement strand
CTAGGGTGAATTATCCACAAAATATCATGAAAGGTTTTTGGAATTTGTGCCAACACAAAATCAAGAAGTTTATAAATAGATTTTCACATGAACCAACTAGTTGAAGACCATAAATTGTTTTTTGAATCTAATTAAAAAAGGCTACACAAATCCTTACAAGTCGGTTGAACAAATTGATGCAAACTTTTGTGAAGAGAAAGTGATACAAGAAAGAATCTCTATCGATGGCATTAATAGACATATTTTATGATGACCTTCATGATAGTTTTCTTTGTATTGTATCTACATTATTTCATAAGTTCATGATTGACAAGGGCATAAGTTCATGATGAACAAGGGCATACATGTATCTATACTAACTAAGAGAGAAACCAGGGAGAGTGGGAGTGCTTCTTGCATAAATGAACATGACTATTTTAAATTGAGGTCAAAAAATGGGGGGGGGTAGTTGCTTGTGAGATGCCTAAAAGAAGAAACATTTAGTTAACCTGCACTAAAGAAGAAGCATACCAGAAACAAGTGTGAGCATGCCGTAGATAAATCAAAGATGGAAGTTGACCACAAGGCAATTCCAGCATACACTAAATGAAGAGACAAGGAAAATAATTGCAAGAAGGATGCAACATTACAAACCACTGGTTAATTTACAATAGATTGAAATAGACAAAAGGAAAAAAAGAAGAGTTTAGTTTCATGATGTTGCAAACCCTCTTCAAGACCAAAGATAACAATATCCAATCGAGTGATGAGTCAATGGATAATTAACCCTATTTGATCCAATAAATGAATATTTCCCAGATGTGGAAGAGGAAGCAACCACAACAGTTCTATATTTGCAAAAGAATCTACAATTAGTGGAGCCAAGCTTGGGAGCCCTACAACTATCAAAATATATTGAAATTATGGAAGCCGAAGAGTCGAGACCATTGGTTCATGGAACATCAGACCCAACATGATCAAATCCCAATATTAATGAAATATTATGGCATCACTTGCATGTTGAACCTGTTCTAGGTTTAGTATGGATTTGACTAAATGATAAAGGGCAATTCATGGAATTAATATGGATTTATATGCCACAAAGAAATTGAAATTGGATAAAAATTGCACTATAGTAAGGAAAGAATGACTTACTCATATAAATTGAGGGTCACATGGGAACACCCAATGCTAGAATTTGTTACTAACAAAGTTCAAACACCACCACATGAACAGTATGAAGCAGAGTCATGACCAAGAGAAAATTGTGTGATAGAATATAACGATCAAAGTTGTCAAACATGACAAGTTGACCAAAGAGGAGATAGTGTATATACTTCAACAGTGAACAATTATAGTCAAGAAACAACAATTGTAGGAAACTTGAAGTAGTTGGGAGCCAACAAAACACTGACTCAACTACTACCCCTATAGTCGAATTTGTTATCTTCGACAAATATGCCACATTAAAATATTTTTTAGAATCATATCCATGAGGGTGATGAAGATCCTAAAAGGAATTGGTTCGTATGTGAAAAAGATTGGGATGTCGTGGATGTGGTAGATGAAAACCAAACATATGGAACAATTTAAAGAAGGAATCATAAAAAGGAAACTAAAATGGTTTATGAACTTCACTAACAATCAAAACAAAAATAAGGCATGAATCAAGAGGAAATTTTTTACATTCTCCAAAACTTAAAACATTAAACAATTGGTGGTAAAAGAAATCAAACAAGTGCTAGGAGAATCCATTAGAGAGTACGATCAAAGGTTTAAAGACATATTCAATCAAATCCCCTACAGAATGGACAATGAACTAATTATGAAATGGTTTGTTGTTGGTCTACTTCAAATAATAAGAGCACCCATTAAGAATGCATGAAATCATATCATGCGAAAAAAAATTTGAAAAGCACAACCAATTCAGTCGGATGATGATGGGAAGACCACACCATTGGATAGAACATTAAAAGAAAGACTCAAAATGATTCCAAAATCAAATTGAGAGATTTCCATGAAAGGTATGACTTATGGAGCATGATTTGCATGAATGAAGACCATACGAAATATCATTGTAAATATAGGTAACCCACTAAGTGACCTCTAGATGTCATAATTGTAAACACAAAATATTTTTGAGATATCTGCAAAGTTATGTCAAAGAATTATACAAGGGACTACCCCACAACATGAATAATTTCAATCCAAAGTGGCGCACTATATGCAAGGAACCTACCCTTAATACAATCTAATGCCAACTTAATGATAGGAACAAATCAAACTATGTACCACACCCAAGCCACAAATTTGTGACAGTGTGCTTAATGAGGTGGATATCAGGGAAGTGGATAGGGTGGATATAATAGAAGAGGTGATTATTATGGTCATTTTCAATATAAGAATCAAGGAGGTTGGAGTCAACGGGGTTATACATGGAAAAAATACTTTAGGTGTTACAAACAAGACCATCTCAAAACAATCGATCCCTTGAAGGACAAAACCGAGTTAACAGTTTTTACTAAGTGTGGTGTAAGAGACCACTCCCTAGAGGATTGTTCAATCATTCTGTAGGATATAATGAACATGAGAAATGTTAATTTGTTGCAAAGTGTGTCCAAGCATTAAGTATTAAATTCAAAATATCTAAATATACTTACACAATTGGGGACAAGGGAGGAGAAAGACACATTAATTAAAAATACAACAAATCATCAAACCTATTATAAAGGGTATAGATGTTTCCCATATCCATAAAATGAAAATTAATTTTCAATGAATCCCTGAGATATTTAGGAAAATTGTGGAAGAATAAGGATATCAAGAATTCCGACAAAAAACATGATAGGAAGGAAAATGTGTTCACTAGTAGAGAAATGGGTGATAAATGACCAGACAACCAAAAAAGTTGGTCAACAAGTGAAATAAATGATTAAACCACCAAAAACGTTGGTCAGCATAGTGTTTTTAAGTGAAATATGACCAAATTTGAGCAATTTTAAATTATCACAACCAAAATGACTAATTTAGTCATGGGATAAAAATATGACTAATTTAGTCATGGGATAAAAATATGACTAATTTAATCATGTGATAAAAAATCTGACTAAACAGTCTAAGTTAATAATTATATAAGATAAGCCTGTGGGGGGAAGCTCAAGTGATAAAAGATGAGAAGTAGTAATCGGTTGTAAATGGAAGGCCACATGTTCGAATCCCCCCAAACTTACTCGTGCGCCATGGTTCGAGCCCTATGGATGCACCTAGGGGTATAGTGGTAGCGAGAGTGGATCCCTAGACCTCGTGCCACACGAGTACCAACCCAATCCCCATTGTCGATTCCCCTAGTACCAAAAAAATTTAAAAAAAAATATTATATAAGATGTCCATTGTTAAAATTTACGAAATTGTAAAAATTCATTTTTAAAATTGCAATTTATATCCATTGACATTGGATTTCATCAAATAATTTAACAGAAAGGGAAGAATGCTTCATGATTTTTAGCATCCTCCATCTACTTGACTATAGAACACCTCGATACTCTCGGTACAATAACTAGACTAATCAAAACTCGAAGCCTCGATTTAATAATATATAGTTATTATATATATTATAGTTAATTTGTAATATTAATATATTATAGTTATATATATTAATATAATCAATATATATGATATGTTATATATAGGTTAATATTAATATATAGTTGATACATAGTAAATATATAATATGCTAATATATATGTCATGTATAGTTAATATATTAATATACTATGTAATATTGATAAAATATAATTGTTATATATATTAATATACTATGTAATATTGATATAATATAATTGTTATATATATTAATATATTGTATTAACTATTAATATACTATGTAATATTAATATTAATATAATATAATTAATATATGAGATCTGCGGCCCCATTACAACAGAGAATCGCTAGGGTATTTCTACGCATTCAATCAATTTTTGAGAGCAAACCATTCAAGCAATTTAGAGATCTGTATTGCTCTAGATCTGCGACAATCCAAGATATCTATGATTTGTATATCCCCCAAGCGATCTTATATCAAGCGAACAATCCAAGAGATCTACAATTTGGAGATCCAATCTGAAGGGATCTAGGGTTTAAGGTGCAATTCAAGCGAACAGTCTATCAAGCGGAAAATCTACTAAGGGAATTGTTTATCGAAGAAGATCTGCAGCCCCATTACACCATAGAATCGCTAGGGTATTTCTAGGCATTCAAGCAAATTTTGGGAGCGAATCATTAAAGCGAACCCCATTACAAATCCATGTTGATCTAGATCTACGGCCCCATTACACCAAAGAATCTATCAAGTGATATAGTATTCAAATCTAAAGCAATCTAGGGTCTAAGCAATTCAAGTGATCTATCAAGCGGAAAATCAAAGAAATATGCGATTTGGAGATCCAATCTCAAGCGATCTAGTGTTTAAGCAAGTAATGTACCTAACCTAACTTGAGTTTACTACACCATCATAACTAACTTGTATACCTAACCTTAAGGTGATTTATATAATTTGAACACCCCTAATGCTTGAACCTTGACCTTTAAACTTTAAACTCTAATTGCTAACCCCTAAACCCTAACCCTTAATCATTGACCTTTAAGATTTAAACTATAATTGCCAACCCCTAAACCCTAACTCCTTACTCATTATAATCTCAACAAAAAGGGACTAAAATAGGACACTAAATTGATACTACATCATTGCAATAGATAGATTTTTGGATGCCCACATGATGCTTGAAGGACATAATTTAGTATTATAAGATGCACATGACGACATGAATGACATAGTAGATTTAACAAAGATGTTAATATGACATAAAGCAAACATTAGAATGATATAAAAGTGGATGTTAGAAGCCAAAAATGGGACACTATCTAGTGAAAAAATAAACAAACAAGACTCCAAAGAAGATACTACGAGACATTTCTAAATCGGCAAAATTAAACTAGATGCAAAAGTAGTGAAAAAAAGACAAAAAATTATGTAAAATGATGAAAAACACAATGCCAAAAACCTATTGTGCATCCCTTTTTTGTTTTTTCGCAACTTGAGATGTAAAAAAGGACATTAGAACTTGTATTTTAGAAGTGTTAGTAGTCTCCACAACACTCCATTGTTTTGGTTGGAAAATTCTTTTGGTCAACAATGTGAATGGTGCCATCCCCTATATGGGAGTTTATTACATGAAAACAAATGCATATCACAACAGAGTATCGTTCAACCTAGCGGCCACAAATGGGGGGTATCAATTTTGTCAAATTCAACTAAGACTTGCACTTAACCCCAACTACATGAGTTCACTCACTTGCGCAAATAAGATAACCCATGAGGGGCGAGCATATCATTTGGGAGAATCAAACCTTAATGGGGGTAATAACAATACCTTGCTTTTACCAACCATGATAGCCCCTATTGACAAGATAACACTACAATTGTTCTTGGTGACATTAAAATTTTACAATAAACAAACCATCTTTTCTTAGCATTCTTAATGCAACAGATAAACACATGAGAAGACAAAGACACGTGAGGGCCTCATGTGACATTTATTGAATATAAATCGATAATTCTTGTCCATCTCCAATGAGTTGCATCATAAATTAAGGATATTTGCTTTGATGAACTTTAATATCACATGCAGTTTGAAAATTTTAATTGATATTGAGTTATTTACTAATCACTTTGTTTACTTGAAATACTATACCACTATTTTGTATAACGCATTTACTCTTAATGTAAATGAATCTTCAAAATATTAATGTGGTACAAAATCCCATTATACAAAGACTTTAGAGAAACATAACTTTGTTTTATTAAAAAACAAAAATCCCATTATAATTATGGATATCATATAACTAATCGCCACATGTTAACAAGAACTTACGAGCATAACAACTTATAGAATAATAAAATCATGTAGAAAACTAAATGTATTTTTATATATAATATAATTAATTTTGAAATTGTAGATTTGGGTTGAAAATTTGCAATATGGAATTTTGTCCAAATAAAAATGGGTGAAAAAGGCCATTTTAATCTTAAAATTTGCACAATTATAATTTTTTTACTAGCCAATTTTTTTACCCAATTCCATTTAATTATCATTTCTTTAAAGAAAAAAAGACATAGTTAGAGAGACCTTTAACTTTGTCAGGTGTGGAGCAGAAATCCTTGTATCAGCTTCGTCGTTCCATTAATGTCTTGTATATATTCTCCCAAAGCCAAATCAATCCCAGCCTCCCATTCCCATAATTAACCTTGCAATCCATGTCAATTCCACTAAGCAATCATTTTCATCATAAAAAACTATAAACCAACCTCTTTGCATACAATTTAATCCATTTGCATTCCTTGGATTCAAGCTGTGCATCTATCAAACTGTTCATCTATCAACCAGGACTCAACCATTCAAGCAATGCGTTTATCATCTATCAAACTCTTATTCCTGCAAACGATTCATCTATCAACCAAGACTTGAACATTCATCAACATCCCATCGGTGTGTGCACAATGTTTCAGGTATTAACATTCACTTATTTCATGTATCCATTCAATTAACTATCTAATTTTTCACATATCCATTTCACATATAGATTCTATTAACTAGTTTAGCGTATAATACTCACAGGTTAACCATTGCAGAAGGATACCCTATTAAATGTTACATGTATGGATTGTGCAGATTCTCGTAGCCATGCCAAGAGTCAATATTGCACCTCGTACAAGGGGCGCAAGGAAGCAGGGTACCTGGGGTGCCCAGCTACAATGCACATCATCGGATGAGGAAAGGGCCCATGTTTCAATTGACAACATTGCTACAACAAATTCTGAGAATGGTCCTGTGGAAGAGGTAGATGGTGTGGTTCCACCATCAATGACAGTGCCATCACCACCCACAGTTCCAGCATCGCCCATATTTCCACCATCTTCCACAGTGAAAGGTGCCATTTCAACGAAGAAAATCAGTACAATTAGAGGATGGACAAAAGAAGACATGCTGGCTGCAATTGACGATGTCGAATTCAAGGGGTTTCAGTTAGAGAAGTGGCCAAAAAATATGGGATTGCACCCACGTCAATCCATTACTGGATAAATGTCCTGACCCATACCAAGAGGATAGGTCCTCTTACAGTCATGACTGAACAAGGGGAGGAGGAGGTGGTGGTGTGGTGTAAGAAGATGGCCCAATTTGGACATGGGCTAGAGTTGATACAACTGAAATCAATTGTTGCTCAAATATGTCAGGGGGGCCAACCCCATTCAAATATGGGTTTCCAGGTAAGTCATGGTGGGATGATTTCAAAAAAAGGCATCCAGAGCTAGTGCTACTATGAAATTGCCCACATAAGATCGAAAGAGATGATGTAAACCTCACAATGAAAGAATTTAGGAATAATAGAAGAAGAGACAAGCAATAGAACTTAGATCCAAATAAACTCTGATTGAGGTAGAATAATTACACATGTTACTATTAACAGAATAATGAACTGGTAAATATACAATGCTGAGTATGAGGATTCGAATTCACTAGGAGGAATTCGAATTGGCCTTCATGCACAGATCCATAATCAGTGGAGAGTCATCAATGCCTAACTAGGAGTCCACCTTCTCATCAGTGAAGTCATCAATGCACAAGTAATGATCAACCGGGAGTCAAACTGAGTCTAACTGAATGTGGTTGGTGTAACTGGCACATGGAAGCACTAATATAGTGAAGGAGGCTCAGTGGAGGGCGCCAGAGGAGTTAACTGGAGTCAGAATGGTCAATCTAGTCTCACTGGAGGTCCAACAGAGTGATAAACTCAGTAAAGAGTCAGTTAAGCCTTAAATCAAGGGAATAACTGAAGATAACTCAATATAACTGAATATAACTGGACTGGTAGGTGAAGAAGGCGCCCTTGTCATGTAGTGAAGCAAAGGAGGGCGCATTAGTCACTGGGAGGCCTAGAAATGATCTGAAAGAAGCTCCGGGGGCTAGTGTTGAGGACTAGGTGCTGGGACTGATGACCTAGAATGCATGCAAACCCTAATTTTGCATGCATGACTGAAAATGAAAATGACTGGAAAGCTAGTAGGACTAGGATGGAGTATAGGAATATCCTAACACCCCCCCTTAATCCATCCTGGGCCCTGGTAACTAGGACCAAAGGTCACCCAGACAATAAATGAAATGATAATAAAATACATAACTGTCCATAAACTGAGGAAATGGGGAAAACCTCATGGGAAAAATACCCCCCCTAAAAAAAAACAGTAAATGACTCAAAGAACCATCATGCAGAAAAGAAAGAAGCTTTCATCAGTGAAAACTTTTGCAAAAGACTTGGCAAGCTGATCCCATGTAGGAAGGTCTCCCACTGTGTGGAGGATGAAACAAGTCTTTCAGGAACTTTTTTTGTATCTGGAGCGAATGGAACATGAGTAGTCTTCCCAAAATATGGAAGAGAGAATCCCATCATCATGCTGCATCTCTTATGGAGAGATGGATGGCATAATGCAAGGTTAGCATGCTGCTGAAGTCTAGTAGTTCTGTAAGCAAATAAATCATCAACTGTGTTCTCAGTAGTAGCAAGGACTGTGTGAGAACATATTTCTCTTGAATCTGGACTAAGAATAGGTGTTGGTTCTGAATCTTCTTGAACCATGATCTCAACATCAAAATCTTGATCTTCTTCTTCACTAGAATAGGAGTCACTGGAAGAGAAGTCACTGTGATCTTCATCATAATCTGAAGGAATAGTTGGAGAGAAGGGCATGAAGTGTGAGAACTCATATGCCTTTGAGGCATGATTAGCAATCCCATTCACCAGGGTATTTTTTAAGGATTCTAATATTATACTTAAGTATAGTATTCTAGGCGATTATTTTGGATTGAAAAAAACATATATATAGATAGGTAGGCGAATATCAAATATGAAACATACAATTTACTACTTAAATTTGTAAATTTTGGCGAAAATTATGACAAAAAAACATATTTGATGTATATATAGGCGATATTAGAGACCAAAAATGACCAAATAGCGAATTTATTTTTTGGAAAAAAGCCCAAAAAATAGCCAATTGGCGAAATTTCGCCCTTAAAAATTACCCTGCCATTCACTATAACCTTTCCAGTGAAGATTTCTGTAATCTCTACTGTGTCTGGACCAAAAATTACTTGTTTTGGAGATCCTGTATGAGTCATTTGATATACTGACAACAAATTAGCTGTAAGAGAAGGAACAAATAAGACATTTTTGAACTTACCATGCTCCATATGAACTGTACCCAAACCTTTGGCATAAATCTGAGAGTTGTCTCCCATGTGAATGGTAGGCCCATCTTGGAGATCCAAAGAGGAGAAGGATTCTTCTTGTGCCATCATGTGGTTGGAAGCTCCAGAATCTATGAGGAGAGCTTTTGTCTTTGAAAAACCAGCCATCAATGCATGACAATCATCAGATCCACTTCCAGAATCAGACATCTTTGCTTCTTTTGGAACAACAATTTGGTTTTGTTCAAGAAGCTTGGTTAGAAGATCAATCTTCTTATGCATGCAGGCATGCTCAGGATGGTTTCCTCTCTTGCAGTAGGTACAATTTGGTCTCTTTTGTTTGTCATTCTTGGATCTTGAAGGTTTCTTTCCTTTGCCTTTTTGTCCCCCTTTTGCATTCGCTCCACTTGATTCACCAGCTAAAAGAGCTAGATCTCTGGAGGTTTTGATGGCACCCATTTGAAACAGTTTGTTCTCTTCTTGAGTGAGAGCTTCAATGAAGTCACTTAAGGTGGGAAACTTCCATCCAGGGATGGACATTCGAACAGAATGAAAGGTAGATACAAAGATAGAAAATTGAGATCCAATTTTACTCAATATAGAGAGTATCAATTGCTCATCACTTTTAGTGATGCCACATTGCTTGCAATGCAAAACCAAATTCTGAAATTTGGAGAAGAAATCTTGGATGCTCTCGAAATTGCTAGGTTGAAGGGAAACCAATTCATTCTCAAGAATGTAGCCTCTCAGTTCGTCTTGTTTGCCAAAAAGACTCCTCAATTTTATCCATAAATCATATGGAGACTTCAATCCATCAGCATGAAACAATAGATCATCAGATATATGAAGGCATATGAATCCAAAGGCTTCATCCATTTTGTTTAGGTGCTTGACTCTCTTTTCAGCTTGATGTGGTATGGCATCTTTTTCCTCAACTATTCTAGTAAACCTCTTGATTGCAAGAGTATTATCATCTTCCTCTTCCATTCGAAATAATTGAAAGGAGTGAGAAGTATAGAAGAAGGAGCATTCGAATTGCTCATCTTGATTGCTTGAACAAGTGCAAATAGAAAGCTATTGAATCTGCTATTGCAACTGCTGGAACTTCAAAATACCTGCAAAAAACTCTCAAGAATGGAGGTAGAATATACTCTCAAGGCTCTGATACCATGTGAAATTTCCCACATAAGATCCAAAGAGATGATGTAAACCTCACAATGAAAGAATTTAGGAATAATAGAAGAAGAGACAAGCAATAGAACTTAGATCCAAATAAACTCTGATTGAGGCAGAATAATTACACATGTTACTATTAACAGAATAATGAACTGGTAAATATACAATGTTGAGTATGAGGATTCAAATTCACTAGGAGGAATTCGAATTGGCCTTCATGCACAGATCCATAATCAGTGGAGAGTCATCAACGCCTAACTAGGAGTCCACCTTCTTATCAGTGAAGTCATCAATGCACAAGTATTGATCAATCGGGAGTCAAAATGAGTCTAACTGAATGTGGTTGGTGTAACTGGCACATGGAAGCACTAATATAGTGAAGGAGGCTCAGTGGAAGGTGCCATAGGAGTTAATTGGAGTCAGAATGGTCAATCTAGTCTCACTGGAGGTCCAACAGAGTGATAAACTCAGTAAAGAGTCAGTTAAGCCTTAAATCAAGGGAATAACTGAAGATAACTCAATATAACTGAATATAACTGGACTGGTAGGTGAAGAAAGCACCCTTGTCATGCAGTGAAGCAAAGGAGGGCGCATTAGTCACTGGGAGGCCTAGAAATGATCTGAAAGAAGCTCCGGAGGCTAGTTTGCTGAGGACTAGGTGCTGGGACTGATGACCTAGAATGCATGCAAAATGCATGCAAACCCTAATTGCATGCAAAGCCTAATTTTGCATGCATGACTGAAAATGAAAATGACTGGAAAGCTAGTAGGACTAGGATGGAGTATAGGAATATCCTAACAGATACGAACTGCAGAGCACCTGGATAGAGACAGGGCATTGAATCTACGCCCCACAGTTGTGTCCAAGTTCTATGACACTCTTTCTTATGCATATGAGAAACACTCTTACGCTCCAAACCATATTTGTAACCACGACGAGACAAGGTTACAGGAAGGAAGGAATTGTGGCATGCGGTTCATTGCAAATAGAGGGAGTCGGAATGTGCCTAAGATTCTTCCCAAGAGCAGGGAGTGGATAATTATTCTATGATGTGAATGCAATTGGTATGGCAATCCCGGGATTTTATTTGTTCATGGGAAAAACTCGGCCGCAAAACTATATCCAAAACTTTGAACCTAGAGTGTGCATGGCTGCACATCCCCATGCATGGATGACTAAAGAAATTTTCCTGAATTAGCTTTGTCACTTTGCAGCATCTGTACCAGGCAGTGTCTCCCCTGAAAACAGACACCTGTTGGTTTTAGATGGCCATGGCAGCCACATTGCTATGCAAACCATTGAGGAGGAAAACAGGTTGGGCATTGACTTGTTAACACTTCCTGCTCACACCACTCATAGGTTGCAGCCCCTGGATGTGAGTGTGTTTGGGCCTTTCAAGGATTTTTTCAGGTTGGAACGTGCTGCATGGATGGCGAAGAACCCATGGGTAAAGGTAAAGAGGTTTGAGTTAGCTGAACTTGCAAGCAAGGCTTTCAAAAGGGCTCTCACATCCTCGAATATCAAGGTTGGCTTTAGGCGAACAGGTATCTGGTTATTGAATTATGATGCTCTTATGCATGACACCAGGTGTACCCGAGCATTTGATGTGGATAGCCAAGAATATGTGGTTGGCGAAGATATTGAGGATGTCGAAGAGAATTTAGATGGGCAGCAAGAGGCAGATGTTGTGGACAACATCATGTCCCTTTCTCAAGGAAACTGCCAAGGAGTTGGTGTTGTTGATGATGATGAACAGGTCAGCGCTACACAATTCAATGATGAAGCAGCAGAAGATAACATGGGGATAGGTGGTCCAGCCGGCACACACGTGGATTCTATGGCACATAGAAATGTGGTCGATGGTTGTCGCAGTCAAGGCAGCAACAATGACACATTGACAGTGCCAACCCAAGTATCCCAACCATCATGGATGGAAAACGCCATGATGAACTTGAACAAACACATTGGCGGTTCCACCAACGATGAAAGAATGAACATGCCTTCGCAGCCGAAAATCATACAAGATGAGATTGTCCATTTTATGTTGATGGTGGGTTGAGAGAAGAACCTAACATAGACAACCAGGATGTTGCCGAAGAATACACTACAATAGAAGAACCTCTCATAGCAGAAGAACCACTGCCAGGGAACACACCAAGGCTTGTCCAATTCCTAAAGTTTCCAGTGGAGAGAGTGTCAACACAAGGAAGGAAAGGAAAGACAGACATTCTACGATTGGACCGGAGTTCACAACTACTCACTTCAGAAGAGTACATAAGCCTCTTGGTTGAATCTGAACAAAAGAAACATGCTTTGCCGGAATTAAAACAAAGGAAGAAATATCTTGCAAAGGAAAAGAAGGAAGCAAGGATGATTGCAGCTGAACATCGAGCACAGGAAAGGATTTCAAGAGAGGCTAATCAACAAGAAAAAGAGCAGCAGAAGCAGTTGGCAAGGAAAGCAAAGCAAAGGATGCAAGGAAGGTGCAAAAGATGAACCAAAATTATGCAAGAGAAATGGAGGAAAGGAATGTGATGGTTGATAGTATAATAACAACCGATGAAAGGAACATGATGGAAGGATCATTAGAAGCATTTGCAAACAGTGCACGATTCTACCAGGATCTTATTAACATTCAGATGCCCCGCTATAATCAGGCAGGTTTACACCCCCCCTCTATTCCTACTAGTGCAGGGGCCCATTCTATGTTATCTTATCCAACACCTGCAATTATTCTAGGGGTCTCAAGCACAAGTCGGGCCTATGGCTATTCAATTCCTCCTTGGTTGCACAGAGTAAATTGGCCTCAATCTGTTTCCACCAACCCCACCTATCCTAATCAAACATCCTCAGTAAGGTCGCCCTACTTGGCTCAAACTGGAAACCCGACAAGAAATGATGGGGAAGTTGATGATCCTCATGAAGAATAGGATGTCTGGTGTATAGGCTAACCAAATGCTATTTTGTTCTCAAGGCATTTTCTTTTTTTGCAGCCTCAATCAAGCATGATGAGGGCTTGACATAACCTAAAACCTAGGTGATAGTTTTCATATAGACTACAAATCCTAGGTATTGACATCCACTACAAATAGAGGCATTGTATTAACATCTACTACAAATAGAGGCATTGTATTTGTATTTCAGTAGTATTAATATAAAATGCAGTTGTTTTATTATAAATGAGCAGGTTTTATTTATTTATGTTTGTTTTCATTCTATGAATGTTGACCATCCTTTGTGCCTACAAAACACAACAGCTACAAAATCCATCTATTTTTTCTTTTTCCAAACTCCTAGCAACACTCATTTCACAAGCTCATTCAAGGAGGCTTATAAGGTAAAAGGAAAACCAAAAAAATTGAACCTATGTCAAAGTTGCAATTAAGTTGATTATTGCAAATCCATCATATCCCTCTAACTCTATGGATAGCAATAGGTATCTGGCCATTTGCAACTTTGATCTTACATGCACAAACTAGTCAAACAACACTCTTAAGCATCATCTCTGATTTCCACTTAAACTCAAATCCTTAAACAAATGAACATGCACAAACTAGCCAAACAACAGTCTTAAGTACCATCTCTAATTTCCACTTAAACTCAAATCCATAAACAAATGAACATGCACAAACTAGCCAAACAACACTAATAAGTACCATCTCAAATTTCCTCTTAAACTCAAATCCATAATTAATATTGAGAAAAATTCACTCCATTAATTGTATCAAATGCTTAAACGGTGTCAAATGCTTAAACTGTATACCAACAAATGCTTAAACTGTGTCAAATTTTTTGCATCAGTTCACTACATAAGATTGCAACGCCATCAAGAAAAGAAAGACAAACATTCACACTAAATGAGGGGCCATGCCAAATTTCAAAATTGTCATCAAACACCATGACAATGTATCCACAACATTTTCTTCTTTTGCAGCTTCAAACAAGAACGACAAGGGCTTGACAGAATCTAAAACAAAGTCACAAAGTTCTAAAACCTGATGCAAATAATAGGGCTTTATATCTACTACAATATGAATATGAAGATGACTATAAAGTTCAAACACCTACTGCTGCAAATTTTGTAGCAATATGAATATAAACTGCAGTAATCATAACCAAAATGTATAACAATATTGCACCCAATAATCCATGCTACAACAATCTATGCTACAATAATCATAGCGAAAATGCATTGCAATTTTTCTGCCAACACTGAAAGCAACCATCATTCATCCACACAATAACACATACCATGCCAAATTCCAAAAATTGTCAACCACCACATTTACAATCTATTGACTGCATATGCCTAAAAAATATTCACGAACAGAAGCCAAAAGCCAAATTTAAGCTACAGTAAAAACAGAGAATCTTCTACAAGACCCTCCACCGCCAACCCTAAACAAAAATTATTTTAACAACTGTATAATTAGCCAAAACCAAACAGGTGGAAGCATCACCAAATTAGCCAAAGTCCCAAATTACAACCACGCATATCAACCAGAGCCATAACAGTATGCAATAACCACACAAGGTTTGAAATATATTCAAGAGACACCCATATCCCTCCACGGTCCGCCGAAACCCTTGTCTCTCCAAATGTTTAGACCGTGTTCAACACCATAACCACATTATAAAATTGCGGACCGTGTTCAACACGCCATTTTGTCGGGGCTACTCCACCATAAAAAAACAGTAACCAGACACGGTCCAAAAAACATAATAAAACTCACCCATAATCGCAGTTGCAGATATCAAACAAAAAGACAAATTGCAAACCCATAATTTTGTGCAAACATACCTTGCAAACCTCCTCACACCCAAAGAAACCCTAAAACGAAACAGCCAGACAAACCCGTGCCCAAAACATCTAGACAAACCCACTTAGGAGATACAATTACAATACAGCCATACAAAGCCACTAAGGAGATACCCAAACAAGCCCGTTGCCAGAGACACACAAGCAATCGCAATGAAATTATCCAAAGGTTTAACGAAATCATCCAATGAGGAGGTGTGGAGTGTTGAAAAACACTGTCAAGATGCCAGTAAGGATTAAACCCTACCAATTGTAGGATGGCCAATGCTGAGGCCCGTCGAACGCACGAACCCGCCTTCTTCAACCTCCTCAAACCCATAGCTGGCACCGGAGTTTGCATGGACTGAGCCAGTCATGGCCGCCAATAGGGAGAGCAATGCACATTCGAAATCCACTGCCGAGCAAAGCCACCAAGAGAACAATGCCACAAATCGTATCCCACAGAACCAAAAGACAAGGAAGGCCACCCAAAACGCAGAGCAGGGCGCGCAATGTGAGGTTTTGCGGGGCTTCGTGTATTCTCCCACCATCAACCACTGTTCACACCACCATGTACCACCGTTCACACCAAGCTGCGCGGGAAATGGAACCTTGGCGAACCAGTACCGGGGTGGCAGAATGGCCACACACTGGCTCCAAGCAAGAATGCATGGGGTGGTGGAGTAGCCCCGTCAAAATGACGAAATGGTAACCCTAAACCCCGTCAAAACCCTAGAAAGCGACGAGGCCACTTGCCTGACACGCGGCGCTAGGTGGTGGGCGTCTGTCGTACAGAAAAGGGAGCTTGCCATGTGTCCTCCGACGTGGTGGAGTGGAACCCGCACAGCTATTGGCGTCCCTCCTCTAGACCCTAAGGCTGTGAAATTTCACTGTATGGAATTAAATGGGGGGTGTAGAGGTTTTACGGCATTATAGGAGTTGTAGAGAATTTGTGGCAGGATTTTTTTGTTGTACGGATGAATTGTGGTTGTTTATATATGGTAGAGGTAAATATTGTTGAAGCCATTACAAAAGATTAAATCAAGACCGAAAAAGCAAGCCCATAAGGAAGCGAACATGCCACTCGTAGAAGTGCATGAGAAGGTTCACATTTGTCAACCATTATTGGGTAAGATTCCAATGGTCAGATTTGTTTATATAATCTTCAGAATGCTTATCAGTTTCCAGAGAACTAGTTCAACCAAAGGTCTACCCACCTTTTCCATTGCTCCTGCTACTAATGCCTTTTCAAGTGGTGTATCAATATATCCACAGAAAGCATCCCCTACGGGACCCGAGCTCATTAGTATTAAGTTGGACGAATGGAAGCTCCTTATGTTGGACGGAAAGGTTAGCATATTTGGTCAACCTAATGTGGTTGCATGTTGGACTCAATGCTTGAACGTTGGTTGTATCAATTGCATTGCACCTCCCCATGTTCAATACATTTCATTCTTGCATCAGCAGTAGGAGTCAATCAATCACAAAGATTTGTTTTTATAAGCTTTTTCAGTTGAAAGGTGAACGGGTGTGCCAATTATCCACGGAAAAGACAAGGCAAGGCAACAATAACGGGACTGAGGGCTCTTATTATAGCTGGAAGATGTATTTCAATGGGGAAGAAAGCCATCAGTGGAAGAAACACCCGAAGCAGTTGTTTTAGTTCCAAGCATAGATTCAATTGACCTTGTTTGCCTAAACGCATTAGGGGTGGTAGATTCTGATCCATTCATTGGGAAACCTGTTTTAGGGCCTGTTGGAGATAGATATTGAATTATTGTTTGGGTGGATCCAATTCCGGCTCTGATTTGGACACTGTGATCTATATTACATTGATGTGTTATGCGCTTAGATATGTAGTCCAGTTAAAATATAAGTTGTAAGGATGCTTATAATATTAAAGCATGGAGGGGGTGGAATTCTTAGCGAAAGAGTGCTTTATTAACTAAACCTAAAACTGATTAAAATGCGACTGACAATGGGACCGCTTCCTGCTTTGTATATTTATTTGGATTTGGATCCGCTACTTAAACTAAGTAAACATGCTTTTCTCTATGTATGATGGGTCTCAATCTAAAAGGGTTGCTACGGGGTATCTATTGCAATCCAATGAATCAACGAGTCCAAGGTAAACAACTGCTAAGTTGACCAAACGACTGAGTTCACACATAGGTTGAATCGAAACTCGACCTTAGGGTTTCAAGCTCGAGAAATATTTGAATGCGCAGAGATTAAGCACTGGTATTTGAGAAGAGTTCGAATGGTGAGCATTTGAACTGGAGAACAACTGTATCAAAGATCTGACAGTGAACTTGATTCTAGCCATTAATTAAGATCTCAAAGAAAAATCATAATCCTTAGAGAGGGAATCATCGCCCATACCCTAGTATGCTCATCATCTCTGTCTCATACTTTTCATTTCATTCTCTGACTTAAAACTGAGAAATGCACGTTCTTGGATTCTTCCACAAAAAATCTGTATGAATCCATCAACTATCCTTGTTTTGACAAAATCCACTTGTTCATTTAATTACCTGTATGTGGGTGAAAGATATATACTCGAAGGAGGTTTTTGTGTCCTTCAAAAGGGAATCCAAAGCCTGCAACTGAGGGTTCTGAATGTCATGATGGTTCACCATCCAATTTATAATGAGAGTCGAGTCCCTGTAAACCTGAATGTTTTTAACACTTTTTTGAAGAGCCAACTGCATCACAGCATGCAAAACCATAAACTCAACAAGATTATTGGTTCCTCGCCCAAAACCAGCTTTGAGTATATAATAATGGTTGGTGTTTAAGTACAATTAACCACCAATTCTACATCTATCCTCCTGGCCTTAACAGGCCCCTTCGAAAATATCCCACGGGAGAGTTTTATCGGTCTCTAAAGGAGTAATATGTCTAGAAGGTTTTGTATGATGCTCCTTTTTAATAAGACTAAACAAAGAATTTACCTGTACAACAATCTAGGATGGAGGTCCCAATGTATGTAAGAAAAATTATTATTGCAAGCAATCTATAAACCCCATAAGACTAGAATCATGATAGCTCGAAACGCCTTCAATTCATGACGTTGGAACCATGGTAGGTAACACTTCTCAACTCTTTCCCCCACCAAATATGAGATCCTTCAGTATTGTAATACTGTCAGACAAGTGTCCAAACTTGTGGAGTGTATTTGCAGTGAATCGACATATGAGTACCAGTTTCCTCGACAGTTTTGCATAGGTAGCACAGACCAGGACCATGGACCTGCCTTTTATTTTGATGACAAATCTACTTAGGTAAACAGATGGTATTAATTGAAGTAGACTTATTTGAACAGTGCAAAATATCTACTATGGTTATGAAAAAGGATTTAAGCTTTCTATCTAACAATGGTTATGGTAACCAAATATATAGAAGTGACGTATCCAACCTTGAACTCCACGCTTTGAATCAATTGGAGGTGTATAATCTCGTAGAGGCTTGAATTATTTCTTCTATATGCTCATGAATTAACTATTCTCTAGTGGGATATGGTCTAGGTTTGCTCTAGCTTTCCATGCAATTTTCTGATTGCTTCCACCCACTTATCCACAAATAAATTACTACTGTCATCTCATAAGTATAGGTCTGTCCAAACAAAAGAGTCAACCGCCACCCATTTTGTAGAGTATTTGACCCTATCCCTATTTACCCCACCCAATAAGTAAAATTAGGGTATTGATCGATCTATATAATTGATTTGGAGCTATTAGAGATGGAAGTTTAAACTTCATGAAGACAATTATACATTATGAAGACAATTAGGCCACGCATGATGAGTTAGTGTTGCAAGAAAATAATATGTCTACTCTCCTTCAATACCAATTAGGAAATGTGAAGGTATAAATGAAGGAAAATTTTATGGGCATCACTAACAAACCAAAGATAAAATGAGCATACATTTGTCATATATGTATTAGGAGATTCTTTAAACTTTGTTGTGGATTGCTTACAATCAATCTCGTGCCTCTATGCAAATTCCTTATCTTTTTTCTTTAAAGCACAATACAATGAGGCAATTTAATGCTTTCATTTGTGGATCTTTGTAGGAATATCTTTGGTTGAAAAAAGGTGCTACCAAAATTCAAGAAATTATTAAAAGAAGAAATCTAGTGTGCAAAACATGGCGTCTCAAATATCATCTATATTTTAAGAAAATTCAGTATACCAAATTAGAACTACCAAGAAATTTATAAGAGTTTGTAAAGGATTATGAAAGACAAATTTGTAAAAGTACTCACAAGTTTGTAATATACTTAGAGCACTTCTGATTTAGTGAAGGAAAGTATATACAAAATATAGACCCACCTACCAGTTAGGGGGCTAGGCATGTAATCAATTGCCTCTGTATAGCATACATTCAGCAACCAGTGCGGATCCATTTTATTGGATAAGTATAATTATGGCTTCTAATCGTGGAACTATTATGGAGCTTGGTATCACGCTAATTTAATTCTAGTTAGACACCCAAATAATTATTTTGTTTTGAATAAATTTAATTTACTTTATCTAAACACCCAAATAATTATGTTTCCCATACTAAAAGTTCCTTGCTATCGAAAATCAAGAGTAAAAACAGGTTCTCTGTCCTTCTTCAAATAGTTCTTTTGAACCATGTACATATTAATCCTTGCCACATTTCTCAACCCATATCTAGTGATGTGCACATGGACTTAAATCCTATATTTGAACCCATCTAAGCATTGATTCAATTGTCCATAGTTCCACTGGCTAAGAATACATTGATATTCCCCCATACCTCCTTAATCTCTTTGAAGCCATCATAATTGAATTGTTATCCATAAATGAAACATGAACAATCCAATACTATCATCATGATTAACAGTCAATAGTAGTGCTCCTCAAGCTTGCACGGTAGTGATATTATAGTTTATGCAAGCAAAATTTTCACTCTAAAACCAATGTATGGAATTGAAGATAGCATGTTGTAATCTTTGGTGAAAAAGACTATACACTACAATAGTAAATGCATGCAATATACCAAAGAATACCTATCAAATTAGTCATTGCATTTAAAAGGTTAGCAAGATAGAAGATGGCCAAAATGCTGAGCTCACATAAAATAGTGAAATCCAAAGGGTTGGCCTCCTAAGAGAAATGGCCAATCTTACAAAGTTCGGTGTTATTTCCACATCTATAATCAGTTAGTTGTATTGACACTCAAGTTGTTGTGGAAGCCACAATAATCAAGGGACAAGTGAAATATATATAATTTCTAAAAAATCAGCTTTTATGCTAAACAATCCCATAAAATCCCGAATGATGCAAATCTTGGATTATTTTATGATCCAATGTTTATCTTATTAACCTTCACCGGTTCTTTAAATATGTCTTTTGGTATGATTATGAGTTGTATCTCTTACTATTCATTATCCTTCTATTTCTTTGAAGGGGATATAATGCAACTCATCTAAGTCAACATCCCTATAATTGCTCTATCAAAATTTGTGGTAGCATTTGAGATATTGAAGGTACCGTTTATGCCTTCCCTCTTATCACAGAGATCGTCGTGATTGATATCATTTCTTGCTTCATTGTTGGTGAACATTAACTTTAAGTTGGAGCATAAAATTGAAATTACAATGCTAGAAGAACATATATCTTTCACCTTCATAATAAATGATAGCTCATTTCATTTTTATATTTTGCAGAGTTGGAACTTGGGTGACATAAGCCATTGCATGTATCCATAGTGTTAATGCATATATTTACTATTTGGTCAATGTTGTTGCAGTGAATATAACTTTGGTTGTCTCTTTAAATCTGATTGTTTTCTCTTGTGTGCTTGCAGCACTTACAACAATTGAGTTAGAGAAGTCTTTCATATCGATTGGGAAAGAACCTGTTTATGTGGACTTAGAGGTAATCCATAAAAGTATAGAATGCATTATTACAAAGGACAACATAAAAACTAAGAATAAGCATGATTACTTGTATGGATAGTTTGCTAATTTTCTTATCATTTTCTTGAGGCTGTAGTGTAATTTGGAAAGGATCAACTACCTGATCTTGTTGTTCATGTTCCAATGGAAGTAGTTATAGTCTCTCATCTGCAAGCTGAACAAGGACTGGATAATGAGACGGGACCTAAGAGTATTATTCATAGAATGAATGAAACTTGCAAACATAAATCTGATTATGCTAAAACTTTTCATGCCGTATGTCTTTTAATTAAATATATTCTTGATCTTGGTGAGAAGATATGATTGGGCATGTATTAATCGTGTTTGATGAAAAAGGTTTTATTTTGTTAATGTGCTTTAATAGAACAATTGTCATTTGTGATCATATTTATGGTGATGTTGCATGCAATACAATATAACATCCTAGTTCTTTTTTTATGACAAATATTTGTTGACTTGCAAGGTCATTTTTATTATTTTGAAAGCACAATCTGACATAATAAAATGGAGGTTTGGAGCCAATTTATTACTTGAGCGGCTCACAGAAAAGGATTTCACAACAGGAGAGGATGATCAGAGTATGTCTTTTCAACTTGGGGATGATAGAGTCATTAGAGAATCAGCTCATGTGTTATGCGGAAGCAAAGGTCACTTAATCAAGAGGGTACAACAGCTTCCAATTTGCTTAGAGGGTCTCTTTTTGGTGGCCAGTCCCATGTTTAAGCTTCTAAGGTTGACATATGAAAGGATACTTATTGTATTTTTATTGATTACCTTTGACAATTCTCTCTTTGCAAGGAACCTGTGGGATGCATGATTGTAGTGAATCTCTAGAAATTCTTATAGCCATTATTTGTAAATCTTTATATTCTATCCCAAACATGGAAAATTTCCTGGCAGGCCAACCAACTATATAAGTTAGAGTCTATTTTGTTTCTCAGTGTAGGTAAATTTTTCTGTTTGATCAAATCTATGATAGGTAATTTGAAAACCAGAAGATCATAATGTGTTTCCAGAATAGTGGTGTTTGTTTATCAGGCAAAACCATGCATCTTAACGCTTCCTTGCAATGACCAAAACACTATGAAAGTATCGGGGAGTAATCACATATATTTATAATACAAAATTGTTTCAAATTCGGATACCAAATATATTAATAACTAATCAACTTTTCATAAATATAGCCTAAAATAGATGGGTAGTTTAATAAGATTTTCTTGCAAGAGGAGCACTAAAAGAAATCTTAATGCTAAAGATAAACATGAATAAAAAATAGACTCAACATCCATGTTTCGAGATCCAAGTGTAATAAACATTTCATGTGTTTCACATAATAGCTTAAAAATGAGTGACAAAACTTTGACTATTCGTCGTGCTACAGTCAAGTAGAGATTTACAAGATGTCAAAACTTTGATATATATTTTTAGTGTGAACTTTGATTCTATTTAAGGGTGCTAGGTCAATGGAAGAGCACCTGGCTTACAAGCAAGAGGTTGGTGGTTCAATTCCTCCATGCCCTATCTACATAAATCAATGACTAATTAAATGACCAGTTAACAACAATCAATGACTAAATAAATGACCACTTCACAACAATCAATGACTAAATAAATGACCAGTTTACAACAATAAATGACTAAATAAACGACTAAATGTAATACCAAACAACGATAATTAATGACTAAATAGCGACAATTAATGACTAAATAAATGACTGAATTTACTGTCAATTAAATGACTAAATGCACTACCAAATAAATGACTAAATATTTTACCAAATAGAAACAATTAATGATGAGATAAATGACCAAATAAATGACTAAATATATGACCAATGCATGAAGCAATTCAAGCAATTTATGACCAAGTGATAAATGACCAATTTGGTTGGGTGATAGGTGACTACTAATTTATGACCAACGGACACATGACCAAATTTAGTCATTTATCACCCCTTTTTAGTCATCGTTTTAGTCACTTATCACCCATTTTGTACTAGTGGTTGTTCTTGACAAATTCCTCAACCTTTAAAAGAAGAAGAAACCTTTATGTCGTTAAATTTGGATTAATAAGGTAGAATCTAGAGTAAAAATTCATGAATTTAAATTGTGAATGTGTTAATATTAGCCTTTTTAAAGTGTGAAATTGGGTTCTAAAAGTGACAATATTGGTTTTCAAAAGTGTGCTTTTTTAATCCAAAAGTGTCAATTTCAAATAATTTGAAACCAAAAAGTGTGATTTTGTATTCTAAGAGTTTTATCTTCGACTCCAAAAGTGAGATCCATTCCAAAAGTGCATTTTTATTCCAAAAATAAGAATTTTGATATAGAAAAGAGTCAATTTCAATTTTTTAATTTGTGAAATTCAATTCGAAAAGTGTCAATATCTAATTGCTACAACGTGTATTTAGAGTTCAATAGCTTGTTTTTTCTTAACGTGTATATAATATCTAAATCCAAGATTAACTTATAGTTGTCAACATTTTATCTTTTATGTGCATGCATACTATCACTATGACATGCATTGCTAAATATACCAGCATAGATCCATCTTAAACCCGGATCTATTAAGCACCGAGAGGGATGCAATTTCTTGAGGTGTTATTTTTTTATCTTAAATTTTTTACACATTAAGAAAAAATTTACCCCTCGAGAAATTGGATCCCTCTCTTTTAATTTTTTAATTACTTTTATTTTTGATAAATTATGAGCGGACATGAAATTTTTTAATTACTTTTTTATTTGTGATAAGTTATGAGCCGACATGAAAACGTAACGTGACAAACGTGACGTGACAAACATGACAACATCTCCCCCATCCTAGGTTGTAAGAACCTCGTTACTCTCGATGCAATCAAGATTGAAGAGATACAATAAAATAAAAACAAATGAAAACAATCATTCTATTCGAGAGTTGTACATTTTAATAAATATTTAAGGAAACATCACTCAAATAAAGTCACATTCATCAACATCACTCTCACTCTCAACATTATGATCCATTTAGTATTGTTGTCCCTAATTGTTGCAAGCCCTTCTTCGGTTATTTTATATAAAACAATGGCGCACACACACTACATAGAGATTTACCCTATACACCCTTAACCAGGAAAAACCATCAAAACTTAGAGCTCCACCTCTATCTTTCTCATTGTGTTTTTTATAATATTTAGGTATTCTACAATATCCAAAACCCTAATCCATTAACCCAGAATAGATTTAGACCCAGTCCCTTAACCGAGATTAATTACATATTTTATGGAAAAAAATAGCTAGATGGAGGTGGATTGTAAGGTGACACAACCCACATGCAAAGAGTACTATAACACATACCCAACACATTGTACTATGAGTGTTTTCATTCTACAACATCATAATTTGGAGATAATCAGGATCTCTAGGCTTGTTACATAGAGGTCCAATATAGAAATACTCAATTGTGGGGACATTTTCCCTTAAGTATGCTTCCATAACTTCATGTGAGGACTTTATAGAGCATTGTTTCTTATTTCTTGCATAGTGGATGACCATAAATTAGTTCTTGAGTATAATGTCCCCATCCAAATAAATCACTAGAAGGGAAAATTCCACCAATCTACTAGTTCTCTAGGTTGGGGTGGAAACATTTAGATTTGGAATAAGGGAGCTAATAAACTCCAAATGGAAATTAGCTTGAAATAAATTTATTAAAAGAGCATAAATAAATATTTACAATAGGAAAATAAGGTGGCACTTGGTCATGAAGGCACATTGGTGGTGTGGGACCCACACAAAGCAAGATTCTCCATGCCACATGGCATCCTACTCTCACCCATTCAAATCCAAGGTGGAGTCTAATATTCTTGGCGGAGTTGGAAGGTCATTATACTTGGAATGACTCAATGAGGTTCGAATTTGAGTGGAATATTAACTCCCATGGAAGAGGAAGAGACGTCTAAGAGATATTGAGACATTTGGGCTAGATTCCCTGGCTTCTATGACAACAATGTTGAAGATGCTATGACACTTATGACAAGGATCAGACCTGATTGCCGACGTATGACCTATATGACATGACAGGGCTAAAAATAGCCTCCAAGAGGGAGCACAAGGGATTTATGGCAGCCAAGATGCTTCCCCATTCGAATTGATGGAAGATGGAGACTAAGAATTGATGGACAAGTGGCACACATTGGAATCGCTTCCCAACTTGAGTTCACATGAAGCTTTTGGAAGGAATTCGAACCATGGAGGACTTGGAAAGTTTATAAAATACAAGAACAAAGAAGGATATGGGATTTTTATCATATCTCATTTGGTAATTTGGAGAGCATAGCTTGTCCATGCAAGTTGAGTGTTTATTCTACTTGCCTTAGCACCAATTTCTAGGGTGAAAGATTCCCATCCTAATTGGAAATTGGAGAGGCCATTCAGACCTTTCATTTGGAGATACAATGGAGTAATTTTTTTGCAGGTTGAAGCTACAGGGATGCTCGTGATATTTTCTTCTTCAACTAGCTCCCATCTCTCTCACACATTTCTCTTCACATTCTTGCTCTTGGATGAAGGGCGCACATGGTGATATGTTGATCTATTTGGGGGAGTACAAGGGGCCCCATTTATTTGTAATATGATTTATTCACTCTTTATTTTATGCTCAGAAGAACCTCAGGTCAAAAATCCAAGTGAAACTATGTAAAAATGCCAAACTATGTATGAATGGTGCCATTTTCCCCTATATCTTGTTGTGAGAGCTTGAAGGTGTTTGGTTTCGATTTGTTTTAGTCATTATCTGTGATTATATTGTTTTATGGAGAGCCATTAATGTACTGAATTATTTTCATACACATTATACAAGTCCTTGGAACATTTATCTCGAAATTCATAGCTAGTTGTGGAGTTTTTCTATCATTTCCCCCTATGTGAAGACATCTATACAAATATCTTATTTATGGGAGTTGCAACAGCATTTAGGAACTGATTAAGGATGAATTTGGGTGACCGTTGAATTCATATAACTAATCCATGTCTCTGTTTTGGAATTTGGGAGGATCCTACTGCATTTGGGAAGCCATTAGTGACCTCTACCCTAGGGGGTTTGAACCTCGAAATTACTAGTAAACTCCCTATTTTATCCTGATTGCAAATGAATGTTGAAGAATTCTTTTTAGAGTTTACAAGAACCTATAAGCCTCATTTTTATTTAATAATACCTTTCAAGTACCTTTAGACCCAATTCTAAATCCTTAGGAGCCATTTGGAAGCACTTGGGTCATCACTAGTCCAAGGTTCGATTTGACCAAAAAATTGCAATTTTTCCAATTTATTAAAAAGGGACACTACCTCAAGTGGTATCAAAGAATGGTCCTTGCACCTAGTTTGGGTGACCATTTATGAGGTCAAGAATTCAACCCCCACCCTTAGACACAAAAACTGAAAGTACCTTTGGTGAAGATGAAGAAGAAGGAGAAGAAGTGCACTCTGTTGAGACTATGGCTAAGGATGAGAAAGGAACTTCAGATATGGAGGATAAAGAGGATTTTATGAAATTAATGAAACCATTTTTTGAAGACATGGCCAGGCAGATAATGCAAGGGTTCGAATTGATGGCTAGTCAAATTGGTATCAAATTGGCAATAGGAGGCAGCACTAGTTCCCCTAATGAGGAAAAGAAGACATTTGGTGGAAGCCTTTTCTCAAGGACGGGGCATCATAATCGACCCAATGAATTTCAGATCTCAATAAGAGCAACCACACCCAAATTTATTGAGACTAAACAGGACCTTCACACCCAATATGCAATGCAAGAAGTTCTAGCATAATGGAAACAGTTGAGTGAAGATTGTAGGAGGACCCTACCATTTGATCAATTCTTTAATGTCTCAAACAAGCTCAAGATGAGGGGAGGCAATAGAACTCCTTTCCAAAACAAAGAATTGAATTATGCCATAGGTAAAATTCCCCTTCCTACCTTTGATGGCTCATCTCAAAGTTCTACAAATACTTGGATACAAAAGTTAGATGTATATTTTCAGCTGAATCCAATGGTTGAAGAGGATGCTCTAAAAATGGTTATTTTTAATCTTGAAGGAGAAGCCAATTATTGGTGGTTCCATGGGATTAAAACCTTGGAACATGATCAGGTCAAAACATATGAATAATTTGTTAACAGGTTATTGGAAAGATTCGAGCAAAAAGACCCTGAAATGCCTTTCAAGGAACTAGCATAGTTGAAGCAAATTGGAACCCATGATGAGTACATGTTGGAATTTCAAAAACTATCAGTTAAGGTGGCTGATATATCTATGGTTCGATTGGTATTTCTCTTTACTAAAGGTTTGGATGAACCTTTGAAGGTTTTAGTTAAAGCCCACAAACCTACTTCATTGAAAGATGCCATGAACTTGGCAAGAGATCTGCAAAATGTGCTACCCAAGATAAGGTTTCCTCCCAAGCCCAACTTTCCTTCCAAGTTCAGATTTGACAAGAAGCCACGGAAAAAAGATGCATTTGGAAAGGACAAGAAAGAGGGACCAAGCAAGGAAGAACTCAAAAGAAAGATACTATGTTACACATGCTTCCAACCATGGGTACGAGGGCATAAATGTGCTAAGGGGAAAGCGCAATGCATTGAAGTATTTTCTGATGATGATGAAGGTGAAGGGGACATTGAGGAAGAAGAACATATTTCAGCCCAAGAAGAGGGATACGACATAGCAGAAGAAGATCATCCATCACCTGACAAAGGGAGAATGGTAGTACTTTCAGGAGTGCCTCGTTTTGACACCATTCGATGCAAAGGAGTGGTGCAAGGGCAAAGAGGTTCGGTATTGGTATATGGAGGAGAAACTCATAAGTTCATTGATGCATCCATGGTGGAGAGGAGAAAGATACCTACTGAACCATTTGATGGGTTCACATTCATCATTCCAAGTCACAATACTATGGAGTGCAAAACATGGATTCCAAAGCTACAACTCACCATATGTAATTACACATTTTCTGATAGATTTTATGTGGTTGATGTTGCTGACACAAATGTGGTCTTGGGAGTGCAATGGCTATACTCTATAGGGGAACATATAGTGAATTACCAAATACCTGAAATGAAATTCAAAGATTCGGAAGGAAAACAAAGCCTTCCCACAGTATGAATCAAGTGGTGTCTTCCCACAGTATGAGATCAATATTGAGGCATGGGGATATTGAATGGGATGATGAATGTTTCATCGCTTCCCCCAAGCCAAACATAAATATTGCAGAACATCCAAGGGAGATAAAGCAACTACTACACAAATATGAAAGGGTTTTTGGAGATCTTCCTCCAGGAAAGCCACCTGACAGATGATGGCACACCATTGTTTTGGAGGTGGGTACTTCACCTATACAAATACCACCATATAGACACCCAAAAAGGTTCAGAGATGAGATTGAGAAGGTTATTCAAGAGCTCTTGGAATTGCGACTCATTAATAGACCAAGCTCTAGTCCCTATGCTTCTTCAATTTTTTTGGTGAAGAAAAAGGATGGAACCTTAAGGATGTGCATTGATTTTAGAGCTCTAAACAATAAGACAATTAAGAATAGATATCCCATCCCTAGAATAGATGAGCTCATGGATGATCTATTTGGAGCAAATTTATTCTCCAAAATTGATCTTAGATCTGGTTACCATAAGATTTGAATGAAGGGGGAGGATGTGCAGAAAACTGCTCTCAGATGTCACTATGGCCATTTCGAATTTCTTGTCATGCCTTTTGGTTTGACAAATGCTCCAACCACCTTCCAATCATGCATGAACAAAATATTTTGCAAACAGCTCTATAAGTTTTTTTTGGTTTTCTTTGATGATATTTTGATTTACAGTAAGACATGGGGGGAACATTTGCACCATTTAAAAGTTGTATTGAAAATTCTGCATGAACAATCTTTGTTTGCTAAGTTGTCCAAGTGTGAATTTGGGTTGAAATAAGTTTTGTATCTTGGGAACATCATTAGGAAAGATGGATTAAAGGTGCACTTGGAGAAAACAAAGGCTATTATTGAATGGCCATCACCCAAAAACATCACAGAATTGAGAGGCTTCATTGGAATATGCACTTACTATAGGAATTTTGTGAAGGGGTTCTCCAAATTAATTGCTCCACTTACTGACTTGACCAAGAAGGATGCTTTCAATGGGATGAAGAGGCTAAAAAGGCTTTCCAAAGAATGAAAGAGGTAATGAGTAGTTGTCCAGTACTTGCATTACCATATTTTTCTCAACCTTTTGTTTTGGAATGTGATGCATCAGGAAAAGGAATAGGGGTGGTCCTAAAGCAAAATCAACACCCCATCATGCATGCCTTGGCCAAGTTTAGACAATATCTGGTGGGAAACAATTTTGTGGTAAAAAATGATCATAATAGTTTAAAGCATTTTCTCACACAAAAGGATCTTAATGAAAGGAAACAAAAATGGGTAAGTAAGGTCCAAGATTTTGATTTTGATTTTGACATTGAATATGTAAAAGGGAAGAATAATATTGTAGCAGATGCATTATCTAGGAGACCTTCATTTTCCCTTATGGACATTTCGAAAGATTGGAAATATATGCTAATAGTCGAGTATGCCAAAGATAGTTTTGCTTGTGATGTGTTAGATGGGGTCAAAGGAGATGATAGATACAATATATTGAATGGCATTATCTACTATAAGGACCGAATATACTTGGTTCATGGTTCAAATCTAAAGCACAATATTTTGAAGGAAGCTCATGATTCTCCTCTAGCAGGCCATCTTGGTTTCTTCAAAACATATAGGCAATTAAGGAAAAGGTTCTCTTGGAAAGGGATGAAGGAATATGTTCGAAATTATGTGAATGAATGCAAGATATGTCAGCAAAACAAAGTTGAACACACTCATCCTGTTGGTCTATTGCAACCATTTCCCATTCCATAACAAAAATGGGAAAGTATCTCAATGGATTTCATCACAGGTTTTCCCAAGGCTTTGGGTAAGGATTGTATTTATGTTGTGGTGGATAGACTCACCAAATTTGCTCATTTCTTTGCTATTACATCATCTTTTACTGTTGCACAAGTGGCTGATCTATTCTTTAGAGAATTTTTCAGATTGCATGGACTTCCCAAGAACATTGTGAGTGATAGGGATAGCATATTTATGAGTGCTTGGTTGGAGGGATACTTGAGGAACTATGTTGGTGAGCAGCAGAAAGCATGGGTTAAATGGCTACACTTGGGTGAGTTTTTCTGCAATACTACTTTCCATATGTCCATTGGCATGTCTGCTTTCAAAGGAATTTATGGTTATTAAGCACTCACCTTTGTTGAGCACATCTTTGGTGATAGTAGAGCCCCAAAAGCTAAGGATTGGGTGGAGGAAAGTCAAGATATTTTGAAGCTTCTAAAAGACAATTTGCAGGTTTCCCAAAATCAACAAAAACAATATGTGGATCAACATAGGGAGGAAAGAACTTTTCAAGTGAATTATTTGGTTTATTTGAGGCTGCAGCCATATAAACAAACCTCCTTAAAATGGAAAGGATCGGAAAAATCTCAAACCAAGGTAGTATGGTCCATACAAGATGGTTCAAAAAATTGTGGAGGTAGCCTATGAGTTAGAACTTCTGGAAGGTAGAAAAATCCACAATTTATTTCATGTCTCATGCCTTAAGAAGGATATTTGTCAACAAATTTCTATTTCAGAAACACTCCCTCCATTATATGATGAAGGACAACTCATACTTATTCCAGAAAAAAAAATTTGAAGACAAGAGAAAGGAAATTGAGGAGCAGAACCATAAAAGAATATTTGGTACAATGGAAAGATTTTCCAAGTGAGGATGCCACATGGGAAGAGGAATAAATTTTTCAGCGTCCTAATTTAGAATTTCTTGAGCGCAAGCAATCTTGCGTGGGGAGGACTATAATGTCCCCATCCAAATAAATCACTAGAAGGGAAAATTCCACCAATCTACTAGTTCCCTAGGTTGGGGTGGAAACATTTAGATTTGGAATAAGGGATCTAATAAACCCCAAATGGACATTAGCTTGACATAAATTTATTAAAAGGGGCTAAATAAATATTTACAATAATAAAATAAGGTGGCACTTGGTCATGAAGGCACATTGGTGGTGTGGGACTCACACAAAGCAAGATTCTTCATGCCACATGGCATCCTACTCTCACCCATTCGAATCCAAGGTGGATTCTAATGTTCTTGGGGGAGTTGGAAGGTCATTATACTTGGAATGACTCAATGAGGGTTGAATTTGAGTGGAAGAGTAACTCCCATGGAAGAGGAAGAGGCATCTTAGAGATATTGAGACACTTGGGTTAGATTCCCTAGCTTCTATGACAATAATGATGGAGATGCTATGACACTTATGACAAGGATCAGACCTGATTGCTGGCATCTAACCTATATGACATGTCAGGGATAAAAATAGCCTCGAAGAGGGCGTACAAGGGATTTATGGCAGCCAAGATACTTCCCCATTCGAATTGATGGAAGATGGAGACTAGGAATTGATGGACAAGTGGCACACATTGGAATCTCTTCCAAACTTGAGTTGGAATGAAGCTTTTGGAAGGAATTCGAACCATGGAGGACTTGAAAATTTTATAAAATAGAATAAAAAAGAAGGATATGGGATTTTTATGATTTCTCATTTGGTAATTTGGAGAGCATATCTTGTCCATGCAAGTTAAGTGTTTATTCTACTTGCCTTAGCACCAATTTCGAGGGTGAAAGATTCCCATCCTAATTGGAAATTGGAGAGGCCATTCAGACCTTTCATTTGGAGATACAATGGATTCATTTGTTTCAGGTTGAAGCTATAGGGATTCTCGTGATCTTTTCTTCTTCAACTTGCTCCCATCTCTCTCTCACATTTCTCTTCATATTCTTGCTCTTGGAGGAAGGGCGCATGTGGTGAGATGATGATCTCTTTGGGGGAGTCCAAGGGGCCCCATTTATTTGTAATATGATGTATTCACTCTGTATTTGATTCTCATAAGAACCCCAGGTCGAAACTCCAAGTGAAACTAAGTAAAAATTCCAAACTATGTATGAATGGTGCCATCTTCCCCTACATCTTGTTGTGAGAGCTTGAAGTTGTTTGGTTTCGATTTGTTTCAGTCATTCTCTGTGATTTCATTGTTGTATGGAGAGCCATCAATGTACTGAATAAGTTTCATACACATTATACAAGTCCTTGGAACATTTATCTTGAAATTCATAGCTAGTTGTGGAGTTTTTCTATCATTTCCCCCTATGTGAAGACATGTATACAAATCTCTGATTTATGGGAGTTGCAACAGCCTTTAGGAACTGATTAATGATGGATTTTGGTGCCCATTGAAGTCATATAACTAATCTATGTCTCTGTTCTTAAATTTGGGAGGGTCGTACTTCATTTGGGAAGCCATTAGTGACCTCTACCCTAGGGGGTTTGAACCTCGAAATAACTAGTAAATTACCTATTTTCTCTTGATTGCAAATGAATGTTGCAGAAGCCTTTTGAGAGTGTCCAAGAACCTATCAGCCTCATTTTTATTTACTAATACCTTTCAAGTACCTTCAGACCCAATTCGAAATCCTTAGGATCCATTTGGAAGCACTTGGGTCATCACTAGTCCAAGGTTCGAATTGACCAAAAAATTGCAATTTTTCCAATTTTTCCAATTTATTAAAAAGGGACACTAAATTGAGTGCTCAATGCTTTAAAGGGAGTGTCTAGAACTTTATATATAGTTTCCCGATAAATTACCTTGAGTTGCCAATATTGTTTCCCTCCCTTATCAGTCCTTTCCTTCTAGAATGAAATATATGTCTCTCATGCCTTTTTTATTTCATCCATATCATAAGGTATCCTTACATGTAGATTTAACAATTTAGGTTGCCCCATTGGTCAGTTTGCACTTCCATTAGATAAAGAATGTCACATATTAATAGGAGGTTGTCACTTTTCATCTCAAAGCAAGGATTTATATTGCATAACTAGTCTATCATCAGTGAACTAGAATTTGAAGAATTGACATCCTTTGATACCAATAATCATGGAGTTACCATCTAAAATTTGTGGTTCTACAAAGTTATTGATGCAAAAAAAACATCAATAAATATGGAATATAGGAAATGTGATGCTCACATATCCTATAAGAGTCCTTCATCTTTGCAAACAAAAATATGTATTTTTGCATTAATTTAGTTAATAACATCCCATAAGTCCATTCTATGTCTTCATGTGTGTGTCCCACGGGAGGAATTCAAGTTCAATAATGCTGAACACCCTCCTTGATGTTAAAATGGATAAAAAATGCAAACATGTAGTAGTTTTTGTTAACATCTACGCAATTATCCATTTGTAACAATAATATTGGTGGCAATTTTCTATTTGACCTGCAAAAGTTTGTATTATCAACACTTATCTCATGTGCTTGCATATTATCTTCCCTGTAGAGCAAACATTTTTCATAGGACTCATATTTGTAACAGAGCTTCATGCAATGGGTAGTTCGATGTTCCCATTTTGTTAAACAAGTCCCCATGTTGATTCAGCATTGGTTCTTCAAGATCCTTTAGACATTTAGCCAATGAAGTCAAAATGAAGATTGAACCCATCACCAAAAAGGAAATATTGAAGTGACCAAAGCTCCTAGTCTTGTGTCCATGTTTAAGCATACTATTCATTTTCATTCTTAAACAACCTTGATATAGAAGTCTTTAAATTATCCATCTTGTCATTCACAATGCTCAATTAAGTACTTGGACTGTCCTCTAAATATAATCTATGGGCATAGCACATATGGTGACAACATGCAATATCGTGATTATGGGTTATTTGAACTGATAACAATCTTTCTACTTCAATTGGATTAGTGGTGACCCTAATTTTTCATGTCTTAAATGCACTCATTACACCTTTCAAAGAAGTTTTTCTTTGTAATCGCAACATCTGAAATTGATTGATCATCACTTTGTTGAAACTAGGTTGCGACATTGGAGGAAGACCAATCCTTTGTGTGTCATCATTATCCATTTTGCAGAGTGAATCATGGGACATATTAGATGCCAATAATTTTAGAGGTTCCCTTGCTCCATTTTGACTTGTTGAACATGTTATGGGTGGAGCTTTATCTTAATTTTTTTCCACGGTCTTATTAATACTGGCTACTACTACAATAGTATTTGGTCTAGATTTTCGCAATCCACTATTTCCATTCATGGTTTTCAAATCACTGTTTATAAGCATATTATTATAATGGTAGAAAAATGTCTTTTTATTCCATAGCATTTAAAGCATGCATTTTGATAAACATCTACTATGGAAAACGTCATTATAAGGAGAGGTCTCTTATTCGTTTCCCCTTCTCTATCAATAGGGGTGTTTGATTCCAAATAATTTAATACAAAGTCTTTTTTTCAATTTTAATTGAAGAAATGCACATTCTTATCACCCTCAACCATTAACTGGAATGGGATTTTAAAAAAACAACAAAATTACAATGAAATGCAGTGCTCGTTTTTGCATAGACTGCACATTCAATAAATATTTCTTCAAATGTACTCGACTTCCTTTTAGAAGACACGCTGCTAATTTGTCAGTTTACTGAATTGTGTGGCCTTGATGTCACAATGTTTATAATGGCACAATCTACACTATCCATATTTGGATGTACTCCATCTATAGAGGGCATGCCTCAAATACTTCCCAAAAGTTGACACTGGGTTGCTTTGCCTTATTTTTTAAAATAACATCTAATGGGGCAAATTTTAGGTCAAGCAAGTAGTTTGTAGGCCATTTTCAGAGAGAACTCTCTAATAAGAAACATGTCTCACAATGGATAAAGACTTTCAGGATTAAAACTCCAAATTCACTACCATCTAGTGATGCAAATTGCTCCACCTCTCCTTCCAAAACATTTGAAATAATTCTCCTGGCGATATAATTTGGTTGTGAAACGCACTAATTCACTAGATTAACCTTTTCTCCCACAAAATTAATGTTGTGATTTTGGTTGATTTATGTCCCTGAAGCCTCAAATTGTTTAATGGTTTCAACATTTAAGATTGAACCTGTATTGGAATCCATCATTTTTAACAGCCAAAATGCAAAGCTACCAAGTTGTAACTATGATGAGAAAAATTTCATATGGAAACACCAACTCCTTCATCAACACGCCAAATGAAAAAAATCCCAAAATCTTCCCTTAAATAGAATCCAACTCATTTGGATTTGTCACAACACCTATGGCAATGCAATCTTTCTTATCTTAACATTTGTGTAACAATTTGACTTTTATAATAAGGAAAGCTAACATGAATTCATGTAGAATCATTTTAACACCACTATTAGAATTGAATCCATTTATTTCCTTCACATTGGGATGTTTTAGAGAGCATCCAATGTGGTTAAAAAAATCTAATGCATCCCATTCAATAAAAACACCATTTGCTTCTGACAGTGTATCTGCACCTCTTGATGCATGGGGCAATTGAATATCGCCATTAAAAACTTTAGTAACATTTGCAATGAGAAATCCATGATTGATATTGATGTTGTGCAATTACTTTCCAGTTGGAAAAGTTATTCCTTCAACAACTTTTAATCCATTGAAATGCAGGTCTACAACCCAACATTCCAAAAGACTTTTTTTTGTCAATTTACAATGATAAAGATACCACTACAAATCAATATAATTTAGCTAAATAGTTCATAAATTAACTAAAATCAATAAAGACAAACCATATTTTACAACGAGAATATAATAAGTGTAATAGATAAACTATATTTTAAAATAAGAATATTATAAATGTAATAGATAAACATGAGTGAACATAAACCAATATAAAAATCATAAGTTAATGTGCCTTTCCATATTTTTGTGCAAATCATATAGAGGACTTGAATCGTAAAACTTTAACATTAAATTGAAGAAATCTATAAAAAAAATTATTAAATTCTATTCTAACGAAAGGGTCGAGTGACCCTTCCCCCAGGATCCACATTATGATAATACTATAGTCAACGAAGGATTGGATGACCATTCAATATTCTAGTCCCTTGACTAAATACTATGATCAATGAAGGGTCCATCGTCCATTCCCAAGGCTACCCCTAGATGAAAATAGTATGTTGGAGGAAGGAATGACCAACCTTTCCCTAGGCTCCCCCAAGATGAAAAAAATATGTTAGAGGAAGGTTCAACTTACTATTCCAAGGGTTCCTCCACAATGCGGATACTATGCTTGAGGTAAGGTCAGCCAAACCTTCCACGTGATTCCCATCAACAATAATTCTATGCTGGAATAAGATTCAAATGACCATTTTTGCAGCTTGACCTGGATGGTAATATTGTGGTGGAGTAAGTGTTGACTCCAATGCCACCATTCAAGAACTTTCTACTGACCCTTCTTTGTGCCTTACCCATGAGAATTTAATACTGGTGAAAGGGTCAATTGATGTTTGCCTGGGAAATCCTTTTATGAGAATTCTATGGTCAAGTGTCATCCAACAAGCTCCTGTGATCCCCCTTAACGAGAATACTATGTTGGAGTTATGGTCAATTGACCATTAACTAGTGTACTACTCTATGGGAATTCTATATAGCAGAAGGGTCGATTAAACCTTCACTGAGATATCTCTTCATGAGAATACCATGTAGGAGGAAGCATTGGATATTGATGTGATGCTTTCTCGAGACCCCCTTTTGGTAAATATTTTCTTGAGGAAGGTTCAATCAACCCATCCACTAGATACCCCTCAATGTTAATACCATCATTCATGAAAAGTCGTTCGTGCTTTCTCCATGCCTTGCCCATGAGAATAGTATGTTTGAAGAAGGATTGACTGACCCTTCCACTACAAACCCCAAGACAAGAATACCATCATTGTTAAAGGGTCAACTAACCATTCTCTATGCTACCGCTCCATTAGAATCCTATGTGGAGGAAGGGCTGGTCAAACCTTCCCATGGACCTCTTAAGAGAAAAACATGCTCAAACAATGATCAATAATGAGAAGCTTCTATAACTTTGATTTTCATCACAAATTGCAGACACTTTGTCCTTGAATCATGACATAGTATAAAGATATGTAAAATACAAATTTGAAAATAAATTATTGACATTTGAAAAACTTTATAACTTGAAGTAAATATATTGACTAACATTAAGAAAAACCATTGTTAAATAAAATTAAATGATTGATAGATATATATATATATATATATTTATGCCGACTCCTACAATAAGATAATTTATTAATGCAACTTCGCATTAAACAATGATGTAACAACTATAACACGTCACTTTTTCTAATGGTTAAAATAATATCATAAGTATGTCTTGGCTAAGAGGGTTTCAAAGGAAGATTGGTGGGAATGGAAAAACCATAGACATATTTAATAATAGAAATTTTTTGGTCATCATAGGTGGTAAGGAGAAAGATAGGATAAGAAATAATTATGTGCTTTAAGGGGAAGGGTATATTAAGGGTATATTAATACTTGTTACTTGTAATGTAGTGAAAGAAAGGATTTTCTTTAAGAAGAGAGATCTAACAAGAGCCGAGAAGTAGAAATGTCCCGGCCATTGTTAATCACTATTGTTATAAGATAAAAATTATAGAAATATGATACTTGCATGCATGCATCTTAAGAGGTTTAAGAGTTTCCAAAGAACTATATATTGCACAAAGCAATTTATTAACCACGAATGTATGGAAGTATATGCCATCTAACTTCTTTCTGCATCAAGGCATGCATAAATGAATTAATAAGTTTCTTGATCATCAAGGGAGGTGATTTGAAAAGTGTCTACATTTACCAAGACGACGTGAAATCATGAACGGGTGAATCACAATAAAAAAATGTGTACGTGGTCAATGCAAACCTATTAAACCATTGTGGAAAACGTTAAGGCCTTATAAGAATGGAGATACGTTTGGGCCTTGAGCTTTGCTAACTCAAATCAAAAGCCAATTACCTTATTTTTAAACCCCATGTCAATTTGTGGTCATAGGTTATAACGAAAGAATAATTGCTATCCCATCAGTTTATAGCACTTTTAGTTGACAGAATATGATTGGATACAGTATGAAAAAGCAATCAGATACACCAATATCCCACTAGAAGCCTTGGAATGGATCATTATTGTGCACCTAAAGATCAAACAGTGAGTGTTTACACAATCAATGTATGCTTTATAGTCTCTAAAAAGAGGACGTCAATTAATTGTGTGCTATAGATTCAACCCAAAACATCATGAACGAGGAACTAATGTTGGATCTACGAAGCAAGCTGATACCCTTTCATTTAAATATGGCTTTACATGTGTTCTCACTAAAATTTTCATTTCTAAACAGTGTTGAAGATTGTATCCCCTTTGTAATGCAAATTATGCCTCACAAAATGGCTTTGCATGTATATGATTATTATAAAAAAAAAATTGAACATCGTAGGCACCAAACACCAAACAGCAAGACGTGATAAGAGATTTGTACATGGATTGATCAGGAATATATTTATCAGATGTAGGTTATTCACTTTAAAGATATTAATAGCAGCTATACTCGATTAGTATATATTGTTTCTTCAATCTTAAAAACTATTTAGCATTTTAAAATATGAAAGTGAATGTTCAGAAGGCTACAAGTAATCAGCTGCAAGGCAAGACAAAGGACCTTATTCAAATTTCAAAGCAATGGCTTGTAGAAAGGTACAAAATTATAGTGACCAGAATACATTTGCCATTGTACAAGGAAAACTATATTACTAATCACATAGTTGACATGATAGAAATTTTCCATCTCGTTTGAATGATATCCTTTGTACAGTGCCATGCATTGAAATATATCCAATAGAAACCTCTTGAACTATAAAATACCCTCTACGATAAGTAGACTTAAACAATAGATTCTACTTCACAATTCCCCAGATCTGAAACCCTGGCACCATCCTTTGTTCTCAATTGTGTTGAAACATCATCAATGGCAGAATTTAACTGTGATATCTTCTCATTCGATGAATTACGAGTGTTTTGTTGATGGCAACAGTACAATTGAAATATGTCAACGAAACCCATAAAATATTAAAAAAAACAAATTTGGCTATGCACTTCTTAGTAAAATACAGACATAACTGAAGTTCTAGTTTAAGAATTCATAATTGAGCTCATCACATAATAGGAATGACATCATATTTCAGTTTAAAATTTGAGCACTGTTAGCTTTCTTTCAAGTACAATGGAAATATACATTAAATAAAAAATTTATATTATTACACTAAGTGCAAAACTCAAACTAATTAAAGTAGTAGTTGATGGGATAAGTACCATGCATATATAGATGACGATCAAGAGGGTGGGTGGTACTCTTCCAAAAGTACTCCTTTCTAACAATTCAGCATTAGGAGGATGACCTTACAAAAAATCATTTTAGGATTCTTATCAGATATTAGTGATCTTTTCCAGTCAATGGAATGGTGTGATGATGATCATCCATGGCAACTTTCATCTCCAAGGTTCATAGCCTCACACTTTGAAAAATCTAAAGTTGTCTGTTAAAAGAGAGAAATTGAAGGCATTCACCACAGCCAATAACTTAACAGTTGACACAGCTATATGAAGAGGAATTATGGTCAGCGCCTGGTAAACCTCTTGAACAAGGAAAAAACATAAAATGCAAAAGACTATGAGCTGGGAACTAAGATAATTTCATCGGCCACACTTAGTGCATTCCAATAACTGTGTGCATATGGGGTATTCTATACAACAAGCACCACTACAGATTTCTATAGAAAAAAATCTTACTCTAAACCTCTTCGTGGCTATCTATATATTAATCAATAGTCAAGAGATTCTACAACCTTCGACAAATTTATAGGTCTCTGGGCACATAAATATTTGAATTTTGATGTGGCCATCATTATAACACTAACAGTGTCACTCATTGAAGCTTTCTTGTCATGTTATGATAAATTTGAGACCATAAAGCATACAAGGCTATTCTTTTAGAATAACTAGGAAATGGATTATTGGCATGTACAGAGGATGCCATTAAAAGCTATCCATCTAGAATGATTATTGGATGATTCACATGAATAGATGTCAAAATATTTAGCAGTGTCAGATACTCTCTTTTAAAAGTTTTATCATCAATGAATGATGTCAATAAGAGATTTAGAAGATTAATCGGTGAAAACTAGTTGAGAATATTAATAAGTTGAAAGCATTTCAACCAACATTTCATGGGAACCCATCCCCTGTGCGATGTGTCCTGGATTTTTCCCATCTTGGTGTCTGGCCAAAAACTAGGAGGTTTAGAGGACTCCCTTGATGGTTTCGGGGATGTCTAGATGGCCTATAGACAAACCAACCGCTATGTGGCACATGTCCTCCAGGAAAAATATTCTTCACCGGTTCAATAATGAAGCCATGAAAAATATTATCTATACCCGAAATACTTGTAACAACAATTTTTATTACAGTGTTTGGTATACTTTTACATAGTGTTACACAGTGACCCACTCCCTTATTAGATTACATGGTTGCTCCAAGTTATTTTCCTTTCAACCTTGGAAAGTTGAATAGTTGCAGAGATTGCAGAGCTCCAGATAGGATGCACCTGGCTGGTCCTGACCCAAGTTTACCATGCCTCCCGTGTTGGTTTTTTGTCTGAAAAAAATGCAACTGTGAAGGAGATCTTCATTAGAAGGAAAATTGCTTAAGAGGCATCATCTATTTTGCGTTGTAGGAAATTGTTTTAGAGGCATATTCTAATTTGTGATGTAGCAATTTATCACAGGTTTCTCAAGCAAAAGGCTTGGAAAGTAATCAAACCCACATGATTGTAGGGTTAAATTGTATTGTACAGGCGAATAGATTAGTGAAATTAGTACCAGATCTTTCAGGTTAAAGAAATCTACATTGACAGAAAATTCTACATTAAATAACTTACAATAAACATCATTCATGCTTCTGAAGTCTACATTCAAATCTCCAAAAATACCCTTACTGTTATCCAAAATTTATCTTAAACATGATTTCTAAGAGTTTCCTAAAGAATTGTTAAAATTTCCGCAATCACTGAAGCTAAATACGACAACTTAGAAAGCCTATAAAGAAAAAAATTCAAAAGCTCCAAGGTTCTTATGAATTTGCAATCAGGTGTGATGTAGTAATTCCACACTTCTAACGAGAATGAAAAATTCTTCGGGCCACTTCTCCACTTCTCGGCAGCCACAACCTCTTCCCCAAATATTTCTGCAGGAAATTCTGGATTCGTCCTTTCATGGGAAATTTATTGTTACTTTCACTATTATGGTGTCTCTCACTGTTACAGCAGAGGTGGGGTTAGTATTGGTTAGCTGCTTGAACAATATAGCATCTTGGTGCCATGGATATCCGAATTGGGGAAAATCATTGCCTTAAAGAAGCCATGTGAATCAATGTGATTCTTTGCTTTACTGAAGCCATGCAGCTTGCCACGCTCCTGCATGCATGCAGTGCATCGACTGAAATGGAGGTGGCAACGAGTAGGTGTAGGTAAGTTGCTAGAAGGTGCAGGTTTTTCATGCAGTGCATCGACTGCAACGGAGGTGGCAACGAGCAAGTGTAGTTCAGTTGCTAGCAGGTGCAGGCCAGTGGAGGTCAACTCGTTTTCATTAACGAGCCTGCAGATGTGACGTCAGCCTGCAGCCCCCTCCCGGGAAGGGAGAATCGAGGACGACGTCACCTCCTACCACCAATCAGGCTTTTGAAAAATATAAATTTTAAAAAAAACTTAAAATATTAGATAAATTAAACTACAGTTTTTATATAGTTCACAGGGAAAATTTTAGGTTTTGAAGCAAAATAATAAGAGTTTGATGATACATATATGTTCCCCTTCGGGGACATAATAAGAAAAAAGAAAGGTGAAAGTATATTTTTATAAAGATTAATTGAAATATAAATAAAAATTTTAGAAAAATAAGAAAGTTATTTTAACGGTAAAGTATGAGTATAAGGAGAAATTTCATAGGAAGAAAAGAATGAAGATAAATGTATTTTTTAAATATATATATATATATATATATATATATGGAAAAGAATGTTATTTTAATTGTAAATTATGAAAAAGAAGGAAATTGCGAAAGAAAGAAAAGAAAAAAAAGGAAAGTGAAACTATATTTGTAAAGATAAATTGGAATATATAGATATAGATAGATATTTAGATAGTAGTTTTTCTATAAAGTGTGTCTATTGGCTTAAACTATAAACATAACAAGTCTTAAACCCATCAATGATATATATATATATATATATATATATATATATACACACACACACAGAGAGAGAGAGAGAGAGAGAGAGTTAAGCTTAAAGTTAGTGTGCTTGTAAAGATAAATTGGAATATATATAGAGATAGATATTTAGATAGTAGTTTTTCTATAAAGTGTGTCTATTGACTTAAAATATAAACATAACAAGAGCCACGAGGTGGTAATGTCCCCGACATTGCCACCTGCTCTATTTGCTTGAAGCTAGAATTTAAATTGAAAACCTCTAAATCCATAACAAAAGGCTCTACATACCTCTGATAAAAAATTTCATAAAATAGTCTGCTTGCAACGCAGATTCTTCTGCTTCAATGTATGAAAATTGCCAAATGAGAGAAAGCCACTTAAATTTTAGGATTTCAACGATTGAATGGAAGAGGAGAAGAATTAAATATTCGCGGATTTGGATTACAAGCCAAACGAATCGCAGAAAGGCATACAAGAATAATCCAGATCATTTCAAAGTGTTCTAGCGTGTTCCGAAGGCTTCAATATTCTAGTTGTAATAGTTGCAATGTTGGCCGTCATTTAATGTTACATTATTGAACTGTGTTTTTCTTCACATCAATAAATCTTATGCCAACCCCAATTGCAACTATTCTCCTATCTTCTGCATGCCAACCGTTTGCTACATCTTCCGCTTGCCAGTATAACTTGACATATGCCTATGGTATAACTCAACCTATGCCTATGGTTCTAGTGCACAATCACATGATTACGACTTGAACACAACATCTTGAAATGATTTGCTTCAACTATTTCTGATCAAAACATTTACAATGAGTTTTTATTCTTAACCGATCAAATTCTTCAAGTATTTGTGAGGCTATGGAAGATGAAATTGCATATACCATTTGATTGTATAAAAACCATTTGAATGCATTTATGTGGCATGACAGATAATCCAATTTACAATCTCGTCATGTGAACACATTGATAGCAGAGGAAACTGTGTAAGTTTTAATGCAACCAAGAGGTTAACACACTAGATGGAAAGAATACCACATCTCAACTATCAAATCAAAGGAGGAGACCGAGGAGGAGTGTAAGTTTTAATGCAACCAAGAGGTTAACACACTAGATGGAAAGAATACCACATCTCAACTATCAAATCAAAGGAGGAGTGTTCACAATCTCGTCATGTGAACACATTGATAGCAGAGGAAACTGTGTAAGTTTTAATGCAACCAAGAGGTTAACACACTAGATGGAAAGAATACCACATCTCAACTATCAAATCAAAGGAGGAGACCGAGTTGTAATATTAGGATTCCAAATCAATGAAGAGAGATCGCCACAAGTTCATTGGTAAAGTAACAGTTCACCATGTCATCAGAGTGATCCCATATCTAAAAAAGGAACGCCAATACATTATAAATATGCCACATCTCCAGAAAGCTACAGGTTTGATGATGCTAAAATGATGACATGAGTGCCACGAGATTGATGCAACGTTATTGATGTAGTTAATGCCATGAATTTGATAAATAAAACAAAAAAACTGCTACCATTGCTTAATCAAACCGCTGATTGGGAAGTAATAGAAGAAATGTTAGCCCATAAAAAACAAACAAAAAGTTGAGAAGATAATGAACAATAACTTTTATGAGCCACATAAAGTAAAACAAAAACTTGGAGAAGTTTATTATGAAAACCAACTTTTTAAAGTACAAGATTGAGTGGAAGGGAACAAAAGACTACACCACGTAGGATTTGTTTTGCATGACAAAGTGAAGTCTTCTCTTGTGTAAGTGTAGTTGTTGTACTTTAACAATAAAACATTAAAACTGAATTATAAAATAATGATTTATAAATTAACATCCTTGATCATATTTTAATTATGATGCTTTGTCGCGTCATATTTTTTGTTTGCATGCAACAAGCTATTTATAATTCATAACCATTTTTATGTATTGAAAGATAATTTGTTGGATCTAACCTTAAATGATGTCATAACATGACGTTGTAGGTGGTCATGGATTCTTCCAAGGATTCAACGAATTCATTATAATAATAATAATAATAATAAATGCCAAACAAATACATTCGTAAATTGGACATCGAATACTATACATTATTTTTTAAACAAAACTAGAAATGCAAATCAGCCCTCAGCTCAAGTGCATCAAAAAGTGGATGAGCAATGCTTAGGTCATTATTGCGCTTCTAAAATATGTATATCAATAAATAAAAAAATAGAAACCAAAATTCAAATATGTATATCAATAAAAAAATAGAAACCAAAATTCAAATATGTATATCAATCAAAAAATAGAAACCAAAATTCAATATGTTGATTATGACCACCAAATCTAAAATAATGGCATATTAGATGCATTTCAAGACGGATCATCTAAACACTAAAATAATGATGGAACCTGGAAAGTAGAAGGAAGAAACGAGGGAGAGTTATCTAGGAAACACTCCTGGAGTTGGTTTGGAAATAATAGGTAGAGGTTGCAGGTCCCAATCATTCTCCATAGAAGGATGATATACTTGACAGCGGTGGTATGTTTCACACGTCGCAATCCCAATCAGCCATAGTCGACCAGTTCCTCCATATAGAGCTAATAATTGGCTCAATTTCATAACAACTTGTTGCAAAAAAGATGAGACCGACAACCCTATCGATGCTCCTCCTGCCTTGGGCTTCTCTACAAGCCACTTTACCCTATGAAATAAAATCACATCACTGTCTGCAATTAAACAATCAGTCATTAATTTGAATTTTAAACTGTGTGCAAAGTTTCTTATTTTCTACAATTTCTCTAACAACCAAAATCCAACTCCTCTGGATTTGTCAAAGTTGTATTGATATTGCTCCAACTGACCAAAAGTAATGCCAAAAAAACAACAAATATTTACATGCAAATTTCAAAGGCCAGCACAGTCTAATACATGCTCTATTTTAACGGCCAAGTCCAATGGAAAATTCAATAAGACAACAATGGCTTGTTCATGGTGCATTTATCCTCTTAATTATGTTACTATAATGCATACATATATTATACTTATCCAATATTGTTGCAACTTCAGGTTAAGGAATATGGGCATTCAATGCCCAAGCAATTAAATATACACTTAATGAATGGTTGGCATTCAAACACGCAAGGGTTTAGTTAAAACACAAGGTGGGTGGAGATGAAACCCATGATTTAGCCTTAGCCCAATCCAATATCAATTAACTTTATGTAGACGATGGTTTATTCAAATGATTTAGAACAGAGATCTCCCATTAAGTGCTGCAAACTAGTGATTTGAACCAAGGAACTTCCTCATTGAATAAAGGAATTGACACACTCATTATCCAACCAATTGGCCAACTATCAACAGAGTGTCCAATGAGATATTGTAGAATGTGGTTAAATAGACTTTAGATAATTAACTACTTGCCAACTATCAGGCTAATGGGAAAAACTGTTGTAACACGTAAGTTTCATACCATTTGGACCACAATTCTTATGCCAGTGAATAAACAAATAAATAATTGAAGACGACGATTTAGTCAAGCTGAGAACGGTGGAGCTACTAAGTTAGGAATTGTGATTGAATGTGGTTTACACCGGTCTACAAATCAGTCAATAACAATACTCACTCAATGACTCAAGTATGTATTTAATTCCCAATCCCTATGATTCCACCAACAATTTAAATGAATTTTGGGAATCAACTGCACCTATTCTCCATGTGTTGTCATATATTATTCCAATAGGCCATCTCGGGCATTATTCCAACAGATCATCATCTTCGGAGTTATGAAGAAGAGAACGTTGACTCACAACCATGAATCAATCCAAGGATTCAACAAGACCCGCGAAGTCCCAATCCAACAAGGGATTCAATTTATTGTGATGTGTAGAAATATATGACTCATTGACTAGTTTTTCAATCAATAGCTCCATTAATTCATAAGCATAACCATAACAACAAGAATTTAACCTTTGTATAGGCAAGAAATCCCTAATCAAATTCAATCAAATCTAATACACCCCAAACATTAAATTTTAACTTTAGACACGTAAATGCAAAAACAACCATTAATTTGAGATTTTGTTTTACTCGGGAAATGGTTACAATGATAGCCTCTTTTCTTTTTCTTTTTTCTTTTCTGTTTTTTTTCACCATTAAATTATATTAAATTATGCCAAACAATGTCACTAAAAAGCACTCTACAATCTAAGCCTAACATCACTATGTTTTATTTTATTATATGTTTTCTTTCAGCATTTGATTATGCCAAACAATGTCACTAAATAACACTATACAATCTAAGCCCAACAACACTATAATAGTTGAAGGTGACATTCTAATTCAAACAACATTAAAATATGAAAGACAATTCACAACTAACAACTGCCTAGATATTATAAAGGTTTAAGTTCCTGTGTGCCAAACCAATAACTAGACATCAGTATATTTCCAGGGTCCATGTATATGATTATGTTGGGCTTGCAAACATAAGAGATGCTGAAAATACAACAAAAATAAATTGTTGAGTGGAAAAAACAAAATAAATTCATGATCATGCAAGAAAAAAACTCTCATAGGCCACTTTTGTAATCTTGACTTACTTAAATTATTCTATACTGTCCCCTAACTCCAGTGTTCTCTCCTATCAGCATATCTTATTGGCACAAAAGAATATGTTTTCTCTTCCCAATCTATTATGCCAAAAGAAAATTGTGAATAAATAACTCTGTACAATCTAAGACCGACAACACTATACTGAAGGTGACATTGTGATTCAAACATCATAAAATATGCAAAGCCAAATAGAAATTAATAACTGCCAGGCATTGTAAAGATTTAAGTTCCTGTGCACAAAGTGCATAGCATACCACATGTCCTATACACATGCCTAATGGAGTAGTACATCTAGTACACAAATTTACGATCACAGTTATTTTTACAACAGAGAAAAACATTCAAATAATTTTGTTTCAAATGATGAACAATTTTGCAATAATTAAACAAAGGAGCTAGACACAGTAATTAACTCAGTAGCAGATGCCAGACTATTCAACCTCAATTCCACAATGAAGTTTCCAACTCTCAAAATGTGTGCAAGGTCATGTGGAAGGAAATACCTGAATCGTGCATTGAAACCACCAATCCAGTCTTGTTTGTAACACAACAACCTTCCCTTCAGATCATTGTTGATTCCTCGGAATAGCACAGAAGTCTCCTCCATGAATAGATTGGTGGAAACTTGCACAGAAATGCTATATAATCTCCCTTTGGAAACAAAATTGTGGAATGGGGAGGAGAAGGTAAACTATGCATAAAAGGAATACGAAGTGGAACGTTTACATTTACACGGCTTAATGTCAGATTAAAAGGATAAATTATGGATCTCCACTATTTATTGTAACATATCTGAATTTCCACTATGGCTAATTCAAAGCAAAGAAAAAGAAACAGAGGAAAAAACTATGGAGACGAGCATTCGGATAACAGGGCTAAATTATTCCCAATGTATCGAATGCTTAATCTAAAAAAAACTATAGGAGTCGAGCATTTCCGGGGGCAGGGCTAACTTGCCATGATTTATTTAGTTTGTGAAATCTATCTCTGGATGCTTAGCATAAAAAAAAACCTCGAACAAGGCAAAAATACTTGTATGTGCCTCCAAACCTGATAATTTGAAACAAAAAAATGCAATACAGCCCATTGGAGCCAAAGACTTAATACAAAATATAAAATTACTAACTAAAGTCCCAGCTTGAGCTGGAAAGAATTATCTCACTACTTGAACCCCATAGCTGGAGCCCGGAAATAGTAGGAGAATGTTAACGAGTATAATCCTTTAAAAACATTGTATTGTCTACGGACTCGGACTTGCAGAAAATGGAATGAATTTATTTAAATCCATAATTTTTAGAAAGCCTTGATAAGGAATTAGCATGAGTCGAGAGTTTCGAACTACATACTTAAGGACACAGATACTCAGGATGGATTTCCAAATTTAAGAGTTTACATGCTGACTGTACTATATCTATGCAGATGCTAACAGTACAGTGAATTGCTAAGAATTAGAGGAAACCTCACAGAGGCTCCAATTAAAGCTATTTTAGGGACAAAATACTGGCTGATGCATTCTTCATTTTGAGAACTGCAACATTTACGGAAAAGAGAATGAATACGCCATTTTGTTCATACAAAACGCAACTGCTATTTAAATCTCGCATGCAAAGCTTCACCAAAATGAAGGCTCTGATAAAAAGAGGACTCCACATTTGGTTGAGCATGATGATTTTCTCCCCAAATATGACAGATAACGCGATAAAACGACAAGAAACACTTGGATTACATGTTGCATTCCTAATAAAAAAATGAAAAAGCTTAACTGGTAAGATTTACCCGGGGAAAAGCTTGATGCATCTTGTCAAATCCCCATATCCACCATAACTAATTTAGCTTGGAGTTAATTAGATCTCACCGAGGCCTTTGCAGCTTCCGGAGAAAAACAAAGTTCTTTTGAAAACCTACCTACACCACCCTAAAGAATGCGAACGGATCGAATCAAGGTTAAAATTACGGAGAATATTGGACAGATGAAATTACTAGACTTCAATGTTTGGTTTATACGTAGGTTCTGGATCAAAATCCCTGGGTTACCTCCTCGTTTGCGAGAATTGGTGTACAACCGCCACTCACCTAGCACAGTAGCACAGGATGCATGCAGATTGCCACGCTCGCTACATGCAGTGCATCGACTGAAACAATGCAGTGTATGCTCTCTGTACAATGCATATGTACTGTAAAACGCTGACGATATCTGTACAATGCATATGTACTGTAAAACGTTGACGATATCGGGCCGCCTCCTCCTGGAGCACTAATTTCAAGAGTTACATTACTGTTTCAGAACCAATTACATTTAAGATAAATAGGTTTTTATAAAAACTAATTTAATAAATAAAATTGTAACCATGTAAAACTTTAGAAATAAAAAAATTAAAACAGAGTAAGGCTAAGATTAATAGGGTTATGCCGATCCATAAATGATCCTGTCGGGGACATAACAAGTCTTAAACCCATCAATGATATATATATAGAGTTAAGCTTAAAGTCACTGGGCACACTTTAGAGGAGAATTAATTTTTGATTTTGTTAATTGAGAGGTCGTTGAGCCTCTTTTTTCTTCAAAAATGTTCCTTTTGTTTTATTTGAATAGTAATGTTCCTTTTGAAAAATGTCCATTTTTTTCTACTTGAATAAAAAGTAAGTTTTTTTTCGTGGAAAAAAATTGCAAACAAATAAAACAAAAACATGATTTATAAAAAAGATAATAAGCTTTTGGAAAACTATAAAGAGAAAGGAAAAAGTTATATATGATTAGAGATTCTAGATGTCCTTCCATGTATCTCTCACGTGTATCATTTATCTCACTAAAGTTCAAGGCAAAATCACATATCTCACTTAAGTACATGGCTAAATCCTTAAAGGGGAGATGACCCACCATGCCCCTTAATGACTTGTGCATTGTAACACCCCGTTTTGACATTACTACCTGAACTACTATTATATGTTGTATTTGTTTGACTATGAGACCTCGTCGGTTGACGACACTGTGGACATATGGTTCTATTATTTTGCCGATATATATATGTGTGTGTATGATCATAGTATTATGATCGATAGTCATGTTTAGAGATGTATCATGTGTTAATTATGTCAGATATATGGAATTTACTGAATGATGGGTACATGGATACCGTTACAGTCATATGTTGAAATAATGAATGTTATGCCAGGTGCATGGAAAATGAATGAGTTTATTGTTGTTATGTTATGATGAAATATATGTGTGTACATATCGAGGATTTATGCACGATATTTTATATTGTATGTCGAGGACTGACTTACAGGTTGAAACGGCTAAGTGATAGCTGGATCCTACGAGGTGGGAGGGCCTCGGGGACACGGACTTCGAAAGATAAAATGGTATGCGAGTGATGCATTATTTACTTTCGTATGGTTATTATGCTGTTTATTATGATGTATGTTATGACATGGGTGGGGTAGGGTTTCAGGAAACTCAACCGCCCAGATCGGTTATACGATGATAGACCGAGTACAAGTGCAACGCTGTTGTTATGTCGAGTAGACATAATCCCTTGTTCCATTAGGGGGGTGGAGGCTTTACCCACCGTTTATCCCCGAAACCCAGAGTCATGGGAGGGCTGTGCTACGGCGCGCTCCCCAAGGTGTGTAATGATGACTGGTGGTTGCCTGCTAGGGAAGCTTGGTCGATGTAGTCGACACTTCCGCTTACGGGTTCTAGCTGGAACCGGTCATGACATGACATTCCAGGGTAGTCCAGCAGAGGACAGGATAGGATGTGGAAGTTAGTGATGATGTAGGTAGATAGGTGTAGCGTGAAGTAGGGGTGAATACACGATTTAACTGTAGGTGTGTAAAACCCTTGGTTAGTATGTGTCATAAATCAGTAATGTATGAGTTGTCGTAATTTGGATTTTGGTTAATGGATTTGTACCTTGCAAACTATGTTAAAACATGTGTCGGTAAAAGATAAGTTCTTTGATTATGATTGATGTATGTGAATTATTACTTTTAGTGTACTTACGTGAGGAATGTAAGCAGTAGCTACGCTTACGTAACTCGCCTACATAGTATGAAATACATGTAATATTGTTGAGTAATAATGTTAATTAGTATCGCTTAATGATTAATTACTGTCGTTTAATAATTAACTATTGTTGATCAATGTTAACAGTGTCGATTAAAGTTAATAATGATGATTAATGTTAATAATGTAGATTAACGATTAAATTTTGTGGATTAAGATTAATAAAGTCGATTAGAGTTAATAATGTTTATTAATGATTAACTATTGTCCATTAATAATTAATTGTTGTTGATTAATAAGCAAAGCTAAAGTTAACCTAGGTAGTGACTAATGCAATTGAGTAAGATGCTTGATTAATGGTTAAGTAGTTTAATTACAACTAGGATGTAATTAAAATGAAACCAGGTAAAGTTGATTAAATCTTAGTTAATTTTATTTAATTAGTATAATTACACGTTGATAATGTTATGAATTACATTGATGGCATTATGGTTCATAATTGATAAATTGAATTAGTTGAATTGATATTTAGAGGGAATTAACATATTATAAACATTAGAAACCATTAATTAAACTATTAGGTTAATAATAGTTAATCAATTGACCATTATTGTTAATTAATTGAAATATAGGGATAAGGTTTAGTTTATATATTACTGATTTCTTATAAGTATGTCGTAGTTGTTTATAACCAGGAAGTAAATTACGAACAATGCCATATACCATTATGTAACAAGTTATAAAAATGAGCTTGGATTAATTAATTAAAAGACTAATTAAATGGTTAAATATTGGAATATGGGTAAGAATATGTTTAAAATTATTATATTAAATAAAAGGATTAAATTTAATTGAATTAAAGGTTACGGTTGAGAAGTGACCCCCAACCAACACTTTTAATATTAATTTAATTATTTAAATGAGTCCAAGTCCAAGTTGAGGGCTCGAGGACTTACATGGTAGATAAATGGGTTGGATGAAATTTAAGTTAGAGATAGGGGTAGTAATGGGAAGAAGGGTCGGCAAACTTAGGATAAAAGGGAGAAGGGAGGAAGGAGAAGGGGACTTTTACCTTAGGATTTTTGGGAGAAGTTTTGGAGAGCAGAAATTGGGAGAGGAGAGCTGCAAAGAGGGGATTTTGTTGGAGTTTGTTTTTCTAAAGGGATACAGCAGATTAGGCTTGTACTCGGTTTGGGCTCGGGGGTCCAAAGGGGTACCTTTGGAGCTGGGTGGTCGGCGAGACCTCGCCAGTTGGCAGGGTGGCAAAACTGGTTTGGCTGGTTGAGTTTCAGAACTGTGAGGAAGTTTCAGAACTATGAGGAAGGCTTTTGACTGCAGGGAAAAATGCAAGGAGAAACGGCAAACGGGGACAGCAACAAAGCAACAAAGGGGATCTGCAAGCTACCTACAGGTATTTTCCAGCAGGTATGTTTTATCATTCTACCTTGTCAAATTCAGTTGTAAGTTAATAAACAAATGGTTATATGCTGTAATTATAATCTACTACCCCGCACAAACAAAACTGGTAAATTACGTGCTTATATGTTTGCTGCTGAGAATGAAAACCTGTAATTGATGTTAGAACAATAGCTAAAACATATATATATATATATTGAAACTGTAAATACTGTTTTTACAGCCAATAGAAACAACAGAAATTTTGAACAGAACTGAAATATATCTGAAAATATATATATATGAAATATCTGACTGTATATTAAAGTTAAAGGAGATCCTAGTTGGGGTCTTACATATGGTATCAGAGCCATGGTTCCAAATCTGGAACCAGAGGGCTCATTACAGAAGCTGTAAAAGCTTGTTGTAGAAGTTTAAGACCGGTATGAAACATGAAATAAAACAAAATTTCAAAAACTGTGTGAAAACAAAGAAAGCCTTAAGAAATTACTGCAAGTATAGTTATATACTATGACAGAAGCTTTAAACCTGCACAACAAAAGGAAAAGAGTTAGAAAAAAAAAAAAAAAAAAAAAAAAAAAAAAAAAAAAAAAAAACCAGTAAAAATCATAAAGATTAAATACTAATACTCATATTATCTTATTGCTGCAATTTATGAAAATATATATATAACGAGAAAATTTTAAACCAAAATTTCTTTATATATGGAAAAAAAAAAAATATATATATATATATATATATATATAAAAATAAAGGTCTACTAAATGAATTTTTTTTTTAGAAGGAACACATAGCTTTTTTTTTTATTTATATATATTAACATATAAACAGAAACAAAACAAAAAAAAGAGGAAAATATTTCATAAATAATGGTGCATAACGAATATATATAACATTTAAACAGAGAAAATACTTGACAGAAAAACATATATATCTATATATGAATCTTTAAAAAAAATAAAATTTTGAAAACAAAATTCTTTTTATAAAATAGAAAGATTTAATTTTTTTTTTATATATATTGAACGAAACCATGATCTTTGAATGGAAAACCCAACTCACCGACCAGATGGGCCACCGCAGGACTTAAAATTGGTTGAAGCCGAACTTCACTCTGCAGGAATCGAGCCTGAGACCGCAGCAAGTGAACCACAACCTCCACATAGTAAACCCTACGCCTTCGCTGGTAGGGCTATCACAGGATTCGAGGTCAAATGCGGTGAGCGTGGATCGAACACGCGACCTTCAGATCTTCAGTCTAACGCTCTCCCAACTGAGCTAGAACCGACCTCGTGACCTCAGCTCACCAGCCCAACGTTCCCACCATTTAGCTCACAAGCCCAATGAAATCGAGCCCACGATACGACCTTGCGATTGCACAGCAGTATGCCTTCGCCAAACCCTGGCCTCCACCTTGAACGCATTGTCTAGGAGGAGACTGTCGCGGTATTTCAAGGCCGTGAAGGCCAAGGGCCTGTCAGCGCAGATCCGTGCCGAGAGGGAGAGCCACTACCTCGGCGAAGGGGAGAAGCCTACAGCCCACGACCTCTGCGCGGAGGGGAAAATAACGCGTGCAGGAGAGAAGACCAGCCTCTGCGCGGGAAGAAACATGGCGCGAGCTGAAGGGGAGACCCGCGGCTCTGTGCCTGAAGAGAGAGCTGGGTCTGTGTGGCCTTGGGTGGGGCGGAGAGCAGCTAGAAACCGCGCGATGGATAGCTGCAACACAAACTATTATGGATAAGACGAGTAGTGGGGTGCGGCAGAAACAACATCTGATGGTTTTGAATGACCTAGGGGTGATAGGGCATACAGTGCGGCTTGAAAGAGTTGCGTTGAACCTGTAACCCCTGCCTCCTCCTCCGGCTGGTGATGGTGCTTCTGCCATAGCGTGGCGGAGCTTGTCCCCAAAAATAAAATAAAAACCCTCGACAAGCTCGCATATGTTACAGAGCTAAAAGTTCTGTGGAAAAGGGCAAAATGACGGAGAGTCTTGGGGATTGACCCTATTTAGGGCTTTCCCTCTTTGGCATGGCGGTGGCAGTGTGGAGAGGCCGCGTGGCCTTCAGTTACACCTTTTCTTTTGCATGGCGGTGGATAGAGCGAGGAGTCCGCATGGTCTTAGGATTTTTATCCTTATTTATTTATTATATATATATATATAAAATAAAATATTTTGTTATATGTTTTATTATAATATTTTGTTATATAATAAATAAATAAATAATATAATATAATATATAAATTATTTAAAAATATATATATATACATTGCTATGTTTTAAATATTTTAATCGGCTGGAAAAAATGTTTTAAATATTTTAAATATTAATTTTGTTTATGTTAATTACTTAATTAATTTATATATAACAAAATCGTCATGGTAATATATTCTTGTTTTTTTTCATTATTATCATTTAATATATATCTCATTTTATATATATCTATTAAATATAAGGATAATTGATTAAGTTCAGTATTGTTAATGCCAATTACCAATTAATAATTATTTTTAAATTAATTAAGTTAAGTTAATTATAATGTAAATAGTATGATGTATATTAGTTATTTTAAAATGTACATTAATTGTTAAGATTGGTTAAAGATGAATATGGTCAATATTATTATAAATTCAAATTTATTAAATTAATTAATTAATGTAATGTTAAATGTTAAATATGATGTTACACTTAATGCTAAATAGAGGTGACGGGGGAATAAATATTAAATGATAAATTTAAATTAAATACATAACCGTTGGATAACATTAATGGTAAGTGGGTATTAACACTAATGACCCTATCTTTTATTGAGGTGTTCTTTGCCGAAACTTCGACGAAGGGCCGAAGGGGCAAGACAGACCCTGAATCTCGAAAACAAGACACCACGTTGACCAGCATGACGAGCTGATCGCTAGGACACTGTTTTACCCCATGACCAAAGTGTTTGCTAAAAACGACACTAAACTTAAAACTTAGGTTATGTTTTTATTTAATTACTAAAATTATTAAAATTATTAATTTTTAATGAGAAGCGAATTAATTAAATATCTTGAAGAGTCGATAACGACTTAATGAGGATTGTGTGGAATCCAATACCTAAACCTACATAGAGCTGATGATGTAAATCTAGTACCAGGTGGCCTCAAGATGGCCTGATCGAAACGTCCTGAACTATAGCTCTTAGAGCAAAACCGCTCGTAAATTTGTCATGGTGCACTTTTAAATTAACTGTTGAGTTGATGGTAATTAGTCATGATGTCATTGTGTGCTAATTATCCTATTATTCCATGAGCAGGAATAATCATGGTAAGAACGCGAGCAGGTCGGGGGCGAGGTCAGGCGACGGCATTACCTGAACCGAATGTGCCGGCACCATCGCCAGAGACCATTCTTATACTGCGCTCATTGGAAGCCATAAACGAAACACTCAGGGGGCTAGCACAGAGAGGAAGTGCTACCTCGGAGGTAGAAGTGGATGCCCCTCCACTAAGGGAGGAAGTTCCGGTGGTAGAAGTGAATACGGTACCAAGAACTCTGCATCAGGATATCAAAAGGGAGCTTCAGAAGATAAGGCTTCCAAAAATTTTGGGGGGTCGATCAGGGATACGAGCGGAGTCGTGGTTGGAAGAGATGACCACGTGCTTGACCTTGCAGGAGTACACCTCCACGTCCAAGTCCAAACTGGCCATATTTCAACTAAAGGGGGACGCTTTGCACTGGTGGGGAAACCAAGAAAGGCAGCTACACCTTACACCAGACACAGTTCCATGGGAACTGTTTGTGGAAAAATTCAAGGGGAAGTACCTACCCGCATCCTACCAAGAAGAACAAGCAGGGGCTCTTCATGCCTTGGTACAAAGGCATCTATCTGTGGAGGAGTATGAAGAGAGGTTCATGGAGTTAGTGAAGTATGTCCCTTACTTGGACAATGACGAACGCCAAGTTGAGCGCTTTGTGTATGGGCTCAATGCCAAGATCAGGGCTCAGGTACGGATGTGGAAACCAACTTCGGTCGCCGAAGCAGTCGATTGTGCTCGTTACACTGAGGAGATGTTGGGTGCAAAGCCCATCAGGTCATTCAACTCTCAGCAGTCAGGGTTTGTGGGGAAGGCCCCTCGAAGCTACCCTCGGGGAGGATATGCGAGGCCACCTCCCTATGGGAATAGGAGCACACCAAGAGTCGCAGCGGTAGACAGATCAGTGGCAACTAGGGCAGTGCCCCAGTCAACCACAGGAACTCACCAGGGTGTGAGGAATTTCAGAGGATCGGCTGGTAGGGGAAGGGGTCCTAGGGGGAGGAACCCCTCTCAGAGGTCTGAAAAGGTTATCTCGCCCACTCCATTACAGGTTGCTTGTTGGGGATGTGGAGGTCCACATTACCAGCGTGACTGTCCCGAATTACGATCCGGTACAGTGCAGCGGGAAGGAAAAGCTCCAATGGGGAGTGGGGGTAGTAGGCATCAGATCTCGGCTGCAATAAACAACCATCAAGCAGAGCACCAATCCACTGTGGTCGAATCATCAGGTACTGTCAATAACGTCAAGCTTAGAATATTGTTTGATCCTGGTGCTACTGATAGTTTCATTTCTCCATATGCATTAGACAAATGTGGGTTGGCAGCCTACGAGCATGATGATTTCAGCTTAGTCGAAATGGCTTCAGGGGTAAAGCAAGCAGTAGGACCTAGTGTCGATAAGTGTGTAGTGGATCTCGGGGTGTGTGTTACACAAGTCAAAGTGTACGTCACCACCCTCGGAACTTATGATCTCATCATAGGCATGAATTGGCTTGAGGAACATCGAGCTTTCTTGGACTGTTATGGGAAGAAAGTTCTTTGCATTAATGACAACGGAGAGGCCATCAAGATCCAGGGTATCAAACGGAAGGTGTCCCTACGTTTCATATCAACGATGAACGTAAAGCGATGTATGCGACAGGGATGCCAGTTATACGTTGTTGAAGCAGTAAATAGTGAGAAGGGACCCTCCTTTGATGACTATCCAGTGTTAGCCGAGTTCAGTGATGTATTCCCAAAGGAATTACATGGGTTACCTCCTAAGAGGGAACTTGATTTTACCATTGAGGTAAAACCCGGTTCAGAGCCAACATCGAAGACACCTTACAAGATGACGGCCCCTGAACTTTGTGAGTTGCAAATGCAGTTGAAGGAACTGCTCGATCTAGGGTTCATCAAACCAAGTATTTCACCGTGGGGTGCACCAGTAATCTTTGTGAAGAAGAAGGATGGTTCCTTGCGTCTTTGCATAGATTACCGAGATTTGAATAGAGCCACCGTGAAGAATAGGTACCCGATAACCCGAATTGATGACCTCTTTGATCAAATGAAAGGGGCGACAGTCTTCTCAAAGATCGACTTACGATCAGGTTACCACTAGCTACGGATTAAGGAAGGTGATATACCTAAGACTGCTTTTCGAACAAGGTTTGGGCACTATGATTTTGTGGTGGTACCCTTCGGTTTGACCAATGCCCCCGCCGTATTCATGAGTCTCATGAATAGCGTGTTCCGAAAATACTTAGATCAATTTGTGCAAGTCTTCTTGGACGACATCCTCATCTACTCCAAGAATGAACAGGAGCACGAGGAACACTTGCGAATAGTGTTGTCATGCTTAAGGGAGCATCAGTTGTATGGTAAGTTGTCCAAATGTTCGTTCTATCAGAAGGAGATCCATTACCTAGGGCATATAATTTCCGGTGAGGGAATTTCTGTGGACCCTGAAAAGGTGAAGGCCATAATGGATTGGCCCATGCCAAGGAATGCGCATGAAGTAAGGAGCTTCATGGGGTTAGCCGGGTATTATAGAAGGTTTGTTGAGGGTTTCTCAAAAATCGCGAAACCCATAACTACCCTACAGCGTAAGGGCACTAGGTACGAATGGACAGATGAATGTGATGCCGCATTCGCCGAGCTGAAAAGACTATTGACGAGTGCACCAATTCTACGAGTTCCAGATATGGAGAAGGAATTCACAGTTTGCACCGACGCTTCAAGACAAGGTTTGGGTGCAGTGTTGATGCAGGAAGGTGGGGTAATAGCTTATGCGTCGAGAAAGCTAAAAACACATGAATAGAATTACCCTACTCATGACCTAGAGTTGGCTGCAGTGATGTTAGCTCTGAAGCTTTGGAGACATTACCTTGTTGGACGAAGCTTTGAACTCAAGTCTGATCACCAAAGCTTAAGGTATATCTTCACTCAAAGAGACCTAAATGCTAGGCAAAGGCGATGGAGTGAATTCATGAGTGAGTATGATTTTGGGATTTCCTACATCAAAGGGAAGGAGAATGTGGTAGCAGATGCCTTAAGCAGAAAACCAAGACTTTTCTCTCTTATACCTTTGAAGGTGGATTTGAGGGAAAGAATCTTAGGGCAGCTACTCGGGGATAGTTGGTACCTAAAGGTCACAGCGGCACTCCAGAATGGGAAACCGGTGGGACCAAAGTTCGAAGGCTATGAGTCGGAAGCCGATGGTTTGTTACGGTATCAAGGGAGGATGTATATTCCTGAGGAGGGAGATATTAGAGAGACTATCCTTAAGGAAGCCCATAGAGCAGTTTATTGTGCACACCCGGGTGTAAAGAAGATGTATGCAGACATGAAGCAACTCTTCTTTTGGGCAGGGATGAAAAGCGACGTGGTCAAATTCGTCGCTAGGTGCCTTGAGTGTCAGCAGGTAAAAGCTGATCATCACCACCCGGCAGGTCTGTTGCAGCCACATGACATTCCTATGTCGAAGTGGGAGGTTATCTCCATGGACTTCATGGTGGGATTGCCTCTTACCTCTCATAGGCATGATGCCATTATGTTCATCGTTGACAAACTAACCAAAACTGCTCTTTTCATTCCAGTTAAGGAGACCTATGATGTCACGGATGTAACACGTGTGTTCATAAATGAAGTTGTTCGTCTCCATGGGTTTCCCAAGAAGATTATATCGGATAGGGATTCCAGGTTTACATCCAGGTTTTGGACGAGTTTGCAGTCGGCGTTGGGTACTCAGTTGAACCTAAGCACTGCTTACCATCCAGAGACAGATGGGCAAACAGAAAGAGTGAATCAAGTAATGGAGGACATGCTTAGGATGTATGTCATGGATCAACAAACTCATTGGGAAAAGCACTTACCTTTGGTAGAGTTTGCTTACAACAACAGTTACCATAGCTCAATTGGGATGCCTCCATATGAAGCTTTATATGGAAGGCCATGCAGGACACCATTGAGTTGGGAAAGGTTAGAGGATCGAGTAATTATAGGACCTGAGTTGATTCAGGAGATGGAAGAGCAGGTTGTTCAGATTAGACAGCGGTTAAAGGAAGCACAGGATAGGCAGAAGAGTTATGCCGATGCGCATAGGGTTGACCGAAGCTATAAGGTTGGAGATGCAGTGTTCGTCCGCATCAGGCCTAGCAAAAGTACCATCAGGTTCGGGAAAGGGACAAAGTTGTCACCACGATTCATAGGACCCTTTGAAATTTTAGAAAAGGTTGGACCCGTCGCGTATCGTCTTGCGCTGCCACCCCCATTTGCGCAAAACTCATAATGTTTTTCATGTATCTGTTTTACGACATTATGTTGCTGATGAGTCACATAAAATAAATTGGAAAGAACTGCAGGTTTCGGACGAGGGAACCATCAGGGTCGAACCATTACTTATATTGGACCACAGGGTTAAACAGTTGAGGCACCGTTTGGTGGACCAAGTTAAGGTCCAGTGGGACCGATATAGCCTGGGGTCTGCTACCCGGGAGGACGCAGAGACTATGCGTCGTGATTATCCCACATTATTTTGATCATAACTTCGGGACGAAGTTTCCTGAAGGGTGGGTGTATGTAACACCCCGTTTTGACATTACTACCTGAACTACTATTATATGTTGTATTTGTTTGACTATGAGACCTCGTCGGTTGACGACACTGTGGACATATGGTTCTATTATTTTGTCGATATATATATGTGTGTGTATGATCATAGTATTATGATCGATAGTCATGTTTAGAGATGTATCATGTGTTAATTATGTCAGATATATGGAATTTACTGAATGATGGGTACATGGATACCGTTACAGTCATATGTTGAAATAATGAATGTTATGCCAGGTGCATGGCAAATGAATGAGTTTATTGTTGTTATGTTATGATGAAATATATGTGTGTACATATCGAGGATTTATGCACGATATTCTATATTGTATGTCGAGGACTGACTTACAGGTTGAAACGGCTAAGTGATAGCTGGATCCTACGAGGTGGGAGGGCCTCGGGGACACGGACTTCGAAAGATGAAATGGTATGCGAGTGATGCATTATTTACTTTCGTATGGTTATTATGCTGTTTATTATGATGTATGTTATGACATGGGTGGGGTAGGGTTTCAGGAAACTCAACCGCCCAGATTGGTTATACGATGACAGACCGAGTACAAGTGCAACGCTGTTGTTATGTCGAGTAGACATAATCCCTTGTTCCATTAGGGGGGTGGAGGCTTTACCCACCGTTTATCCCCGAAACCCAGAGTCATGGGAGGGCTGTGCTATGGCGTGCTCCCCAAGGTGTGTGATGATGACTGGTGGTTGCCTGCTGGGGAAGCTTGGTCAATGTAGTCAACACTTCCGCTTACGGGTTCTAGCTGGAACCAGTCATGACATGACATTCCAGGGTAGTCCAACAGAGGACAGGATAGGATGTGGAAGTTAGTGATGATGTAGGTAGATAGGTGTAGCGTGAAGTAGGGGTGAATACACGATTTAACTGTAGGTGTGTAAAACCCTTGGTTAGTATGTGTCATAAATCAGTAATGTATGAGTTGTCGTAATTTGGATTTTGGTTAATGGATTTGTACCTTGCAAACTATGTTAAAACATGTGTCGGTAAAAGATAAGTTCCTTGATTATGATTGATGTATGTGAATTATTACTTTTAGTGTACTTACGTGAGGAATGTAAGCAGTAGCTACGCTTATGTAACTCACCTACATAGTATGAAATACATGTAATATTGTTGAGTAATAATGTTAATTAGTGTCGCTTAATGATTAATTACTGTCGTTTAGTAATTAACTATTGTTGATCAATGTTAACAGTGTCGATTAAAGTTAATAATGATGATTAATGTTAATAATGTAGATTAACGATTAAATTTTGTGGATTAAGATTAATAAAGTCGATTAGAGTTAATAATGTTTATTAATGATTAACTATTGTCCATTAATAATTAATTGTTGTTGATTAATAAGCAAAGCTAAAGTTAACCTAGGTAGTGACTAATGCAATTGAGTAAGATGCTTGATTAATGGTTAAGTAGTTTAATTACAACTAGGATGTAATTAAAATGAAACCAGGTAAAGTCGATTAAATCTTAGTTAATTTTATTTAATTAGTATAATTACACGTTGATAATGTTATGAATTACATTGATGGCATCATGGTTCATAATTGATAAATTGAATTAGTTGAATTGATATTTAGAGGGAATTAACATATTATAAACATTAGAAACCATTAATTAAACTATTAGGTTAATAATAGTTAATCAATTGACCATTATTGTTAATTAATTGAAATATAGGGATAAGGTTTAGTTTATATATTACTGATTTCTTATAAGTATGTCGTAGTTGTTTATAACCAGGAAGTAAATTACGAACAATGCCATATACCATTATGTAACAAGTTATAAAAATGAGCTTGGATTAATTAATTAAAAGATTAATTAAATGGTTAAATATTGGAATATGGGTAAGAATATGTTTAAAATTATTATATTAAATAAAAGGATTAAATTTAATTGAATTAAAGGTTACGGTTGAGAAGTGACCCCCAACCAACACTTTTAATATTAATTTAATTATTTAAATGAGTCCAAGTCCAAGTTGAGGGCTCGAGGACTTACATGGTAGATAAATGGGTTGGATGAAATTTAAGTTAGAGATAGGGGTAGTAATGGGAAGAAGGGTCGGCAAACTTAGGATAAAAGGGAGAAGGGAGGAAGGAGAAGGGGACTTTTACCTTAGGATTTTTGGGAGAAGTTTTGGAGAGCAGAAATTGGGAGAGGAGAGATGCAAAGAGGGGATTTTGTTGGAGTTTGTTTTTCTAAAGGGATACAGCAAATTAGGCTTGTACTCGGTTTGGGCTCGGGGGTCCAAAGGGGTACCTTTGGAGCTGGGTGGTCGGCGAGACCTCGCCAGTTGGCAGGGTGGCAAAACTGGTTTGGCTGGTTGAGTTTCAGAACTGTGAGGAAGTTTCAGAACTGTGAGGAAGGCTTTTGACTGCAGGGAAAAAGGCAAGGAGAAACGGAAAACGGGGACAGCAACAAAGCAACAAAGGGGATCTGCAAGCTACCTACAGGTATTTTCCAGCAGGTATGTTTTATCATTCTACCCTGTCAAATTCAGTTGTAAGTTAATAAACAAATGGTTATATGCTGTAATTATAATCTACTACCCCACACAAACAAAACTGGTAAATTACGTGCTTATATGTTTGCTGCTGAGAATGAAAACCTGTAATTGATGTTAGAACAATAGCTAAAACATATATATATATATTGAAACTGTAAATACTGTTTTTACAGCCAATAGAAACAACAGAAATTTTGAACAGAAATGAAATATATCTGAAAATATATATATATGAAATATCTGACTGTATATTAAAGTTAAAGGAGACCCTAGTTGGGGTCTTACATGCATCTTAAAGGGTAATTTTCACCTTAATAACCCATTGTGCACCTTCTCATGATCTTTATGCAAACTTTGTAATGGGATTGGGTATCAAAAATGTGTGGCTATAACACCCATGAAATGGCAGTGCTATACGGAGGTGGTGTGAGGTCACCTTCACACCCAATATCATAGTCTATCAATTAATTCTCATCACCATGTAGGTCACCCTCACACAAGGAAGTACCATGTTCCTTCATGTCTCGTTAGGTCATATCCCATTGTGCACCTTCTCATGATCTTTATGCAAACTTTGTAATGGGATTGGGTATCAAAAATGTGTGGCTATAACACCCATGAAATGGCAGTGCTATACGGAGGTGGTGTGAGGTCACCTTCACACCCAAGTCTATCAATTAATTCTCATCACCATGTAGGTCACCCTCACACAAGGAAGTACCATGTTCCTTCATGTCTCGTTAGGTCATATTAGGATGGGGCAATTTCATTCCAAGTCTCATTTTTTTCAACAAAAAACCTAACATTTAGGCGGCCAATATGGATCCCTCCATAAGGGGCAATCATAACGAGAAGGAGAAACTGATCCTGGGATACTCTAAAAGCCTGGTACCTATAGGAGATCCTCACTTAGTCAATCCAGAACATCAGCGGATGTCGATCATGGCAAGATAGGCCCAGTAGAATGGACACCTTTCTCTACGATGAGAAAACCTAGCAATCTTGGGAAATTCCATAGAGATTCCACGGAAGGGATCATTTACCCATGCTATAACCCTATTGCACGTTCTAGTCTTTAATGAAAGAATGTAAGACTTTATAACCATATCTAAACTGAATTGGAGACCTTTGAACCATAGCTACACTGCTTTCCGAAGGATGAAATGGATGAAAAAATCAAAAAAGTCTAAAGGATTCCTCTACCAACACTGTGGCATCCACACCTCATATCTCAATAAAGAACTCATAAATTGCTTAACGACAATGAAACCCATGATAAAAGGAACCATTTGTGAACCATTCAGTGAATAAAGAGCTCAAGATAACAAGAGAAGAGAAACGAAAGCATCATGCATCATCATCCTAATAGATGCGCAATTTATAAGAGTTTAAATGTGTGGAGGGAGATTTGGATGTGTAATCGACATTCTAAAGAACTATAGGAGTGTTGTGGTCTTATAGGAGTGTTGTGGTCTTATTGTGTATAAATTGGATAAGTAGACAAGAAACTGTCAACGGGATCTCGAAGAGGAAAGATAGTTTTGGAACTTAAAAATGGAGGAAATTAAAAAGATGGTTATGCGATACAAGTATTTATAGAAAGAAGAGAAGACTCATTTTTTGAATAATTTAAGATGGTTTAGAAAATATGTTTCGTATTTTCTATTATCATGTTTTTTTTTTTTTTTTTTTTGCTAGGGGAATCGACAACGGAGATTGGGTTGGTATTCGCGTGACACGGGGTCCAAGGATCCAATCTCTCTACCACTATAATCCTAGGTGCAACCACAATGCCCGACTCATGGCGCACAATGCAAATTAGGGGGAATTGAACACATGACCTGCTATTCACAACCAATTTCACAACTTCCACAGAACCACTTGAGCTACCCCCCATGGGATTTTTCTATTATCATGTTAGACGATTCAACCACAACCTTAGTAATACAAAAAATATCCATTCTCCTTCAAAAATTGATAGACAACAAAACTTATAATCTACAAAATCAATGCATTGCAAACTCTATATTATCATATCAAATATTTATATCCATTTCAAACTCTATAATAATTATTTACTTGTTGGTGATTGTATTATCTACAAATATTATGCTCCAACCATAAAATTCTTCACTAAACCCATTGAAAAATAGTATGTTTTATGAACTATTCATTTACAATTTTTTAAAGATAATTAATCATGATTATATAATGTGTATAATAGTATTTTAACTATTTATTGAGATATTAAAAAAGGAGGGAAGGAGGGTAAACATCCATTTATTTTAATATGTGGTGTTCTTTTATGATGTATATTTTAGATAATGTTCATTTCAATTAAATGATTTGTATGAATAAAATTCAATTTTATATTGATTACACATTTATATCTAATCAGCATAGATCCATCTCAAACCTAGATCTATCTTAAAAGAATTACACATGAAGAAATTAGATCTCTCGGTGCTTAATAGATAAACGTTTAAGATAGATCTATGTTGGATTTAATTTTTTTATTTTATGAGTTGACATAAATTTTTTAGTTACTTTTTTATTTTTGATAAGTTATGAGCCAACATGAATTTTTTAATTACTTTTTTTGGGGGAACATAACATGAAAAACATGATTGGTTATAGAGCACCTCGCTACTCTCGATGCAAAAACATATATTATAAATTATATCACATAATTCTTATCCATATAAGAATATTTACATGTCGTTTCTTAAGCATGTAATTAAAAATACAAATATCCTCAAATAAAATGACTTACATCGTATTCTAAATATCCAACCAAAAACTGTCGCTAAAACATGAAACACAACCATTATGAACCATCAACCAAAGGAGATCATATACTACATAAATACCTCTATTTCATATTTTCAAATGTGGATGGGCTTCATTGTATAACCCGACCTTTCCACGTGGCCCTTCCACATGCTATAGCTCCACAAGAATATAATAGTAGAGAAATGTTTGACAAACCCTTCCTGGGGCTCACCTTGACAAGAATACTCAACTAAAGGAAGGTTAGTGTTATCCTTCCATGATATCACGCTAGAGGATAATAATATGATGGAGGAAAGGTCAGCTAGCATTTCACTAGCCCCTTGGATAAGAATATAATGTTTGAGGAAGTGTAGGAAAACCCTTCACTGGGGTCCTCTTCGACGATAATATTATACTGGAAGAAGGGTTGGTCAACCCTTTCACTAGCCCACTGTCAACATGATTACTGTGGTGGATGAAAGGGTGACTGAACCTTTCCTAGAATACCCTTGTACAAAAAATTTATGATGGAGACACGACCAGATGACCATTCTCGAGATCACCCTGAAGAAGAATTTATGGTGGATGTGGGGCCAACCGACACTTACCCTGCCTTGTTGTTGAAAGGGATATGGCAGTGGAGAAAGAAAGGGATGATCCTTTTCCTTGCTTTGGATTGAATACTATGCTACATAAAGGGTAAGTCAATCTTTTCCTTAGCTTACTCTCAAGAAGAATACTATTTTGGAAGAATGCCCAATCAATCATTCCAAATCCCCATATTTATCAAGATTAAAAATGTGGAGGAAGGATCATGTGACCCTTCCCCTGGTTCACCTTCAACAAGAACACTATGTAAAAGGAAAGGTTTATGACCCTTCTTAGAGCTCACTCTAAACAAGAATTATGTCAAAGGAAGAATCAATTGACCTTTTCCAGAAATTAAATGGGAAGAAAATTCTATAGTGGATGAAAAATCAAACAATATTCCAAAGGAATCCTTGGATAAGAATATGAAGAACAAAATGTTGATCCACCTTTACATGGAACCACTATTAATGAAAATTCCATGCTAGAGGAAGGATGAAAATGAAGGATTAAACTCCACGTTCACGCAAATATACTATTCTCAAGAAAGGGTACCCCTCGACACAAATAAACAAGTTAAATTAATTGTTGCAATCGTTAGAAGTCTATTTTAGTATATTGAAACAGTAAAAATACAATTTCCTCTTTAAAAAAATATGCCAATTCCCTCTATACCAAGAATTTAAAACATATTAAAAATATACATCGAATGAAAATCTCATTAAAAATAATCTTTCATTATTATAAAGGAAGGCTCTAGATATTCAAAGGTGTTCTCACATGTATACATTTTGTAAGCTTGATGGAGACATGTGTTCAAATTTGAAGGCTCTAGATATTCAAAAGAAGGAAAAAAAAATACACAATTATGTAAGATTTTTAGTACGAGTGGTTCTCGTTACAGTACGTGGAGCAGCCAGCTTTCGTGCTTGGTTGGGACGCTTTGCTGTGCGATGCCTATTTATCTACTGCGTGGGACGGCTATAGCATAGCAGAGATAGCAAAGGCAGATACTTATATTTCAGAGAGACAGTCATTAAATTACATTGCACAACATTTCCGAGCAAGGGGGCAATGGAGGCCTGTGGAACAGAAGGGCAAGTGAAGCTGTTAGGTTCAATTCAAAGCCCCTTCGTGCTTAGGGTTCGCATTGCACTTGCCCTTAAAGGGATCGATTACGAGTTCATCGAAGAGAACCTGCAAAATAAGAGCCAGCTGCTGCTGCAATCAAACCCTGTTCACAAGAAGATTCCGGTGCTCATTCACAATGGAAAGCCTGTTTGTGAATCGATGATCATTGTGCAGTATATAGATGAGGCATGGGACACAAAGGCGCCAAAGCTTTTGCCTAAAGATCCATATGACCGAGCCATTGCCCGCTTCTGGGCTGCCGTTGTTGACGATAAGGTAATTTAATTCATTCATAAGCACCTGCGTCCAGATCTCATGGATCCTTTCATTATCTGCTATTTGTGTTCTTGAAACTTCCAGTTACCTTTCGCTACCGGCTATTTGTGTTCTTGAAACTTTCAATTATCTTTCGTTATCTGCTATTTGTGTTCTTGAATCTTTCAATTACCTTTCGTTATTCTGTCTCTGATGCATATTATGGGCGGGATTCAGCTCAGTCCAAGTATTCGAGGAGTTTTCACAGGGCAGGGTGAAGAACAACAGAAGGCAGTGGAAGAAGCGGTGACTGTGTTTGTTTTGTTAGAGGAAGCTCTGCGAACGAGGAGCAAAGGCTATTTTGGAGGAGATGAAATAGGCTTGGTTGACGTTATATTGGGTTCTATGGCCACATGGATTAAAACCCTGGAGAAGGTCACCAATGTAGTTTTGATAGATCCGGAGAAGATGCCGCTATTAAGTAGATGGATGGAGCAATTCCCTGAAGACAATCGAGTGAAAGAAATTATGCCCGATCCAGCCAAGCTGTTGGAATTTGCGTCTGCCATGAGAGCCAGAATTACATCACCACCTGCTGCTGACAATTAGGGCAAGCCATTCCAGCCATGTAAAATGAGGATTGACATTTTCAGTTCTTGGTGTTTCTGGTGACTTAGTGTAAATGGGTTTATTGTGACCATATCAAGATCTGCCAATATCATAAATGTTAATACATTTGCGAATAATTTGGGCAAATTTAACAGTGTATTGCAATGAAATGTTAATACATTTGCGAATAATTTGGGCAAATTCAACAGTGTATTGCAATGAATTTTCATGGAAATACAAAATTGGAAAAAAAAGAGATTTATGGCCATTTCATAAACAGTATTTTATTTTATTTTTAAGAAAAAAACCAGAGAATGTATACATCAATTTTTATATCCAGCAATTAGCAATTAGCTAATCTAAATGATTCTATCTAAATCAAACTTTTACTTGTTACTTCATATTATCAGTATTTACATATATGCTCAAAATCTAGTCAGAAGACCATTCTTTCAAACACGGAATTTATCTTATCATATATTTACAGATATGCTCAAAATTTATCTTATCATATATGCTCAAAATTTATCTTATCATATATGCTCAAAATCTAGTCAAAAGACCATTCCTTCAAACACGGAATTTATCTTTTCTACTTTCCAAAAAGAAAGGACTTGGGATTTACAAATTCAAATCTACTGCCTTCTACGCATCGCATTAAAAAGAAAGACTAGGAAAAAGCATCGCATCAAAAAGAAAGACTAGGAAACATACAAAGATCCTTCAAAAATCATATCATTCTGAAATTCCATGAAGCAGAAAGACTAGGAAACCTTTAAAAATCACATCATTCTGAAATTCCATCAAACATCGCATCAAAGAGAAAGACTAGGAAACATACAAAGATCCTTCAAAAATCACAACATCATTATGAAATTCCATAAAAGAGAGAGTTCTTTCAAGCTCCTTCACAGCTTTATTTATTTTTCAAATTTAGTATGGGTAAGGGTGACCTATGTTAGCATTAGGTGTTACAACATTACCTAATACTTAGTTGTAAAGGGTCTTATAACATTACCTAATACTTAGTTGTAAAGGGTCTTATGTGCAAAGACGTGGGGAATTTTTTATAATAATCTTAAAATCAAGATTGCTAAAGAGATGGAAAAATAAATTCATTAATCCAAACCAATTAGTCATATCATGACAAACCTAAATCTAAGTTTAAAATGCTACGTATATGAAGAAACATAATCATATCCCAAAAAAGTGAATTTTAATAACATTATGAACATTTTCATCATTTCTCTTTATTGGATTTAATATTGATATTCTACAAAATTAATTACACTTAGAGTATTTATAGTTAATTTATGGAGGTTTATGAAATAATTGTTAAGATTTGTGTTATTGGTTTTCATCTCTAAAACGTGGCTTTGACTCTAAGGTAATTTCTTAGATTGCAAAACCTTAAATTGGTGTCCATATTCTACTCATAAGTCAATAGTTCCCACATTAGTGCATGTGTGAGACCCTAAGGTAATTTCTTAGATTGCAAAACCTTAAATTGGTGTCCATATTCTACTCATAAGTCAATAGTTCCCACATTAGTGCATGTGTGATTATTTCATCCCTCATGCATGACCCATAGCCTTGGGATGGTATTTTATAGACTAAGGCCCTTATTTTACTCCTTCGACCATGGTCAATGTCTAAAGACTGATCATGTTAGGGTCCCACCCTAACTTCCTACTTTAGTAGTTAGTCATGTTATGTATGAGGCAATAATCTTTGAATATGGTCGAGTAGTTGGTAATAGAATACTAATGTAAAAGGGGTCTCTCTATTTATTAAGACCCACTAGTTAGTTACCAGTGATCATTAATTGTTGACCACATCAAGTAGTTTGGGTTTTGGGATATTGAAAGACTATTCAAAGAGTTAAGAGGCTATGGATTGTTTTGTCAAGAATTATTGTATTAGAGCTCTACTCTAATGAAAGGTCCCCCAACCTTAAGAGGCACATGAACATTGCTTCCTAAAGTGATTATCATAATCAAAGAGCTATTTCTGCAACATTTATCTTGTTCATTTCCTTTGATTAGTTATTTTGTAATATAGTTTTATGTTTCATGCATTGTTTATATTTGTATATCTTATTGTTGCTCTAATTTGTAGGGTTAAGATCGCCACAAGTGGTATCAGAGCAATTTCTAAGCCAACACGCCTCCAAAATTTTCATAGATTATTTTTTTAAACTAGAAATGTGTTTCAACATCTTTAAACAACCTAGAGATCTGTTATTTAGCAAGAAACATATGGTTGGGGAAGCATACATGTAGAGAATACAATTGGTACTTAGTCACATTTGTTGGACACCATTGTAACCTCTATTGGCACCCCTTCAAATAGTATCGCATCAGGTAACACCTATACATGGAATCTCACTTCCACATACCTTCTAGTATATCGGAAGTCCCCTAGGCCACCTAAAACTAGCTATATATAATCTGATCAACCGTCTTGTTTTTATATTGGCACCAAGCACAACACTTTGGAATATTACTTTCTAGTACATGGGTAGTCGAGTAGTACAGATAAGGGAACCATTGAGCCTCCTTAGTTAGCACCTCGAGAGATTAGGTTGAGTACTACTATTCAACCTCGCAAGTATATCAAAGAGCTATAGCACTTGGCAATCCCTTGTCCTTAGGAACCTGAAAACCCTTCCCTTTGTCACTAGCCAATGAAATTCCTACATTTTTGCATCCAAAAAATATTTGGACATTTTGTCAATGTAGTAACCGTATTATCTGAAACTAGGTATTGAAATTCGTACATCTTTGCGTCCATAAATAATTTCATCGAGTGATACTCCCCTCAACGTAAAAATAAAAAAATAAAAAAATAACATAAAAATTATGGCCTCCATCGACAACCTTGTTTGAGACCTATCTCAAAATAATCCATGCATTGCATTGATCATATTGGTATACATGTAACATCCCAAAAATCGCTAAAATTTAAAATTTTCTGATATAGCAAAATCACAAGGAAAATGCTAACTGTGGAATGGAAGATATTTAACTAATTAACTAATGGCAGCTTCACATAATTACCATTGTTATTCCTGAACATAAAAAGACAACAGATTATAAATCAAATGCAATAAAACATTGTTTATCTTCTCATGTGTCATGGTTTTAGTAATAATACTGACGACTTGTTTGCATATTTCTGAAGGGGTTCCTACAGGGTGCCCTTTGGCTTTACTTAGCTTTGATAGCTAAAGCATTGGATTCTTTTCTTTCGCAGATCTGCAGGTAAGATAATAAAATAATTCAAGTACTTCAAGCAAATGTTATATGATTCAGCTAGCCATCTCTGTTTTTAAGATAGATGTGTGTACTGCCATGCATGAAGGTATCGATGGTATGAAGTTTCAGTTTATCTTTTGTCAACTTGTACTATTTTTATCCTAACATGTGAGAGTGTAGCTAGAGATATTTTTACACTATAATTATGTTGTAATCATTGATAGAAATCATTAGAATTACAATTTATATAAATATTATGAGAGTTCTAACAGTCTGAATAATGCGACAAGGTTGAACAATAAGTCACCTTAATGAATAATGTTACTAAGTATCTAGTGGGGTTTCTTAGGATTGGAATCCTACCTTATTTAATTCGATACGCTATTGTATAATAATGTTAGCATTATAATGTTGTGGTGCATGAATAAAAGTTGGCCTTCGAAATTATATGACCTATTATCACATGCATCCTAAATTACTATATGCTTTTGCAATCCTAACCTACTATATGAATGTGTGGACAAATGTTGATTTGTTATGTAATTGTGACATATAACAATTTGTCACGATACCCTATGGAATAACTGCCAGGGTTATAATGCATAAACCATATGCGAAATAAAAGTTAGCATTGGCATTCTATTACATGCATACTATGTGATATAAAACTTAACATTAGAAATATATCAAACATGGATACTATGCGAATTTGCAAACATGGTTTGGAAATATAAAACATGGATATGATACAGGGATCGTGCTGTTGCTAATTAATACGATGCTGACAAGAGTTAATGCCATCGCAGGTGTAGTCTAGCAAGGGTGATACGTAGGATTTGAGCAATTATGAACCCTGTGACTTGTTAGTGGATTGTCCCGTTGGCTACGTTAGTGGATTGTCCCATTGGCTACTACCTGTAAGTGGCTCCACGTGATGAACTTAGTAAGAAACGTGGGAATCCTACCGAGCTATAAGCTACACCTGGTGATATGGCATCCAATTGGGCTAGATATTAATTGAGCCATTTATGAGGAAGATTGATCATAATATTGTCTTGGTAGTGGCGTTGCTTGGTTGGCCCGATCTCACCCGTTGATCTGGTCTGTCTCGATTGTTGAGAATCTAAACCCTAATGCACTTTCTATTCCATTGTTTGTTTTTCCTTTCGCATTCATTTGGAGCCCTGGCTTTAGGGGAGAGGCCGACATCCCCCTGAATAGTAGGGTTCGACCTCTGGTTGAGTCTTTGGTGGCTCTGCAACTTCCATCTCCAGAAATTAATGGTGGAAACTTGGTTGTATAAGTTTTTAAGGCTCGAATGGGGAATATGTGTTGAAGCCCTGTGGCTTTCGTCGTGTAATAGGATAGGGTTTTTGTTGGAATTATAATCAGAGCCTGGGATTTTCGTAGTTGTATGCTGCCCCTGTTGCGTTGGTTGGATGATTTCGAAACTGGAGAGCAATAGGAAGTCCATCTTCTTTCTCTTAAGAGGTAAGTTCAGTTTTTATGAAACTTATTGCTATAATTACAGTTTGAACTTATGCATAGTAATGTTTTGGAATTATGTTATAACCTCGTGGTAGTTTGTGTGGCAAGTGCTGCCTTCGTCGTGGAATTATAGAGTTGAAGCTTGATGGCAGTTGATGGCTCGTTTAACCGGTAAGCCCCGGTGGCATAACCCTTCGTAGGTTCTCCTGGCAGAATGGCCATCGTTGATGTTTGACCGAGATTGTGGTTTATTTGGATGAGGATTCCAGTACTGTGTTGTGTTAGATGTCTATAGTGTGGATGCCTTTCGGCTTGCCCAGTTAGAATAACAGGTTTTTAGATTTCTTTTGTGTCCAATGGACAATGTAACTACTGTCGATGTGAGCTCCTTTCCTTCGTCAAATTTTCATTAAACAAGACTGTAATAAACCAGTTTTGTAACACTTGTCTCATTCGTCTTTTAGGGTTTCGAACTTGGAATGTATCCTGTGATTTGGGTGTGTAAATGTAGAAGTGAAACTTGTTTTTAAAATGGTTCTGCGTTTAAGCTTTAATGTATAAAAAGTTATAGTTGTGAACTAAGATTTGGTACTTCTTTGCTATCGTTTCCTTTGTGGAATAATGAACTGTAAAATGTAACGGTCATGGGAATGTGTTCTCATTCACAGACTTTGGATAAAGTAAAAATCATGTGTTTCAATGAACAATGGTAGATGTTTGTAATCTATGTTTCGATTCCTTCCTGTGTGTAGTCGATTTTAAAATGATGTTGCATTTTCATTCTATAAGCCTTTCAAGGGTTAGGGTTTGACTTTGTTTAAAATGTATGGTTATGAGTCTACTCGTCGTTCAGATCTCGGCAATCCAAACTTGCTTTTGCTTCTGCTATTTAGAGTTGTTCTACTGTTAATGTAATAATAGAAATTTCGAGATGATAGTGAGATACTTGACTAGCTCGATCTATAGAAATGAATACAGTTGTATGTTTTGTTTTATGGCAATAAATCATGTGGTTTGACATTCTGTTAAGAACTGTTTAAATAAAATGATATGACAGCTCCGTTAAATGAAAGTTATGAAATGGGAATGTTTAGGGTTTAGGGTTTTTCTGTTGAGTCCTGTGAGTTTTTGAGAAACTATAAATAGACTCTATTATGTAAGTTTATTTTGTATACTGTAAATGAAGATAAAGTGCAGAGATAGAATTTCAAACTAAAATAAGCTTTTGAGAAGAAAACATAAACCCTAACTTAACTTTTAACTTGGCAGAATATTACTGTACAGTATACTTGAAAAGTAAATATTTACAACTGTAAATTCAAAAATAATCTACTGTAGAGAATACAGTAAACCTGGAAAATTTTAAGGAATATGGAAAGAGAAAGACATGGGGTTATGATAATTGATACTGAATATTAATAGTAGGAAAACTGAAGAAATATGCAAAATTAATCTACTCATTCATCTAGAAATCTGGCTACCATATCCACTTACACTTAATTTATTCTCTGTACTAGAGTACGATGCCGATCCATTAGCATGGGGAAAAATGCATAGAAAATTTTATTCAATTCATCATAAAAATCAATATTATTCAGAATCCTATTTAACTTATAAATAAAAATAAAAATAAATGTATGTGTTCAGTCATATCTTTGGAAACAGTAAATTAACGATAATAGATAGAAATTTTAACTGCATGAAATTAGAAATGATAAGTAAAACCTGTAAATGAAGATAGGGCAGACAAACACCCAAGGAGGCTTGTTCCTCCCAACCTATTCCAGAAGAAGCAGCAAACTGCTGGCTTCTTGTGAACCCCCGAACCTGCTTACTGAGCCACTAAGTAGATGGAATCTGTGTAGAAGCAAGGCACTCAAAAATGCCTTCAGCACTCAGCATCAAACTCTTGTAAACACATGCCTTCAGCACTCAGCATCAAACTCCTGAACTCAATAGAGTTTGGCAGACTCACAACATGATCAACAACTTAGCATATCCCCTCATCAAATCTCTTGGGTGCAAACATAGCAAAACCCAAGGTAAATTTCCTCGTCAAGAAAAGTGCTGAACCTCAGTTCATAATTTGATGGCTATTATTTAGACTGCCTAGGTCTTTAGTGGTCAGTTTGGAATAAATGAGCCTCAAGCTCCAGTCCCATCTTTCAGGGCACTATGACCACATTTCAAGGGAGTTGTCCCATACCAACAGCTAGTTAGTTGCATCATGATGTTGCCACTTGTCCATTTCCTTCTACCCCAGATTCCATTCCACCTAGTAGATCAGTAACCACTCTTTCAACAGTCCTCTTAGGTGTTTGTCTCCTATTTTATTTATTAAATAATAAAATATTGTGCAAATTACAGTCATCCTTGGACACCTGTCCAACATTAAACTTTACAATAAAAGTTATCATAATGTTTTCTAACACAAAATGTTTTCCAGCAAAAAGGGTATGTTACAAATACCCCCACTTAAGCTCAACATCGTCCTCGATGTTGCTTATGCATCGTCAAGTTGCTCATGGAACAGAACTGGATATGCTGCCCGCATATTACTTTCCAGTTCCCAAGTAGCTTCATCAGAGCTAAGGTGCTTCCATTGCACCTTTACCTGCCCTATGGTGCGATTCTGAAGCATAATTTCCCTCCAGTTGAGAATACAGTCTGGTTCCACCTGAAAATCTCCTTCGGGTTCCACCTGTATGTTATTCCAATTTAGCACATGAGTAGCATCATGCATATACTTCTTTAAAACAGAAACGTGGAAAACATTATGGATTTTTAAATTATATGGTAATGCCAACTGATATGCAACAACTCCTATCCTTGATAAGATTTCGAATGGTCCACAATACCTTGGTGCTAGTTTAGCACAACTCCCAAGCTTCAAAGAACTTTTCTTGAGTTTTAACTTTATAAAAACATGGTCTCCTACCTGAAATTCTCTTTTAGTGCATTTCAAATCAACATAACTTTTCTGTCGATCTTGGGCAACCTTTAAGTTACGTTGAACCTGTTTCACTGTTAGCTCCATTTCTTTCAATAAATCTGGTCCTAACATTAATCTATCTACAGGGTTATCCCAAGAAATAGGAGTGCAAAATTTTCTTCCATACAAAATCTCAAATGGACTTAACTTAGCAGATGCTTGATAACTATTATTGTAGGCAAATTCTGCTAAATGTAAGAAATCTTCCCACTTAGATGGTTGATCTTTAACATACAATCTTAACATGTTTTCTAAAATCTGATTTACCCTTTCTGTTTGACCATCAGTCTGTGGGTGGAAATAAGTGCTGAAATTTAGTTTAGTATTTAATCCTTTAAACAATGCTGTCCAAAAATTTTCGGTGAACTTAGAGTCCTGGTCTGAAATAATTACCTTTGGAATTCCGTGCAAGCGAAAAATTTGCTTCATGAAAATATCTGCAATGTTAGAAGCCTTGAAAGTAGTTTTAACAGGAATAAAATGAGCAGCTTTACTAAGTTTATCAACAACAACCATGATTGAGTCATTCTGCTTTTGATTTCTAGGCAAACCTATAATATAGTCAATGCTTATAATTTCCCATTTCCATTATGGAATTGGTAAGGGCTGCAATAGTCCAGCTAGATGTTGATGTTCAGCTTTAATAGTCTGACATTCAAAACATCTAGCTTTATATTCAACAACTTTATTCTTCATGTTGGGCCAAAAATAATCTTTTCTTAACATAATTATCATTTTCTAATAACCAGGATGTCTTGAATAAGGACTCTTATGAACTTCATCCAAAATCAGCAACTTAACTTTCGACATATTAGGTACATAAATTATGTTTTTATAAGTTAAGAATCCTTTTTCATTAATACTGTAATCTGTTAATAAATTTTCAGATAAGTTTTCAGCCACTTTATCATGTAATTTTCGGTAATTTTCATCTTGCTTAATTCCTTCTTCAATCTGATTTTCCAGATCTGTCTTAAACATGTTGATTGCTGCCACAAAGTTTAATTTGGCATTTCTGCTCAAGGCATCAGCAACTTTGTTTTCCTTTCCTTTGATGTGTTGAATCTCGAAATCATACTCGCTAAGGAAAGCTATCCATCTAGCTTGCCTTGCGTTAAGATTCGTTTGATCCAATAAGTATTTTAGGCCTTTATTATCTGTCATTTGAATAAATTTTCTTCCAATCAAGTGATGGCACCACATTTTCAATGCATGTGTCACGGCTGCCAACTCAAGATCATAGGTTGCATAATTATTTTCATGGATTTTTAACTTCCTTGACTCAAAGGCAATGGCATGACCTTCCTGACTTAAGACCCCTCCAAGTCCATCATTGCATGCATCCGTGCATACGACGAAATCCTTATTGGGATCTGCAATTTTTAAGATGGGTACAGTAGTTAATAATTCTTTTAACTTATTAAAGTTGTCTCGACACTTTTGATCCCATATGAATTTCTTCCCTTTCTTCTGCAAAGAAGTGATGGGGTTAGCAATTCTAGAGAGTCCTTCAATAAACTTTCTATAATAACCTGTTATTCCCATGAATGACTGTACATCAATTACGTCTTTGGGAACAGACCATTCATTAATTGCTTTTATCTTATCAGGGTCAACAAAAATTCCATCTTTAGAAATTATATGACCTAAATACTCTAATTTATCTTTATAAAAGTCACATTTACTGAACTTAGCATAAAGCTGATGTTCTCTTAGTACTTGCAAAATTATTTTTAAATGTTCATCATGCTCTTCTTTAGTTTTTGAGTAAATCAAAATATCATCAATGAATACAACTACAAACTTATCCAAATATTTATGCAGAACGTTGTTCATTAAACACATGAACACTGCCGGTGCGTTAGTTAGCCCAAAAGGCATAACTACGAACTCGTAGTGTCCATAACGCGTTCTGAATGCAGTTTTGAATATGTCCTCGTCTTTTATTCTGACCTGATGATACCCCGACCTTAAATCAATTTTAGTGAATATCTCTGCTCCGTGTACTTGATCAAATAGATCATCTATGTGGGGTAAGGGATATCGGTTCTTAATTGTCATTTTATTAAGCTGACGGTAATCGATGCACAATCGCATGGTACCGTCCTTCTTTTTAACAAAAATTAATGGTGCTCCCCAGGGAGACACGCTAGGCCTTATGTAGTTTTTATCTATTAATTCTTTCAGCTAAGATTTTAACTCATTCAACTCCAGAATATTCATCCTGTAGGGAGCCTTCGAGTTTGGTACTGCATCGGGTACTAACTCAATGGTGAAATCAAGTTCTCTTTTCGGAGGTAATCCTGGAATTTCTTCCGGGAATACGTCAGAAAAGTCCCTAAGGATGGGAACATCCTCTAGTTTTAACTTGTCTTCTTTAGATGAGCACTCGTCATTAATAACATTAAAAGCAAACATTTTACAGCCTTTTCTTGCAGCTCTCTTTACTTGTAGAGCAGAAATCTGTCTTACTGAAATCTTCCTATGAAATCCTTTTACTGTTTCTATATTACCTTTATTATTTAAACAGGTGAAAGATTTTTCATAACAATTTAGTAAAACTCTATGTTGTTCAAGCCAGTCCATACCAATCAACAAGTCATATGACCCTAAGGGTAAAACATTCAGATTAATTTGCGTTTTCAACTGACTTATAAATACTTCACAATCCTTGACAAAATCTGTAACTTTTCTTTTTGTATCTGTTGCAAGCTGAACTAACCATGCATTATCAAATTTCTCTACTTTTAACTCACAATGGTTTACTAAAGTAGGTGAAATATAACTCAAATTTGCACCTGGGTCTATCAGAATATAAATAGACTTGTTTTGTATCATACCTTCAATTTCGACCATGGATGTTTGATGGTCATCTTGACGATTTTTCAGTGCTGCATTTATCCTGGGCATTTCTCTTGCGATATCTCCAACTGTAGGTTCTGCTTGCATAGTGTGAATATTGTTGGTTTTCCTCTTGTTGCGTGGGCAATCTTCTCTCTTATGTGGTCCGCCACAGTCAAAGCACTTCATGGGTTCTTTCTGTTCAGCATACCTGTTGTTGTTATTATTGTTATTGCTGTGATTATTATTGTTAGGTACATTTCTTGTAGCAGTAAAGTTCTGAGGTGCATTATTTCTGTAATTATTATGATTAGAAAAATTTCTGTTATTAAAACTTTTCTTAAAGCTTCCAGAATTATGATTAAAATTCTTCTTTTTATAGTCAAACTAATTAGTCTTACTGTTCTTCCAGCCTGTTGTTCCTTCTCTTTTTCTGTTTTGATCAAAACATAAATTAGCCTTTCTCATGGCCTCTTCCAAAGTGGAAGGGTTATCATACTCAATATGGTCATTTATATTGAAAGGTAGACAGCTGAGAAACCTTTGCACTTTAGGCTTTTTCTCGACCATGTAAGGCACATACCTCAGCAAGCTAAGAAACTTATTGCACAATTCTTTCATGTTCATTGTTCCCAGATTCAAATCGTAAAACTCCTTTGACTTATCTTCAAAATATTGTTCCAACAAAAACTTCTTTTTAAACAAACTTTTAAACATATTCCAAGTTACTTCTCTTTCTTTTATACTCTTAATTCTTTTAAGATCCTGCCACCAAATATCTGCCTTTCCGGTCAGATTGTAAATTGCCATCTTGGCTTTTAGTTGAGAAGAGTAGTCGTAAATATTAAAGTACTTCTTCATTCCAGACAGCCAAGCTTCTGCTGTCTCACCCTTCTCACTTTCTCCATTAAAAGTGGGTGGCTTAATCTTTTTAAATTCTCCAGTAATTTGTTCATGATGTTTATGTTTTCTCTTTTTAGAGCAGCATTCACTGTTACTGCTGTCATAATTAAAGTCATTATTGCTTGGATCAGATTTAGAGGATGAGTAACTGTTCCTTTTATCATTTCTTTCTTTCTTATGCTTATGTTTGTGGGACATTGTTTCAGAATCAGACTTCATCTCTGATTTTCTACCTCTTTCATCGATATGACAATTCTCCCTCAAATTCTGTTGTAACTCCTCCTGTACCTTAAGGATCCGTTCATTCTCTTCTTTAACAGCTTTTAACTCAGATTTTAAATCTTGTACAGAGCATAAAATTTCAGAAGCCTAGTTATTTAATTCAACATAAATTCCTTCAGAATTATTATTATTAATACATTCATTACGAGGAGATCTGTCCTCTGCTGATTCTTCTGGTATTTCCATACCTGCAATTTAAAGGTCAATCTTTTCTGTGCAAAAATAAAATTGAATTAAAAGTAGTAACGTAAACTTTCTGATTTGTTTTTCCATTTGCACGCGTGAGCCTAAATCAGGCTTAGAGTTTGAACTTGTGCTCTGATACCACGTGTAACATCTCAAAAATCGCTAAAATTTAAAATTTTTGATATAGCAAAATCACAAGGAAAATGCTAACTGCGGAATGGAAGATATTTAACTAATTAACTAATGGCAGCTTCACATAATTACCATTGTTATTTCTGAACATAAAAAAACAGTAGATTATAAATCAAATGCAATAAAACATTGTTTATCTTCTCGTGTGTCATGGTTTTAGTAATAATACCGATGACTTGTTTGCATATTTCTAAAGGGGTTCCTACAGGGTGCCCTTTGGGTTTACTTAGCTTTGATAGCTAAAGCATTCGATTCTTTTCTTTCGCAGATCTGCAGGTAAGATAATAAAATAATTCAAGTAGTTCAAGCAAATCCTATACGATTCAGCTAGCCGTCTCTGTTTTTAAGATAGATGTGTGTACTGCCACGCATGAAGGTATCGATGGTATGAAGTTTCAGTTTATCTTTTTTCAACTTGTACTATTTTTATCCTAACATGTGAGAGTGTAGCTAGAGATATTTTTACACTATACTTATGTCGTAATCATTGATAGAAATCATTAGAATTACAATTTATATAAATATTATGAGAGTTCTAACCATTTGAATAATGCGACAAGGTTGAACAATAAGTGACCTTAATGAATAATGTTACTAAGTATCTAGTGGGGTTTCTTAGGATTGGAATCCTACCTTATTTAATTCGATACGCTATTGTATAATAATGTTAGCATTATAATGCTATGGTGCATGAATAAAAGTTGGCCTTCGAAATTATATGACCTATTATCACATGCATCCTAAATTACTATATGCTTTTGCAATCCTAATCTACTATATGAATGTGTGGACAAATGCTGATTTGTTATGTAATTGTGACATATAACAATTTGTCACGATACCCTATGGAATAACTGCTAGGGTTATAATGCATAAGCCATATGCGAAATAAAAGTTAGCATTGGCATTCTATTACGTGCATACTATGTGATATAAAACTTAACATTAGAAATATATCAAACATGGATACTATGCGAATTTGCAAACATGGTTTGGAAATATAAAACATGGATATGATATAGGGATCGTGCTGTTGCTAATTAATACGATGCTGACAAGAGTTAATGCCATCGTAGGTGTAGTCTGGCAAGGGTGATACGTAGGATTTGAGCAATTATGAACCCTGTGACTTGTTAGTGGATTGTCTCGTTGGCTATTACCTGTAACTGGCTCCACGTGATGAACTTAGTAAGAAACGTGGGAAGACTAGCGAGCTGTAAGCTACACCTAGTGATATGGCATCCAACTGGGCTAGATATTAATTGAGCCATTTATGAGGAAGATTGATCGTAATATTGTCTTTGTAGTGGCGTTGCTTGGTTGGCCCGATCTCACCCATTGATCTGGTTTGTCTCGATTGTTGAGAATCTAAACCCTAATGCACTTGCTATTCCATTGTTTGTTTTTCCTTTCGCATTCATTTGGAGCCCTGGCTTTAGGGGAGAGGCCGACAGGCCACTGAATAGTAGGGTTCGACCTCTGGTTGAGTCTTTGGTGGCTCTGCAACTTCCATCTCCAGAAATTAATGGTGGAAACTTGGTTGTATAAGTTTTTAAGGCTCGAACGGGGAATATGTGTTGAAGCCCTGTGGCTTTCGTCATGTAATAGGATAGGGTTTTTGTTGGAATTATAATCAGAGCCTAAGATTTTTGTAGCTGTATGTTGCCCCTGTTGTGTTGGTTGGATGATTTGGAAACTGGAGAGCAATAGGAAGTCCATCTTCTTGCTCTTACGAGGTAAGTTCAGTTTTTATGAAACTTATTGCTATAATTACAGTTTGAACTTATGCATAGTAATGTTTCGGAATTATGTTATAACCTCGTGGTAGTTTGTGTGGCAGGTGCTGCCTTCGTCGTGGAATTACAGAGTTGAAGCTTGATGGCAGTTGATGGCTCGTTTAACCGGTAAGCCCCGTTGGCATAACCCTTCGTAGGTTCTCCTGGCAGAATGGCCATCATTGATGTTTGACCGAGCTTGTGGTTTATTTGGATGAGGATTCCAGTACTGTGTTGTGCTAGATGTCTATAGTGTGGATGCCTTTCGGCTTGCCCGATTAGAATAACAGGTTTTTAGATTTCTTTTGTGTCCAATGGACAATGTAACTACTGTCGATGTGAGCTCCTTTCCTTCGTCAAATTTTCATTAAACAAGACTGTAATAAGCCAGTTTTGTAACACTTGTCTCGTTCGTCTTTTGGGGTTTCGAACTTGGAATGTATCCTGTGATTTGGGTGTGTAAATGTAGAAGTGAAACTTGTTTTTAAAATGGTTCTGCATTTAAGCTTTAATGTATAAAAAGTTATAGTTGTGAACTAAGATTTGGTACTTCTTTGCTATCGTTTCCTTTGTGGAATAATGAACTGTAAAATGAAACAGTCATGGGAATGTGTTCTCATTCACAGACTTTGGATAAAGTAAAAATCATGTGTTTCAATGAACAATGGTAGATGTTTGTAATCTATGTTTCGATTCCTTCCTGTGTGTAGTTCGTCGATTTTAAAATGATGTTGCATTTTCATTCTATAAGCCTTTCAAGGGTTAGGGTTTGACTCTGTTTAAAATGTATGGTTATGAGTCTACTCATCGTTAAGATCTCGGAAATCCAAACTTGTTTTTGCTTCTGCTATTTAGAGTTGTTCTACTGTTAATGTAATAACAGAAATTTCGAGATGATAGTGAGATATTTGACTAGCTCGATCTGTAGAAATGAATATAGTTGTATGTTTTGTTTTATGGCAATAAATCATGTGGTTTGACATTTTGTTAAGAACTTTTTAAATAAAATTATATGACAGCTCTGTTAAACGAAAGTTATGAAATGGGAATGTTTAGGGTTTAGGGTTTTTCTGTTGAGTCCTGTGAGTTTTTGAGAAACTATAAACAAACTCTATTATGTAAGTTTATTTTGTATACTGTAAATGAAGATAAAGTGCAGAGATAGAATTTCAAACTAAAATAAGCTTTTGAGAAGAAAACATGAAAACATAAACCCTAACTAACTTTTAACTTGACAGAATATTACTGTACAGTATACTTGAAAAGTAAATATTTACAACTGTAAATTCAAAAATAATCTACTGTAGAGAATACAGTAAACGTGGAAAATTTTAATGAATATGGAAGAGAAAGACATGGGGTTACTATAATTGTTACTGAATATTAATAGTAGGAAAACTGAAGAAATATACAAAATTACTCTACTCATTCATCTGGAAATCTGCCTATCATATCTACTTACACTTAATTTATTCTCTGTACTAGAGTACGATGCCGATCCATTAGCATGGGGAAAAATGCAGAGAACATTTTATTCAATTCATCATAAAAATCAATACTATTCAGAATCCTATTTAACTTAGAAATAAAAATAAAAATAAATGTATGTGTTCAGTCATATATTTGGAAATAATAAATTAACGATAACAGATAGAAATTTTAACTGCATGAAATTAGAAAAGATAAGTAAAACCTGTAAATGAAGATAGGGCCAACAAACACCCAAGGAGGCCTGTTCCTCCCAACCTATTCCATAAGAAGCAGCAAATTGCTGGCTTCTTGTGAACCCCCGAGCCTGCTTACTGAGCCACTAAGTAGATGGAATCTGTGTAGAAGTAAGGCACTCAAAAATGCCTTCAGCACTCAGCATCAAACTCCTGTAAACACATGCCTTCAGCACTCAGTATCAAACTCTTGAACTCAATAGAGTTTGGCAGACTCACAACATGATCAACAACTTAGCATATCCCCTCATCAAATCTCTTGGGTGCAAACACAGCAAAACCCCCAAGGTAAATTTCCTCGTCAGGAAAAGTGATGAACCTCAGTTCATAATTTGATGGCTATTATATAGACTACCTAGGTCTTTAGTGGTTAGTTTGGAATAAATGAGCCTCAAGCTCCAGTCCCATCTTTCAGGGCACTATGACCACATTTCAAGGGAGTTGTCCGATACCAATAGCTAGTTAGTTGCATCATGATGTTGCCACTTGTCCATTGCCTTCTACCCCAGATTCCATTCCACCTAGTGGATCAGTAGCCACTCTTTCAACAGTGCTCTTAGGTGTTTGTCTCCTATTTTATTTATTAAATAATAAAATATTGTGCAAATTATAGTCATCCTTGGACACCAGTCCAACATAAAACTTTACAATAAAAGTTATCATAATGTTTTCTAACACAAAATGTTTTCCAGCAAAAAGGTTATGTTACAATACATCTCTAACAACCTTTTTTGTGTGGACATGCCCATCCCTCATTTGGTGATACCTCTCAAAAGATTCCTCTTTAGCCACTAGCCATTTTGAGATAAGTTGGTGTTAATACTTTTTCGAGCACAAGTCGTCCCATGGTACACACCCGCACCCAGAAAAATATGGAGGACACGACCAAGGATCTACCGAAAGACACCAAGTATATTGCAACAACAATCATGACCCTACTACAAACAATTGGCCAAATCCACCTCGATCAGGCTAATCAAAGATGAATGTTGAACATCCTCACTAAACATGTGGGTCTCGATACCACACCAAAAGGCCAACCCAAAGATGTTGTTTTCAGTGAAGAATACATCTCTTACACTCACTTCCTGGAAACGTAGTATCCTCCATTTCAAGATAACAATTCAATAGCATTACTTCCCAAAGTTGGACATGCGTAAATTTGATGGTCCAGATTCCTCGAGTTGGGTTACCCAAGTGGAACACTACTTTGCTCTCTATGGTATTAAGGAAAAACTACAAAAGCTCAAAGTGGGAGTCTTATATTTCGACTCAAAACATTGGCAATAGTGTCAATGGTACAAGAAATCGTATCATCGTTATGTTTCTTGGACCCAATTTGTAAAGATCCTTCATGAGTGTTTTGAAAGGGTCACTCACTACTTGGGCGAGTTGACCAAATTACACCAGAATGGCACAGTTCTGGACTATATTACAACATTTGAGTAATTGGTCATCCACACAAAGGGCCTGCCTTATTCCTTTTTCCAAGAATGCTTCATTAGTGGCCTCAAGGAGGCATTACGAGCACGTGTCACTATGCATCACCCCACAACATGGTTAGAATCTTGTGATAGAGTTCGAGAAGTTGGTGATCAATTCCTAAACCAAAAGACCTTCATTTTTACCTCGCACTGTGTCCCCTATTGCTCCTCCTTCTTGAAATTCCAACACATTGCCATTAAGAATCCAAAAATTATCCCCATATGCCATGGTTGAATGTCAATGTCTTGGATTCAGCTATAATTGTGATGAAAAATATTTTAGAAGGCATAAAGATGAGGAACAAAAATTATTCCAAATAGATGTATCACCACATAAGCACCTAGACAAGGTAATCATGGAAGATAATCAAGAAACAAAAGTGGAGGATACTACTCTACCCTCGGAAGCCAACTCCAATGTGCAAGTTCCTAGGGAGGATACCCAAATATCGCTCCATGCCTTATTAGGTTTCTCCACACCCCAAACATTGAAGTTGGTAGGCTACATCAAGCACTATAAAGTCATTGTATTAGTTGTTAGTGGCAACACCCACAATTTCATTCATCAAAGAGTGGATGACAAAGCTCATTGCTATATTAAGCCCATATCCAATTTTCAATTGTGATAGCAAATGGGGGAACAATCAAATGTGGTGGTCCATGTGAAAACATGAAACTCCAAATGGGTGACTACCATATGAAGACACACATGTTTGTTATCGACATGGGTAGTTGTGGTGTATTATGGGTGTAGAATGGCTAAGGAATTTGGGACCAGTAACCATGGATTTCAACAAACTATATGTCAACTTTACTAAGGAAGGAAACATGCATCATCTCTAGGGACTTACTTTAGGTTCTCTGAAAATTATCTCCTCCCGCCTTATGGAGAAGTTTTGAAGAAAGCCCACTCTGGTATTATTGTACAATTCAATGTCATCCAAACCATGGAAGGACACACATAGGACATTCACCCTGATATGTAGTTGGTTCTCTCTAAACATCAACATGTTTTTGAAACACCCAAGGGTTTACCATTGGTCCATGGGGAGCATGACCAAGCTATTCCACTAATTCCAAGAAACCAACCTCCTAATTTATTCCCTTATCAACACCCTTTTGTAGAAAAGAATGAAATCAAAAATATCATTAAACTGTTGTTGGAGGCTAGCATCATTCATCCCAGTACCATCCCTTATTCCTTACTAATGGATATGGTGTTAAAAAGGGAATGAACTAGGTGCATGTGTCCAAATTTATGGGCTCTCAATAAGTTAAGCATTGAGGATAAGTTCCCCATTCCAATAATTGATTATCTCTTGGATGAGCTTCATAAAGAGAATTTCTTCACTAAACTAGACCTTTGTTCTGGTTAACACCAAATTCGAATGAAAGACTTGAACATTGCTAAGAAAACTTTCTACACCCAAGAAGGTCATTATGAGTTCTTAGTCATGTCTTTTGGCCTTTGCAATGCTCCATACACTTTTCAGAGCCTCATGAACAAGTTTATTTCACCTTTCCTCCACAATTTTGTGTTGGTTTCTTTGAAGATATCTTAATCTATTTCACCACATGGGAAGACCACTTGGAGCATGTTGATTGAGCCTTGCAATTAATCTAGGATCATCAATTATTTGTGAAGCATTCCAAATGTGCTTTTGGGGTCATGGAGGTTGAATATTTGGGCCACATTGTGAGTCAAGAGGGAGTGAGAGTAGACCCCAAGAAAGTGTCAACTATGCATTATTGGCCACGCCCCAAAACTCTCAAGGGCTTGCAAGGGTTCCTTGGATGGACCAACTACTACAGAAAACTTGTGAAAAATTATGACAAAATTGAAACTCTCTTATTGTCATTGCTAAAAAAGAATGTCTTTCTTTTGAGCGACGAAGCTGAGTGGGCCTTCTCTACCTTAAAAGTTTCCATGTGCACTACTCCAGTCTTAGCAATGTCCAATTTCACCGAGATTTTTGTCTTAGAATGTGATGCCTCGATCTTGCTGCAGTATTGATGTAAGAAGGATGTCATTTTACCTACATTAGTAAGTAGTTATGTGATAGAAATTTGGGCAAATCCACATATGAAAAATAGATGATGGCCATCCTTCACGCAATTGAAACCTGGTGCCCTTATTAAATAGGGAGGCACTAACATATCAAGACCGACCATCATAGTGTAAAATATTTCCTTGAACAAAATTTATCCTCTCCACAACAACATAAGTGGGTTACTAAAATGTTGGGGTATGATTATGAGATTATATATAATAAGGGTAGAGAAAATGTGGTGGTTGATGCATTGCTAGGCAATGTGAAGATGAGGGATCTCTCTTTTCCTTATCCTTACCAGTTCCAAGTTGGCTTGAGGAAGTATGTCAAGAATGGCTAGCCAATGACACCATGATGCAACTCATCCAATGACTTAAGGAAGATATGAACCCTCTTATAGGTTATGCATGCCACCAAGATACATTGCACTATAAAGATCACATTTTTTTGGCACCAAATTCAGCCTTAAAACAAAGAATCTTAGAGAAATTACATTGATCACCAACATGTAGTCACTCGAGCTTTCATAAAACCTATGAAGGGATTAAGCAATCATTATTTTGGGAAAGAATGAGACTCGACATCCAAAAATTTGCTGTGGCATATGATACTTGCAATTGACACGAGCGATAAATGGTGAAGTCACCAGGGGCCTCGCAGACGCTTTCAATTCCAACACATCTTTGGACAGATATTTCCATGGATTTTACCGTGGAGATTGTAAGAGATGGTAATAAATCAATCATCATGGTGGTTGTAGATCGTCTTTCCAAATATTCCCACTTTTGTTCGTTTTCACACCCTTTAACATCGACATTAGTTCCTCAAGTATTCATGGATAAGATTTTTAAATTACATGGCATGCCCACTTTCATTGTCTCTAATCAGGACCCTATATTCACAATAAACTTTTGGCAATAGTTATTTAAACTTCGGGGTATTCGGTTGAAACTTAGCACAATCTATCACCCACAAACAAATGGAAAACTAAAGCGGTAAATAAGTGTTTGGAAACTTACTTTCAATGTTTTCTTCATAAAAGTCACATCAATGGACACGATGTCTTCCTCTTGCAGAATGGTGGTATAATACCACTTATCATGGCGCTAACAAAATGACACCCTATGAAGTAGTCTATGGCCAAAAACTCTTGTATGTGGTTTCATATCTAATAGGCACTTCCAAGGTCCAGGCAGTGGATAGGACACTTTGCACCAGAGAAGCTATTCTCAACACATTTAAGTAAAATCTGGGTATGACTTAGAATAGAATGAAACAACAAGCGGATCAACATCACTCCAAGCTCTCATTTGTGGAAGGGGATCATGTGTTTCTTTGAGTTCAACCTTATCAACAAACATGCCTCAAAAATCACCCCCACCAAAAACAATCTTCGAAGTTCTATGGGCCTTACCAAATCATCCAATGCATTGGACAAGTGGCCTACAAGCTTGCTCTACTAGATCACTCCAATATTCACCTATTCTTTCATGTATCATGCCATGAAAAAGGTGGTGGGATCCAATTGTAAAGTGCAAACCAAGTTACTAGAACTTGATGAGGAAGGTTCCAGTTGGCTCCAACCTTCATTAAAAGAAATTTGAGGTCTAAAATGGGCCTCCTAAGGAAAATTATAAAATAATAGTTAAAATAAAGAAATAATAGTTAAAATAATAAAATAATATTTATTAATTTGGAGGAAGAAAGAAAAAAACTACTTTTTTGTTCGTATTTTCAACATATCTCCCTGTGTTTTTACTCAAATTTCGAGCGGGAGCACTAGTTGGATGAGGATTTAAATTCTGCATCCAACGAGTACCCACACTACATACTTTTGACGAACCTCATTTCCCAAGAAACAAGTAATACCTGAAAAAATGCGATGATGATGTTTTCAAGCTGGAGCACTCGTTGGATGCGGAATTATATTCTGCATCCATCGAGTACCCACGCTACATACTTTTGACGGACCCCACTGCCCAGAAACAAGTAATTCCTGAAAAAATGTGATGATGATGTATCATCACGCTTTTGCAGGTATTACTTGTTTCTGGGGCAGCGGGGTCCGTAAAAAAATATGCAGTGTGGATACTCGATGGATGCGGAAATTAATTATGCATCCAACGAGTTCTCTCGCTTGAAATTTGATTAAAAACATAGGGAGATATGTTGAAAATAAGAACAAAAAAAGTATTTTTTTATGACAAATATCTCAAGTCAACCATTATGGTTGACTCATTTTATTGAAATTCTATTGGTTCTGGAATTCCAACTCATCAAGAAATTATGGTTGGCTCCTTTTCTTATATGATGGCTCGTTTTCTTATAAGGCCCATTTTAGACCCCAAATTTCCTCTAATGCCAATTCGCTCCAATCGAACATAATATTGGACACCAAGGAACATCAATTCCATAGGAATATAATCAAAGAAGTTTTGATCTAGTGGAAAGATATGTAACCTGAAGATGCCAATTGGGAACCTAAAGGGATTGTTCGGCAATTTCCTCATCTTTAGCACTGAGGACAATGTTGCTTTTGAAGGGGGAGGGCATGTCGGGGTCCTACCTTAACTCCCTACTTTAGTAGTAAGTCGTGTTATGTATAAAACCATAACCTTTAAATATTAATGTAAAAAGGGTCTCTCTATTTAAGACATCCAACAACAAGTTCCATGACAATTTGCAAAAAGGGAACACTTAAGTGCAAACATCGATAAAATTAACATTGAATTCCACACAAGTTTTTGGTTGGTCACAAGGTATGGCTGCACTTGTATAAAAGTGGCTCATAGGCCCCTACGAGAATCTCGGAACACTCCAATATGATACCTACACAATCACCACCATCATGATTGAGGATGCTTTTGAATTTAATCTTCCAACATTCCTCAACTTACACCTTGTATTTGACGTGGAGCTTCTTCGACCATACTTCCTACCTCTATTGGACACATAATAAGCAGGAGAATTATAGAGCTCAACCCTAACCACAGTAAGTAAGATAATATGGATTGGATTATGGAGACAAAGTTGAAGATCCCTCTCCACTCTAAAATATAACTCTATCAAGTTGTCATAGAAGAGTAACTGCTTTGCTATGGTAAGTGGTTCACAAAGAACTTGCTCTAGTAGAAACCTCCTCATCGGGTACAAGAAATTCACACAATGGGGATTGTTGCTACTTAAAGAGGAAGGATTAATTAAAGTGATCATTCAAGGCTATCTCATAAGCGACACCGATATTGGTAGTTTTTGGGTCATCACTTGATTCATTTTTCGAGTCCCTCCCATGCATTTTTCATGAGTTTCATGCTATATGCCCAAGGAATCAACAATCTTCTAATTTTATTTTGAACTAGCGAAAGAATACCCAAACAAAGCATTGAACTAAAATTTGTGATCTTGACAAGACTTCCTTTTTCAGATAGCTTAGATTTATCCAGCTCATCATTCTTGCTAAGCCCTAACTTCATGCTAGGGTTAGAGTTCTTTCATATTAGGCTTGTTTCATCTTAGGGTTTTGGACACAGTTATAAAATGTAGCTTTGGTCTCTTGTTGTCGGATTCTTGTGGATGAGCATATTTGTCACATATATTTTAAAATATCAGCTACCACCATTCTAGCCACTTTGTATTGCTACATACTGTGAAGAACCTGCAATAATTAATTAATGCAAATACACGAGATTTCAGAAATAATAGAACTTAGAATCACTTTTATATTGATCACGGGCCACTTCGAGGGGGCAACCTCCTTTGAGCAAGCTCAATACAATTAACTTCACGGTTCCTTCAATGACCTCAACACACACTTATATACTAAGTCTATGCCCAATACTATGAGTCAAAACCATGGGACATATAATACTACGGGACGACTTACAAAGCATATGCGTCCAATACTATGGGCTAATATAAACTATGGATCAACAAATACTACGGGACGACTTACAAAGCATATGCATCCAACAACAATATACTAACAAAGTAAAGAGAAGGGTTGACACGGGTTCCTAACATCCCCTCTCCCTTAGAAAAAGCTTTGTCCTCAAAGCTTTGGTTAGGGAAATTGATGCAGAATCTGAATGAGTGGTTCCCCGGTAGCATCCTCGGGTTGCATTTTGGGCCACTAACGCCTTTGGAGTTTCAGGGAGGATTGCTTGGAAGGCTGTAGACAAAGAAGAACCATATCAGCTGCGTGAAAAGTGCACTCAGAATGGTGCTGATCGGCTTGTTGTTGCAGTCGAATTCTGGCCATGTGAAGATTGTCCTACAGAATGAGAAGAATCTTATCGCGGTTCAAAGAACTGAGTCAATTGCCTGAACTGGGGAGTTGCTAATGGTGTATGGAAGAAGAACTGGCAGTGTCTGTCCATAGACTGCTTCATATGGTGTCCTTGTAGATGTGATATTGTACCACCAGAGCGCTTCTAAGAAATCCATAGAAATAGTTGGCCAAATCTGTGTAGGGATGGGCAAGGGTTTGAGCAATCCCGAAAGGAGTGTCATGTCACCCTTGTTGACCTGGAAAGTATCACAGTCAACCACCATCTGTTGAATTGTCATTTTCAGTACCTGCCAAAAGAAGTTATATTATTCCCAGTCATACATTTTGAAGAACCCAGAGTGCCCTGCTGATGAAGAAGCATGGAGTTCATAGAAGAGATAGCCATGTTGAACATATTGCAACCAATTTGGAACAAGCAGAGAAATAGCTGGAAGAGAAACTAGGTCATCAATTGTGCGAGAAGGAGCATCTGCCACCACATTGTCCTTACCCCTATTGTAAGTGATCGCATAGGGATAACCCATGAGTTGGATAACCCATTTCAGGTGTGTTGGGGAGGAGACCCATTGTTCTAGGAAATTTTCCAGACCCTGGAGATCAGTCTTGATGCATAAATAATTCCCTAATAGGTATGGCTGCCACTTTTGTACTGCATGCAAAATAGCCATCATTTCCTACTGAGAGGTAGATGCGGCTAAATTCTTACCAGAAAGGTCTCTTGAAGGCAACAAGCTCATTGGTTCAGCAAAGACACCTGCATATCCATCCAAGGAAGTACTGGAGATTGTTGATGGGTGCATCTGAATGGAATGGAGTTGAGCGATGACACCATGTGAATTCTTCTTAAGGATTTTTTCCAGGCAATGTGAACTGATGATGCAGAGAGACCCTGGTTGTAAGCCCATAAATTTGTGTTGTGCCCCATTGACTGAAAACTGCATCCAAAGTTCAACAAAATCCCATAAGATGGGGCCAAGTGTGCGTAACCATTGAACGCCCAAAACCACATCACATCCGCCTAAGGACAAGGCAAACATGTCAGAGCGCAGGTTATAATCTTCCATAGAGATACGCACATTGTGACACTTCCCCTTGCAAGGTAAGGTGCCCCCATTGGCAACCATGACTTCAAAGTGGGAGCAAGGATGGACAAAACAATCATCATGTTTGGAGATCCGAGGCTCAATGAAGTTATGAGCGCTGCCAGAATCAATGAGTATGGTAAGAGGGAGCTTCTTGAAGTATCCCCTGAACTGCATTGTTTGTGGGGTGGTGACGCCGGTTACAGCATGGAGAGAGATCTCGGGTGGGTCATCCTAAGATGGGGTGTCAACAGGCGAGTGTTGAATGTCAACCTAATCATCTACTGTATCTAGAGCTTCTTCACCAAGTTCAGAGGTAGGCGGAGAGTCCACATCCAAGAGATAAATCTTTTGTTGAACACATCTATGTCCCCGAGTGAATTTCTCATCACAATTATAACAAAGCCCTTTTTCTCGGCATTCCTGCATCTTTGTTTCAGACAAATGCTTGATAGGAGTTGGTCGAGGATCAGGCGTGATGGGAGGTCGTTAGGAACCCATATTTCTGAAGGGAACAAAGGTGGGTTTGGAGTGTTGTTGAGCTGCGATCTTGTCCTCGGCCAGCTTAGCCAACCCTAGGACTTCCATCATTGTGTTGGGACAGAACATTTTGACCTCTCAGCGGATTTCATCCTTGAGACCACTAATAAAACAACTCCTGTAGAATTCATCAGACAATCCTTCTGTGTGATTGGTTAGTTTCTCAAATTCCGTCCGATACTCTATCACTATGCCAGTTTGGTGAAGTTTAGTGAGTGCTCCTGTGAAGTCGTCAAAAGCACTAGGACCAAATCGTGGCAAAAGGAGTTGGCAAAAATCTGTCCAGTTTGTCTCGGGATGAGCTTTGATGTACCAATGGTACCATTGAAGGGCTTCCTGTTCCAAATGAAATGATGCAAGTGGAACTTTCTGGACATCAAAAGTATTATGCAGACTGAAATATTGTTCTACTTGGTATATCCATCCATTCGGATCAGTACCATTGAAGCAAGGAAAATCAAGCTTCGGCCCACGAAAATTGCTGGAAGAAGAGAACTCGGTGGCTGCAAAAGATTATGGTTGTCGGTTATTGTTCATGGCTGAATGCTGAAGATGGAGGCTGAGAAATTTTTCATCTAGATCTTGGAGTTTGGTTTGGATGGCTGCAAGTGCTTCCTCCATGGTTTTTGCTCCTGCGCGGGTGACACCCACAACCAAGAGTTTTTTTTTTTTGAAATGGATAGAAAAACACAAACAAAAGCTTATTTAGTAAAGGAAGATTTGGATTTGGGAAAAACTCGGATAGGTAATTGGGGTTTGACTAGGTTTTGGACACTTTCTTATGGACAGGGAAGCTAAAAATGGGGATTTCAGAAGCGTGGTGAAAGAATGAGAAAATTTGGTAGAGGAGGACAAGGAAGCAGAATTAGGAAAGGAACACGGTGGCAAAAGTTGAAGGAGTTGGGGTGAAAATTGGAGTTATGGAAAACCCTAAAAATAGACAAATGTGGGATTTCTGGTCTTGGGAAGTGGAATTTGGGATAGGGTCTTCAGGAATGAAATATGCAGAATGGGATTGCAGGGATGTCAGTGAAGTTTCAGGGAAAATAGAGTTGAAACAAGGGAGATATAGCCGAAAAACAGAATTTTATGCTCTTTTTTTATGAGAAATGGATCGGCAACAGCGGCGCGGAATGGATCCGCAACAAATGGATCTACAACGGCGCGGAAGAGATCGAAAACGGTTGGATCTGAAACAACGACTGGATCTAGAACAACTTTCAGAATAGATCTGAAACGGCTGGATCTGGAGCGGAAGTGATCGGCAACAGTTCAGCTGAAAATAGATATGGACCCCAGGTATGTGCGGCTTCCTATCGGTTCAGGGGATTCACTCGGCCACCAATGCTGTCTGACGGCTTGCGTATTGGGGAAGTACCCCTCACTCCACGGCTTAGGTAAAACTGATAACCACTTTGCCACAAATGATAGCTCTTGGTTTACCTCACAGGTGGGAACTAGTCAATCAGGTAGGGGTCGTTGCCCTTTTCACTGGCAGGTCCTCTCAATGGGCCGGCTACTTTGGGGTTCCTATGGTACTCCTCATAATTATTTTTAGGGCTTATGCCCAAGTACTTCCCACAGTTAAGCGGATAGGGGTTATCCCCAAATCCGAACTTGCAACAGCGCGAAAAAAAAATTAGGCAAAAATTCCACCCAACGAGCCCAAGAAAGTGCTCTGATACCAGATGTGAAGAACCTACAATAATTAATTAATGCAACTACACGAGATATCAGAAATAATAGAACTTAGAATCACTTTTATATTAATCATGGGCCACTTCGAGGGGGCAACCTCCTTTGAGCAAGCTCAATACAATTAACTTCACGGTGCCTTCAATGACCTCAACACACACTTATATACTAAGTCTATGCCCAATACTATGAGTCAAAACCATAGGACATATAATACTACGGGACGACTTACAAAGCATATGCGTCCAATACTATGGGTCAATACTATGGGCTAATATAAACTATGGATCAACAAATACTACGGGACAACTTACAAAGCATATGCATCCAACAACAATATACTAACAAAGTAAAGAGAAGGGTTGACACGGGTTCCTAACACATACATTGTAGTGTTTTTCACCAATTGATCCATCAATACCATTTGGTTTTCATTGTAATACTTTGCTTTCATTATTGTACCCTCTTCCCAATGAGCTAGAGAAGATCCAAACCAAAGAACTCAACAAAGAGTTATGATCTCAAAAAAATTCAATATCAAGATTGTTTAGAAGATTACCATAGATGGCCACCTAGATCATGTTTTTTTCTAAATCTATATATAAATGGTTGTTTTGCAAATTAATTGCAACTAACAATTTGGCTTGGAAATAATCGTACAAATTGGATTAATTATGTACCATTAATATAAATATATGAACATAGTTAAAGCAATGAAGGTGAAATAACATGATTGAATTTAATTAGTGTAAATTGAATTAACCATCATTAATATTAATTAACTTATTACTACCTGCATTAAAATAATTAATGCATGTAACGTATTTTGAAATGTAAATTAAGTAAAAATTTATAAATTAAGGTAAATTAATGAAACAAATTTGAAGTTTTTAGGCCAATTTCCTTGTGCAATCTGATTTACAATCATGCTAACGGGTCGAAGAACATTTTAACAAGTCTTGTTTTTTATGAGTAGTTTGGCTTTCTCGATAATTACAAATCCATGATGTAGTAGGAATTGCACAAGAAGGGATACATCTGGTTAAAACACAAAAACTGCCAACAACTATTATGAAGATTGATTTGGTCAAGGCTAATGACAGATTTAACTGGTTGTTCCTTATATTATTGTTGCTTCAACTAGGAATGAATATATAGACTTCTAATTGGATCCTTGGGTGTTTGGATTCAATATCATTTGATGTGGTGATCAATGGATCTGCCTCATGGTTTTTCAATGCCACTAGAGGCTTAAGACAAGAGTGTTTTGTATCCCCTTTTCTTTTTTCTACTAGTCGTCGAGGGTTTAAGCATAATAATTAAGGGTGCAAAAAAGAGAGGTGCCCTAAGGGGATTATAATTACTGACTTAGTTTACATCTCACACCTTATGTTTTTATACGACATCATGAGCTTTGGTCATGGTTCTCTAAAGGAGCTAGAAAAAATTAAGAAATTGTTGGACCTATATTGTAAAGCCACATGAATGGTAATCAACATGAACAAATATGTTTTGATGGTCAATGAAATGAATGATGAGGTGATGAGATGGGTCAAATATCTTTTCCGAATGAACTATGTCAATCTGGATCAAGGTTAACGTATTTAGTTTTATATTAAAACCTAATGATTATCGTTTTGATGATTGGTTATGAATATATAACAAGATTGTAACTGGAACCTTGGTCTTGATGCAATAGATGTTTGTCTCACGATGGGAGACTAGTTTTGGTCAAATATTTGTTGAAAGCATCCATGTGTTTTTGTTGACTCTCGCAAATAACCCAAAGGTCATTTAGCCAAAATAATAAATAGAAGTTTATATTTTATATGGACTAGTAAGTGGGCAAAAGGAGTTACTTGCTCAAGTGGACATAATTATCCTTCCCAAGGATACGAGAGGATGGGGACTTAAAAATATATTCCTTTTCAATATTTCCCTTATACGAAAAGAATTTGGAGTGGATAGTATCGATGGATTGTGGAGCACTGTGATTTCTAAATAATTAAAAAGGGATGACTATAGAAGATTGGTTCATAATGGATAGGAAAAACACTCTTGCAAATTTAATGGTTTGTAAGGTGATGGAAAAGACTTTTCCTTTAGTAGTAAATTGGATAGCTTGAAAAATTGGAAATGGCATAAAACTTTGAATTGGAGAATATCCTTGGATTGAGGTAAAAGGAAACTATAGATTGTCTGAGGCTTTTTTAGTTATGCTTCATGAAGTTCAGATTTTTTCTCTAGGGGAGACTGCTTCTTAGGAACATAGGAATGCATGGTCTTAGTGATGGTTATCAACTGTAGATTTAGATATACAAGGTATTTTGGTAGAGGAGTGGAACTCCTATGTAAATTTTTTGAATCATGGTGCTAGTAAACTATTTGAAGAGGATGATCAACTATGGTGGTCAAAGAATAGGTGGTCAGGGATCTATATAGTTAAATTAGGCTATGTAGAAAGGGTTGAAGAATATTTGGGCGAAGAAATAGTGTAGTGGTGGAGATTTTTTTGGAAATTAGTCTTCCCTTTAAAACCAAAATCTTGTTATGGTTTGCTTTAGAAAATAAACTCTTAACCTGGGATAACAGGAAAAAGAGAAAATGGCAAGTGCCAAATAAATGCATCCTCTGCAATACAACTATTTAGTCAATATACCATTTGTTTGTAAATTGTTCTTTAGCAAGGACTGTGTGGAGGGAAGTAGCTCAAGATTTTGTGGGATTAAATAGACGGAACAAGCTTACTTTGGTTTATAGTCAAATTAGTCTCAAACTACAAGGCTCTTCCTTGTCTCTTCATTTATGGCATTTGGTGGACTAGGTATCAAATGACATTTTAGGATATGATCTTCTCTCTTGCATTGGTTGCACACATTATTAGATTGACAATGGTTAATAAATAAGAACTCCCCTAAACATAAATATGTTAGATCCCTACTAATGCCAAGTATAGATCTTGAAATCCCATGGGGATTCTTTGACGGTGCTAGCCAAGGTGTTCTAGGTTTATGTGGGGAAGAGGTTGTGCTCTTGTTAGACTCTAATCATCATCTTCTTTTCAAATATGTTGTTGGGAAAGGCTCCAAACGTAGGGTAGAATTTCTAGCACATGGGTTATGCTAAAAGAGGTAGAGGAGAGAGGCACGAAACATTTATAGGTCTTTGGGGACTCAAAACTATTGATTGATTAGGCAAGTCGTCACTACAACATTTGAAACTTGGTCCTAGTTTCTATCATGAATCAAGTGAAGGAGGTAATAGATACTTTTGATTCGATTTATTTATTTCACATATATCATGAATTCAGTACCCAAGCATACTTATTATCTAAAAAAACCTTGTTTATGCAAGAGGGCTCTCTCCACATACTCTAGTACAAAGAAAGAGCTCTCATTTTAGATTGAGAAAAATCATGGTATCAATTCAGATGATGATAGGATTTCAAAATCAAAACTATGGTATGATTGCAATAGTTTGGAATTTAGTATAACTACATAGGTTAATGTGCAATGCTCTGCCTTTTGTCAGAAGTGTTATCTTCTTTTTTTCTTTTTCTCTCTTTTATTTTATTTTATTTTCGAACAAGTAGGGATGGATCAGAACCTAAGTATTCAAGGACAATCTAATTATATTTTTTTTCCATCTCGAAAATATCAATATAAAGGTTTTTTCTAGGGAAAAAAATAATGAAAAGTTATTAATGGGATCAATGGAATTTAAATTAATTCCTTTATATAAGTAATATAAATTTATTTCAATAATTGAAATTTGGTACTTGATATATAAATTAATGTATTTAATTTATGAATGTAAGGTAAAAAAATAAATGTGAAACTTTTCATTCTATTTAATATGATATTCTATTTTTTTGTGATGGTTTAAGGAGAGATGTTGACAAGCTCAAGAAGATCCTAGATCTTTTTTGCATAACTATAGGTATGAAGGTCAATGCCGGTAAATATACCATCTTTATAATGGGTATCTCTAAAGAATATAGAAGTACATAGAGTTTTATTAAAACATTAATGTTATCAAAAGAAAGATTGGGACTGGTTGAGAATAAGTGTGCAAAAGAAAATTTACGTTTGCGGTCATTGTTGGTTATCAAGAGGCAGTGGACTTGTCCTAGTAAAATCAATGTTATAGTAAATAGATGTCTACTCGATGTCATTAGAATGGATACCAAGAGGCATTCTAGAGAATATCATAAGAATCAATTTCAAGTTCTTATGGTCATTTAGTAGAGATGAGAGGGGAATCCTTCTAGTGAAATGATAAAGATTGGTTGTGCCTAAGGACATGGATGATTGGGGATTGAAAAATATATATATTTAAAACCATTGGAAACAAAGAGTGTGTGGAGGCTCATTCAAGGTAAAGGATGTGGAGTATTGTGCATCACGGAGGAGGGCTTCAATCCCTAGATGGTACATGGCAACTCGGATTCCTATTTGGAGGATTGGAGATGGCTCAGGGATGTCTAGGGCTTCAACAATATTCTTGTAGGGGGTAGATGACCCAATGGAGTACTTTGATTTGGAGGATAGATGGAGTCTGTGGATGCTAGATATGGAGTGTTGTATACTTGTAGTGTGTAGCTACATCACCTTGGAGTCCTTATTGTGCACAACATAATCATTGCAACACATCACCTTAACCCTATCATGGATGTCTCACTTGTGTGGCCTATAGGGGATCATGTAGGTTGCTTGTAAGAGCTTGTGCGCACATAATATTGTTGTCCTCACTTTCCTCTAATATAAATAGAGGGAAGATAGATTATTTCATTCATATCTCTTGTGTGTTCATTATTTCTCACTCTTGTGCAGAGATGTGATTCTAAAGTGGAGCGCACTTGTCCTTTGCAATGGAAACTCATTCAATTGAAGTGCAATAAGTCAAATATCTAGTTAAGGTTGATTGAATGAAGTCATGTCTGATTGGTGGTCGACTAGTGGTCAACTACAGTCGACTAGTGGTCGACTACAGTTGACTCAATTGTAACAAAATGCCAACTTTTTGTAAAACAATTAAGAAAGCTTGAGATTTATGACCCTTTAGACAATCATCTTAGGCCACCTGTAATTGATTCGAGTATCACAGATTAGGGGTTTTGAATGTTGTAAATACATATAAATATGGTATGATGTAAGATTCAATTATTGAATTCTCAAAAATTGATTATTAAGTAATGAATAAGAGAGCATTTTAGCTCAAAGGTTTGTTGGTTTTCCTGGTCAAGGGTTTCCAGTGTAAAATCTCTATGTACTGTGCTTGTATGCCATTTTTTACTTCTTGCTTTGCTTAACAAATCTATATGCATTTCTCACTAAGTTAGGTTTAGACCCAACATTCAGTATCATAGTTATATTAGCTTCAGAGGGATGCCTTTGATGTTGAGAGTTTGACTCGTTCTTGGATCTATGATAAACCTAGTTCTAGTGGGAGTATTAAGGCAATGTTTATTGTATTAAAGAATGGCGACTAGTTCGAGAATTGAGATTGAGAAGTTCAATGGTCATAATTTTGAGTTACGGAAGCTTAAAATGGAGGTTCTCCTTCTGGATAGAGAACTATCGATCTTTGTGGATCCTGGAACACCTCCTACTAGCATGTTGAAGAAAGATTGGTAGAAACTCAAAAGGAAAGCAAGAAGTATGTTTCAATGTTGTCTTGTAGATTCGATGTTGTTGAATGTCTCAGGTGAAGAAACTGCAAAGTATCTGTGGGATATGATGAGGAACTTGCATCAGTCAAAATCTATGGTTAACAAGTTGTTTCTTTGGAAGAAGTTGTTTCTTTGGAAGAAGTTGTATCTTCTAAGGATGAGCGATGGTGACTCAGTAACAAAGCACCTAAACACATTCAATTTTGTGATAAGTTAATTATTTTTTATAGATATTAAAATCACTAAGGAGGAAAAATGTATAAGTATGTTGTGTTCTTTTCCGGATTCATGGGATATCTTAGTAGTAGATATTGGGACTAATACAACCACATTACACCTTGATGGTGTGTTTGCATCTCTATTGACAGAAGAAATGAGGCAGAAGAACATGGAAGGATCGACCAAGGATTCCTTAATGATGAGAGGTCAAGGTAAGGGAAAATCCTTCAGCGAAATATCTAAATCTAGGGGTAGATCTAAATCCCCATCTCAGTCGATGAGAATATGTTGGAAGTGCAGTAAAGTTGGTCATTACAAAATAAATTGCAAGTCAAAGGTTGCCAAGAAAATTAAGGAATCTTGTGAGACGCAATTGACTAAAGGAAAATCTTCTCAAGTTGAAGCAAGAGATGTGTATTTAGCTTCGACAAGTACACATTCAAATCATGATGCATGGTTGATAAACTTAGGTGCATATTTTCATATTACAGCTTGTAGGGAATGGTTCTATGAATATTAGAGTATGAAAGAGGAGATGTCTTCTTGGGATATGACTTAACAACTAAGATAATTGGATGAGGAAGAGTTCGACTAATACTAAAAGATGTAAGGAGTAGAACCCTTCTAAATCTATTGTATATCCCAAGTTTGGCCAAAAAATATAATATATGTCAGCAAGATGAGTGATGTAGGTGTGCATACTGTATTTAAGAAGGAGTGCTGTAAAATGGATTAGGGAGTGATGGTATTGATTAGAGCAGTTTAGATTGGAACATTACACAAGCTATTGAGGAATTTCAACCCAAATGGATGTAACAATACAATAGGTCATCTTCTTGTCTAGTCGATGGGACAATTCTATGGCACTAGAGGATGCGACATATTGGGGAAAAGGGCCTTCGAGCTATGCAAAGCAATGGTATGGTTGAAGGTTTTCCTAATTGATTTTTGAAGATCAAATTTTGTGAACATTGCATTTATGGAAAACAAAATCATGTAAGATTCCCATTTGGTTCTACAATGGCAAAATAGATTCTAGAATTGATACATAGTGATGTGTTTGGACCAATACTAGTCCCGTGACTAGGAGGATCTCTATATTATGTTTCCTTCATAGACGATTTCTCTAAGAAAACATGGCTATATTTCATGAAGGATAAATATGATGTTTTTGGTCAAAGACTTTGAATCTCTTGTAGAAAACTAGGTAGATAGGAAGATCTAGGCATTGAGAACTAATAATGGAGGTGAATTATGTGATAAGGAGTTTGAATGGTTCTATAGGCGATGTGGAATAGTATGTCGAAATACTACTCCATACACACCTCAACATAATGGAGTTGCTAAAAGAATAAATAGGGAATTGGTGGAAAAGGGAAGAAGCATGCTTAGTGGTGCAGGACAAGCAAAAGAATTATGAGCAAAGGTAGTCAACACGGCTTGTTATCTGGTAAATAGATCTCCTACATCTGCACTAGTCAACATGACTCCACATGAGGTATGGTTTGGTAAGAAGCCCTCTCTCACACATTTAAGAGTCTTGGGTTGTAATGCTTTTGTGCATGCTCCCAAGGAAAATAGGAACAAGATGGATAATAATGAAATTAAATGTATATTCATCGATTACAGGGATGGAATGAAAGGATATAAGTTGTGGGATTCGATGATTAGGAAAACAATTTATAGTTGAGATTTGATCTTGAGGGAAGTCAAGAGTACTTCCAGGAATGAAGTTTCTCCAATGGATAAGGAACTAGAGAAGCTCGAGTTTGAACTGAAAAATGAGGAACATGATTCAGATGTGTCGATTGAATCAATTGAAGAGGTGGAACCACAAACTCTGGTTATGAGGAGGTCTGTTCGAGTAAGGAAAAAAACTAAAAGGTATAGTCCAACTAATTTTTATTCCATTTTTTAAATATCTGCCACTAATGACGATCCCATATTAGTTAAAGAGGCTATCGACTCTAAAGAGGGTGGATTCTGGAAGAATTCCATGGTAGAAGAAATGGAATCCTTGGATAAAAATGAGATGTGGGACTTAGTCAAGCCACCTAATGGAAGGAAACTCATTAGTAGCAAATGGGTGTTCAAAAATAAATTGAACACAATAGGTAAAGTCAAGAAATACAAGGCTTGACTAGTAGTGAAAGGATATTCCCAATTCATGGGAGTTGACTTTGGAGAGGTTTTATCTTTTGTTGCAAAAATGGATTCCATTAGATTACTAGTGACTCTAGTTGTAGCATTTGATCTTAAAAGAGAACAAATGGATGTGAAGAAGCATTCCTGCAGGGAGACCTGGAAGAAGAAATCTACATGAAACAACCTAAAGGTTTTGCAATAAAGGTTAGTAAGGAGATGGTTTGCAAGCTGAAAAAAACCCTTTATGGTTTGAAGCAATCACCTAGGATGTGGTACTAAAATTTTACCACATACATCCTTGGTTTGGGATTTGTGAGAAGCAAATTTGATCATTGTGTTTATTCCAAGTAGGAAGTCGATCATTTCATTTATGTATCATTGTCTATTGATGACATGTTGTTGGTTGGAAACAACATGGATTCCATCAAGGAGGTGAAGACGCAACTATCCTCCAAGTTCAACATGAAGGATCTCGGGGATGCTAACTTCATTTTGGGAATGGATATTAAGAGAGGTTGAGCAATTAGAAACTCTAGATAAATCAAAGGAAGTATGTTGAGACAATTATGAAGCGTTTCAACATGCAGTATTGTAACTTTTAGTCAACATTCCTATTCCTGCAGAAACAAGACTAACTATTGAATAGTGTCCAAAGACACAAGACGAAATAGAGGACATGGAACATGTTCCCTATGTTAGTGTTCTTGGTAGTCTAATGTATGCAATTATCTGTACTCAACTAGATATTTCTCAAGCATTGGGAGTATTGAGTTGATACATGTCAACACCTTGGAAAGAGCATTGGATTGTTGTCTAAAGAGTGTTTAGGTATCTCTGTGGCACATCAAATTATGCATTAATATACCAAGTCAAACCTAAAATCGATAGGGAACTAAATGTACATGCTTTTGTCGACACTGACTGGGTTGGAGATCTTGATCAAAGGAGGTTGAACAATGGCTATGTATTTAAACTATTTGGTGGAACAATCAGTTGTATGAGTAAGAGACAAGTTGTAGTTGCACAACCAACCACATAGGATAGATATGTAGCAGCCACCCATGCAAGCAAAGAAGTAGTTCGGTTGTAGAGACTATGTTCACGGATTGGGTTTGAACAATAATCTACGAGGATAGATTGTGACAGTCAGAGTGCAATATTCCTAGCAGAGAACCCTAGTTATCATTCCAAGAGAAAGTATATTGATGTACATTAACATTTTGTGAGAGACATGGTGGAAAACAAGAAGGTGTTGCTGGAAAAGGTAGATGCTTTGAAGAATATCGCATATTCTTTAACAAAGTCTATGGTCACTAAGAAGTTTCTTTCTGTAGAGACGCAATGGGCATTGTTTCCCTAGTTCAATAAATTGAAAGTTAATATCTCTTGTTTCCGCAAAGAAGACAACAAGCAGGAGAATGTTGGGATGTTATATTCTTTGCAGTGGAAACTCAGTCGAGTGAAGTGCGATAAGCCAACTGGCTACTCGAGGTTGATTGAATATAGTCATGTCTGACTAGTGGTCGACTAGAGTCAACTCGACTACAATAGAATGCTGACTTCTTGTTAGATGGCTAGGAAATCCCAAGATTTGCAGCCCTTCAACCATTCATCGTAGGACTCTTGTATCTTATTTAGGTATCATGAATTAGGGGTTTTGCATGTTGTAAATACCTATAAATATGGTATGGTGTAAGATTCGATGATTGAATTCTCGGAGATTGATTATTTGTTAATGAATAAGAGAGTGATTTAGCTCAAAGGTTTGTTGGTTTTATTTGTCAAGGGTTTCGAGGATGAAATCTCTGTGTACTATGCTTGTATGCCATTGTTTTACTTCCTGTGTTGCTTAAGAAATCTGTATGCATGTCTCACTAAGTTAGGTTCTGACCCAAAAAGGACATATTTCTTCGGAGGGATTATTGCACTTGTTCTTTTTTATGGAGCTAGAGTTTGATGATTTACCCTAGCTAGAACATTTTGCAGTATCGCGAGGAGGCTATGGTATGTACTTCATCATTGAGCTTATATATGAAGTTTCCAACCATACATATCTTGTGTCACTTTTAGATTTGATTTCCAGCTACATTTGTTCTTCCTATTTTGTTTTTCGTGTCTATTTATGATATTGTAGATGAGACATAAGTAAAAGAGAAAATTGTTAATTGATTTAGAATCTAAAGAAGAAGATAAAGGGGTTGATTTTATTGTTGTAATATTGTTTTTATTTCTATTATAAAAGTACATTTTTAGTTCTAAATACTAATTAATAAGTTTCCCTAGAAGGGTAGAAGGGTAGAAGGGATGAAAACTTACCTAAATGGTTAGTGTATTTTCTCCTTGATTGTCAAGAAGTTTAGGGTTGTTTGAAAATGAATTATTGTACTTATTCAACTGTTGTTTTGTACTTTAATTTACAACAATCATAAGGTAGAAAATTGTGGGGTTAAGATATGAGGAACCTTCTAGAAATAAAGTGAAATTTCTGAATTGCATTGAAGTGTCATTCCGGTGAAAATTCTAACATGCTTTCAGAGTGGTTGTAGTTGAGATCACTCATGAGTAACAGGGAGTTGTACTTTAGCTGGCAATTACTGAGGACAAGTACTTGTCCTAGTTGAGGACACTGGGTGAAAACCTAGGTTGCTTGAGAAAAGCACACTTTCCTTTGGAAGGGTTACTTTCTTCATATATTATTGATTTCACGCACTTGAAATTTGTACAAGATGTGTACGGTCACTCTCGATCTTAGAGAGTGTGATCAGTTAGAAGGGGCTTACAATTTTGTTCCATGGAAGCTCGGGATTTAGATACTTATGGAGGAAGTCGATATTTGGGAACGTGTATTGAAAGAGATTCTAGAACCTATCGATCCAACATAGTTGACTACTCATTGGAATAAGGAAACCAAAGCGAAGATAATCTTTGTTGATTATGTGGAGCATCGTTTCATCTCACACATATTTGATCAGAAAACTAATAAGAAGATTTTTTATTCTTTGGTTAAGCTATTTAAGAATTTCCGTGCTTCTCAACAAATGCTCATGTATTTATAGCCCTTAAAGTTGAGGATCAGGAGCTAGTATCCATAGCCCTTAAATGGATTGCTTTTATGGGTGCCTTTTGTTCAAGGTATTTGTGCTCCAGAAAATATACCAAATTTCCCAAATATTTGGGTAGATCTCGTGTAGGAGGAAATCAAATTGTATTATTGTCTCAAACAACAAGCAGAAGTAGATTCTATTTATCTCATTAGGGAGACAAAGAAGGATAACAAGAGAGGATTCAAGAAGAAGGATGGGATAGATACAAGGAAGAAGGAATTGAGTAAGGTCATGTGATTTCGTTGTGACAAGATGACACATTATGCATGATAGTGTCCATTGAAGCAAGGAAAGGGAATGAAGTGGGTTGCAACTAGGACTATGGTAGGAATAGAGGATATGACCTCTTAGTTTGAGAATGCCTTTTCCATAGCTTATTATTTATCACTAAAACGGTGTCTAGTGTTGGATAATATGTGGACATTGGAGCTTTGAGACACATGACATATGACAAGTTATTATTCAACGAGATTAGAACAAAATGGAGGCATGACTATGGAGCTTGGAGATGATGCCAAGTACCTTGTGAGATGAGTTGGCTCCATTTCATTCCATATGTCATCAAGTGATGTTTATAATCTAAGTGATCTTTTATTTGTTTTGAGTTTGAGGAAAAACTTCCTTTCAATTTCATGTATGACATATATACATTATTGAGCTCCCTTTGAGCAACAACGGTGCACCATAAGTTATTGTAGTCTAGCAATTTTGAGGACTTTGGCTAGAGCGGTGAGAGAGGGTGGCCATTTTAGGTTACTTGTTGACCTAGTGGCGCTCATACATACCAACGGGAGGTTGGTAGGACCTTGTATTTCTCATGAGGCACATGTTGATATAGGTTTCAATCCTTACACTTTGTTTGTGAGATTTTTCAATGCACAAGTTTCTCCTCCCATGAATAGGGAGTATGTGGAGATTGTCATCTAGTGGCTCAGGAGCATGTAGGAGCAACCTATCCTAGTCACGAAGCATTGTTTTCTTTCATCGATGTGACTTCTAGATGTACAAAGAAGTAGAGGTGTGATGATAAGATTGACTTCATCGATGTGACTTCTAGATGTACAAAGAAGTAGAGGTGTGATGATAAGATTGACTTCATCCATGATCCTTCTAGTTAGTCATTGGAGATGTGAGATCCCTTGTTGGAGGATGTTTTTGCAATTGATTCCAAAGTTGTAGCTTATGGGAATATTAAAGAATACAAATCCATGGATTTTGGATTCTCTCAGATAGAGAGTGTTTCCATTAATGATAATCTTACTTAAGGATTCACCCGAGATGAGGGAGTTGGCCTAGCTCAAGATAGTACAACTGCTAAAGGATTTGAGGCACATGAGAGGGATTCTCATGGTGACAATTGATGATGACCTCGAGGAATTCAATGACTATACCATGAGATTTTCCTTCTAGGATCAACCTGATATTGTATGGAGATGTGATTGTCTTTGCAGGATGTTCTAAAGAGTTGATAATGTGGTGTTCTTTGGTGGTGGCTCGTGATATTGATGATGATGGAGGTTGGTAGTTGCTTGTTGCTCTAGAGAGATATTCCTATATATTCATAGGTGGTCATTATTCATTGGATGACTAAGATGTTGTAATGACATGGTTAACAGTCTCGTTGTAGATGACAATGGTTGATCTAGGACCGCATAACATATTTGATGGAGTTTTAGAGGAAGTCAATAGGTGTTAGAGTAAACGCTTCCCTTGTAAAGAGGGAGTGTTATATTTTTGGGTTAATCCAAAATGAATTATACCATATTTGGGGGTGCTTCATGAGATTTGGGGTAAATGATGCATGTTTATACCCTATGTGGTCCAAGATGGATTGTAGCATGAGAGATGGTCCATGATGGATATCCACGCATGAGATATCTTGCTCAATAGATGCTTGACCTTAGTTGATTTCTAGCTCAATGTTCTTCCCTTGGGCATTGGATATCTCTTTTTGGATGGTGGACACACATCATGATGGTCATATGGAGGATTCACTTGGTGGGAGAATACCCTATAGAGGATGTAGAGTATTGTGCATCATGGAGAAGAGATTTAATCCCTATATGACATGTGGAAACTTGGGTTTCTATTCATAGGAATGGAGATGACTAAGGGTGCATGGGGCTTCAACAATGTTCTTGCAATGGGTAGTTGATCCAACAGAGTACGTCGCTTTAGAGGATAGATGGAATCCATGGAGCCTCAAGATCAAGTGGTGTGGAATTTCCTTGTGTAGCTATATCACCTTTGGGTCCTCATTGTGCATGACATTATCATCAGAGCATGACACTTATACTTTAGAGTGGATGTTTCACTTGTGTGGCCTAAAAGCTATTATTCCCACATAGTATTTTTGGCCTCCCTTACCTCTCATATATATAGAGAAAGAAAATATTCCTTCATTCATATGACTTGTGTGTTCATTCCTTCTCACTCTTATGTAGATATGTAACCTAGAAAAGGAGTGCACTTAACTCTCCCTCTCTATCGGTCTTCACTTGTAATTTGTTTCCTCTCTCTCTCTCTCTCTCTCTCTCTCTCTCTCTCTAGTGCTAGGGTTTTTTTGTTGCTTTGAATTTTCTTGGAGCATCGTAGAGTTCTAGGGTTAAGGTTTACCCTTGGATATTGGAGACTAGGTTTTTGGGAGAAAAACCTAGGGTGAACTTGTGAAGAAAAAGATAAGAGGATGAGGTCTTTCCTTGGAGATGGTGTTGGAGGGATTCTTGAGATTATTCTTCTTGGTGGAGATAGGACTTGATGATTCACCATAGCTAGGGCATTTTGAATGGTTGAATTTTGAAATATTAAGAGGAAGTTATGGTATCTACTTCATCATTGAACTTATGTATGAAGTTTCTAGCCATACATTGTAATGCCCCATTTTGGCTTTAACATTAGAACTATAATTACCTGTTTGTATTTGCTTATTATTGTGGAACTTCATTAGTTTGATGACACTGTGGGCATATGGATTTATTATTTTGCAAAAATTATATATATGTGTGTGATGTTAATATTATGAGTTATGTTCATATTTTGATTATGTCTCTAGCATGCAAATTTAATGAATGATGGGTACGTGGATACCAAGTTAAAGTTATATGTTGAATGGATCGATATGATACCAAGTGCATGGTACATAGAAAAATGATTTGTGTTATTGTTCATTAGTAATGAAATGTATATACATGTCAATGATTGCACGACATTATCGATCTTGTGTTTGGAGACTAACCTACATGTTAAAAGATCTAGTGGTAGTTGGGTCCTACAAGGTGGGAGTACCTATGGGACATGAATTTAGAAAAAACAAATGGTATGCAAGTGATGCATTGTTGTTTAGAATGAGTATTGTGTTATTATCATGATGTCTGGGAAGGTGTTGGGTTTCAGGAAACTCAACTGCCCAAATTGGTTATTCGATGACAAAAACTGAGTACAGTAGTCGCAACCCAGTCACTATGTTGATGTAGACATAGCCCCTTGTTCCATAGGAGGGGTGGAGGCATTACCCACTGTTTATCCTCCGAAATCCAGAGTCATGGGAGGGTTTCGCTACAGGGCACTCCCCAAGGTGTGTGATGATGACTAGTGGGTTCCTGTTGGGGAAGCTTGGTCGATGTAATCGACACTTCCGCTTACGGATTCTAACTGGAGTTATGCCATGTAGTGGATGCTCCTAGGTAGTCCAGCAAAGGCGGGATAGGATGTGGAAGTTAGTTATGAATTAGGTAGAAGGGAGTAGGTAGATAGGAATGTCGTGGAAGTTTTAAAGGGAAACATAATTTACTCTGTGTGTACTGGAAACCTTTGCTTGATTCTTGTGTTGTAACTCAATATATTATGTTTGTGTCATATATTATTATGATCTGAGTTAGTGGCTAGACATTGCAAATTCATGTTTAAGTATGCGTCGTCAGATATTAACTTGTGCGATTATGTATGATGTGTGGTTGAGTAATATTGGTGTACCTACACGATGTATGTAAGCATTAGCTACGCTTACATAACTTGTCTACATGTGTTGTATGAATTATCTATTATACTATTAAAATATAGAATGGATGCATTGTGGTTATTAATCATCACGTTGTAATTACTATTGCCTAGTGAGTTATGAAATTATATTATTACATCAAGTTATTAATGAATGGTTAATTAATGGTGATTAGGGTAAATTATTAATTATGGTCAATAAATGTGAAATAATGTTAATGATGTTAGTTAGTGGTTAATAGGACTATTAATAACTTGGTTGATAAATGTTAATGATATTAATAATGTTAATAAGATTGTTTAACTTAATTGTTGAATGAGGCATTTGGTTACTAAATGTTAAATAAGTGTTAATAATATTAATTACTTCAATTATCTGGTTTATAAAGGATAATGGTGTTAATAATATTAATTATATTATTATTAACTTGATTCATTAAAATTAATTGTGTGTTAATAATGATTAATTAATGTTAATGGGATTATTATTAACTTGGGTAATAATTGTTAATTAGTTTTAATTATAACTAAGGTGTAATTAATATGGTACTAGGTGAATGAGTTATGTTTTAGTCTTAGAATAATATTATTTAATTAATATAAATATATATTTGATCAAATTTTATATTATAAATTATTTTGTAATTTGTGTCGAAAGGGAATGTTGGTTGAATTGTAAAGAATGATGATTTTGCATAATAAATAAGTGTTGAATATATATATATATTATGGTTTTGATGGGATGTGACTGACATAGTAGGTGGAAAAGCATTTAAGGAGTGGATAAGGGAGTAAATAGGGGAAAGGGCGGTGATAGGAAAGGATATAGAGAGGAGGAAAGGGATTTTGGAGGGGGGATTCGATCACATGAAAAAAACAACGGAGGAGGTTTTGTTTTTCATTTTAGTTTGGGGGGAAAAAATTGCACTGATTGGGCTGGTTGTACTCAAGTTTTGGGCTCGGGGGTCCAAGAAACTGCGTTCTTGGAGCTAGGAAGCCGGCGAGGCTTTCCTAGTTGGCAAGGTGGCAAAACATGTTTGGGTAGTTGAGTTTTCTAATTATGAGAGCATGGAAAAATTGTTGTACCTTGGTACCTTACAGGTATTTTTATATGTTATTTCAAGTTTACATTCAGAAAGTAAAATTATGTATATGTTGTAAGAAAATTTTCTGAAAAAAGGTTTATTGTACATGCTTCTAACTATTATCTTAAAACTCTTACCTTAGAAGCTCAAAAGAAATAGAACTTTGTTTATTTGCACCTACACTTAAAAAAAAAAAACAATAAACAAAAACAGTAACACATTAGAAGTAAGCTAGAGTGTATTCTAATTGATCCATACCTGCACAAAATTCCATAGAAATACTAAATAGAACCAGGATAACTTAACAGAAGCAAAGACATGACTAAATGATAAATTGTATTCCGTAATATGAATTAAGGACCTCGACAGGTCCCTACAGATGGTATCATATCCGTAGGCTCAGAAACTAGGACCTTAGGGCCTACTTACACCTAGAATTACAGTGAGATTTACCATAAACTACAAACAAACTGTGTTGCTACTGCTTACTGCAACCAGGAAAAATAGATAACTTGAATAGTCTTTTATCTATTTATTTATAAAACCTAACAGAAATAGAGCTAGATAGAAATTAAAAAAAAAATAGAAAACTTGTATTGAACACACATTAAGGTGGTTAGTAATCTCTTATTTTGAAGGATACCCTATTGAAATAATAAATTAGTTATATTAATTTTGTTGTGTGTATTCCAAATATAACAAATATATATATATAATAAAAGTAATATAACATATACACAATCTATGTTATTGTTGTTAACCATTATACAAAATCTTATGAGATACTAGATCTATTTCAAAAATATGAAAATAATAATATTCAAAATACATGATAATATATGGTAATGATATATATATATATATATATATATATATATATGGGGGAAAAAAAGAAAAAGAGAGAGGATATATATACCTTTGTTTTATCGTCGGCTAAACAAAAAGCTTAATCCCTTCTGGTTCAAGATCGAGACTCGTCCTATCTTTCTTTCGCCTGGTTCCAGATGCATAGGCAAGGGTCGCCCAATTATAGATCCAGTCTATTTCCGCCATTTAGATCCTATAGTTAGAGAGTAAGCATTATTTAGTGGTTCCATAACCTATTTACTAAGTAAAAAGAACAATATCGCTCTTACTGTCTGTTGGGCCTATTTCGATCATCATCCTACGCTAATTTTAAATTAAATAGAAAGGATCATTAATTACGTTTCAAAGAGACAGGAGCAAAACTTACCTATGCTTATAAATTATAATATATAAAATAATTCTATTTTGACCCAGACTCATGAAGTTCAGGCGTAGGTAGCTACTCATACTTCACCATTGCAAGTATACAACCTCTACTTTGTTCGACAATAAGATTAAAAAAAAAAAGTAAAAGCATGACACGCATAGCCTTGAGTGATATGTTATTAGTGGTGGCGGGTGTTGTTCCTACTAGTGTCCCAACAAAGGCTAAATGTGATGCCAATGATCCATAATAAAAACTGGTACCAGTAGTAGGATACGATCGACTTCCTACTGGGTTGAGACAGAATACGTCTCACTTGGTGGAGCTAAACCTTGCCTTTGAAAGAAAATACGACTTGTTTGGTCAAGCATAAACAAATCTAGGCAGGATACATACATGTCGAACCTTACCTCTATCAATATAGGCATAAAAGCAGTTTCTTTGAAATTTAATGTTTCTCCGGTATATAATTCTCTACAAGTTATCATGCAAGCTGTGAAAATAGGCTTGTCAATCGTCGGGGGATTATACCATTTTGATAAATTTCCAATAACAAATTTACATTTATATTGTATGTGCCAGAAATTAAAAAAGTGCATCTATAGTCACACCGACCACTATGGTGTCTCACAAAGGCATAGGCATTTTCCAAACGTAGTAGAGCCGGTATCTCCCCCAGTTTCAGTGTCTGCAGCATCTCTTCCACACCGATAGGCATAGTCCATCCCAAATCCATAACCAATTACAAGGGTTACCTTTACCTAGGGTTTATTACTCATCGAGTCTCAATTATCAAGACCAACATCTAATCCTAAGTCAGAGCAATGTCTACATTAAGGCGAGAAGGGAGAAATCCCGCCGAGCTATGGTCCAGAATGGGTATGCAGAATGTTAGGTTGTCAGCACATCTCCAATTCGAACCCTATATCCATTATAAGGACACATTATTCACAAAATGAGTCATGCCAAGTCAAACTAAGCCCACTAATGGAGCCTGTGGTTGAACTCTTGTGCATAGGCTCAAAGCTTACGTTCCCAAGAATATCTGGGTTATGATCGAGACCAAGTCTCCAAGTAATTATCCAAGTATACGATAAATACTATAGTCCAAGTATGAAAGTAAGCCAGCCACGCGAGCGCTATGGAGAAACCTCATAGGGAGCATGATAATGCACAAATGCTTACGTTTGCAAAAGACACTTGGACATTCAACCAAACCTCCAATTAACCATCTGACCACAAGACTCAGACTCATACTAAGTCTCCAGTAATCATTGAGATCACACCAACACTCAAGCGACAAGCGTCAAGGAGAGAGCACGTGGGTCTGTGCATTGTACACTACGCGTCTATGCAAGAGCGCACCCCTAATGCAAATGCACGGAGACTAAAAAAAATGTTGGCATCGAGCCCAAAAACTTCAAACCAACATACCAGCCAAGTATCATTACAAGCCCAACTGTCTGAGTATCCACAACAATATCAGCAAGCGAGCCCATAGGCAATGTATTGCAAAAATAAATAAATAAAAAATATATATATATATTAAAAAAATAAACATAAAAATAAAATAAAATAAACTTTTACCTTCTGAATCGAAGGGATTGGATTCCCAGCGACTAAATATCTGTTGGGTGGGGTTGAATCTGAATCTATGAATCCGATGCCAATCCCCCAACAGAAGACAAGGATTCCATGTTCCTACATGATGTGGAGAAGCCTGAGTATTAGAGGCTTTTGGGAAAAGAATTCGAGGTCGATGCTATTGGTAAGACCGTCCCGGTTGATCAATCCCCTGTGTAGTCACTACTATAAGAAAAGCAAAGTTGTTACGGAGAAAAAATTCATATGGCTTGGGGTAGACCACAACAGACAGATGGACTCGAGAAATCAACTCGCTTCCCAACATATGTTATATAAATGTAAATATTGATAAACAAAATAAAGGACCTACCTCAATCGGAGGTCTGATGAAGAATTTTGTTGAGCTTTCAAATCACAACACTTGAACCTACAGCTTAGCCTCAACAATAAACGCAAACAAGTTCACGTGATATATAAAAGAGGTCAACATATACAATAGCATAATCCATGATATTTATAAGCAAATGTACCCAATGATAATAAATGATCATTCACAATATAAATGGACGAGAAAATGAGTATTTCTATTAACATAAACAAGAAGTACAAGATACAACCTCTTGTTGGCAACTCATCTGAACCAAGAACTAGGTCCCTCCACTTGTGCCTCCACCACTTCAATCCCCCATACAATGGAAAACTCACGAGTAAAAGAACAAATCCTTCACAAGATATGAAAGAGTTTGGGAGGTGAACATAAATGGTTCACAACAACTAGGATCAATGGATGTAGACTCAAGCAATCAAGGCAAAATTTCAGTAAAGTTTCAATGCTCTTCTCTTTCTCCTCCCTCCATGCATCACAACAGCTCAATATATAACCCTCCAAAGACAAGTGAAAGGTTGAATCGAGTCGTTTCAAGATACATGGAAGGCCAAAGATCACAATGGCCACTTTTTGGAGTGAAAAATAGAGATTTTACTCTCATTTACCAAAAAAGTCGATGTACGCTGGCTGTAGTAATGAAATAAGCATGTACGCGAGTTGTACTGAAGCGGATCGCGTATAGGAGGAAAAATAGGGAAAAATGGGTTCAAGGAGAACCAAAAATATGGTTTTGAGTCTACAAATAGGTAAGGGAGGCCAAGGAGTGCTAATACTCACAAGGTGGAAAAATACGGTGTAACCGATGCCCCCTAATGTGTGAGGTCACAGAAGATACTATGATGGTCGAAATACATTACAAATCTCAGAAGTGAGTGATGGAGACACAAATCGAAGGAGTAGCCCACTCGTCACAATATAATGATATCTCTGTGTACATATCGGTACAATACATAGCAATCTGATACAATGGCCATGAATAGGAAGTATATAGTGAATACATGTCGTGAATGGTCATATCCATGACCCATATACAGTAAGATATGGTCTCCTGCTGAAGAGGAAACATCTGATGCAAACTGATGGTACAAACTGTTGATGTATGAGAACAATATCTCATAGGTACAATCATGATCACAAGTAGCATATACTGAATGCCACTGAAGTCTGAGGTATTCTACACAAACCATCTACGGTGCATGCCCTATCAAGTGAATAAAGGTACTGATGTCGAACCTAATGTCTGGTCATTGAGGTATACCGTTAATAGACGCGAGATAACCCACCAATGATGAAAATGGGTACCAAGGCACTAAGTACATTCACCAAGTGTGAATAAAGGTGTTTAGGTCCAACACTTGACGAATCCATCGATAAGGGGACATTAATGAATTCCCAGTTGTCGATGGCGAGAGAACCTACCACTGATGACTTCAAGTCTCAAGGTACTCAAAGGACTCTAAATCTCGATTCTAGAGTAAATGAGTTGGAGTCAATGGAATGAGATTCACTAGAAGGAAGGCATTAATGGATCCCCCATCAACCAGCACGAGGTAGCAGCTAAGATGAAATATTTGGAAGAACTCGAAAGAACAGGATGAACGAACCAAAAACCGGGTGCGTCTCTAATGTGTGTACAAGATGCAAGTAGTGCACGGGAGAGACCTCTTGAATAGCAGCCAATGATGAAGACTACTAACAAGAGCGAGGAAACCACCAATAGGGTCTAATGGAAACCAAGGCACAACACGAATCCCAATGTGTGAATATATTTCTTGTCGTCGAACACAAGGGAAACCACTTAGTCAAGGACCAATGGTGAGATGTCACTTGCTAAGTTCAAGGTCACCTACCAATGACAAAAGTAGGCCCAGGGTGCAGGGTGGAACATCATATGTGATCGAAATGGACTCATAAGGGATGGACGACATGTAATAGTCAAGAGATATGAGGAGTGGCCGACTCTGGTTTACAGACTTCCTTTGAACAAGAGCATGAGCAGATGGATAGACTCGGGCAGCATAGACTCAACACTAGATACTAACAATATTTTGTGACGCATGAGGCATCAACAAAGGCTCCATAATGACTAGAAGCTTAACCAGTCAGTGGATTAAGATCTGAGAAACGAGTACAGCTTCCTAAGGTCATACTAATATCCCGACCCATGATAGATGGAGCAGACATGAATGCTCTGTTCAAAGGCGACACGACAGCTACCAATAGAAGGTAGTAAAAATTTCCCGTCCGGATTTTTAATTTATATGATTTTTTTGTCTTTTTCATATTATGAAGCTTGAAAAAGAATAAAATTGCTTATGATACAACAGTGAGGGAACGAGTGTCATGGGAAAGTAAACTAGTTCCGGGCAATGGAACATACCTATGCTCAATGCAAAGAAGCATGTGTAGGGGTTGTTCCGTCAAGGTAAGGGTCATCAAGCTACGAAAGATAAATTAAGGCTCTACTTGGCTCGAAAGGAAAAGTGCTCAGGAAAATGGCTAATAACTGAGAAAGCGGGAGCTGGCACAAGGCTCAAAGACAAGCAGGATAATGCAATGCATTCACAACTTGACATAAACAGGGATTCCTTATGGGAGATGACCAGAATAAAGATAAAGTAGAGTATGAGTCTTCATCACAATGTCATGGCGGGACTACAAAGGACTCCCAATCCTAAGGAGGAACAACTGCATGGGTGCCATAAGACATAAAAAGGATCTAACTAGGGCACCCATGATCGAATAGGCCCTACCGCCAAATAACGACACTTCTAAAGTAGCATGAAGGTTCTATGTCAGTTAAAAAGTGGGGTCGCACCTAAGGTTTATGAATATGGTCATAAGGTTGACGCAATAATGCAGTTGTAATGACATCCTAACCTATATGACGGGTGTAGAAAATACGTGGTGAAGGCGCAAAAAGGTTCAAAATCCACTCCCGATGCAAAAAATTGCTCAAAAAGATACCTCACAATGATATATTAATCACAAAGGCTCTAAAAATAGTAAAAATCAATATAAACTATTTAGAGAAACTATACAATAGTATACAAAGTATCAGCTCAAGCTAGAATCTCAAGCATACTAACGCTTGAGATAGAGCCTATTTCTAGGCTCCTTCAGGACATTCCCCTCATAATCTTCTAACACATAGGCTCCTTTCTCAAGGACACACCTCACAATGTAAGGACTGTGCCACATCGGGTTAAACTTGCCTAACCCCAGGGGTTCCTTAGCTTGGTCACAAAGAATAACCAAGTCACCTTCAGCATACTGCCAAGGACGGAAAGACCTATCGTACTGGGCCTTGACACGATGTTTATTGGAATCTATTGCCACGGCGGCATCCTGACGCTGCTCGTCAAGCTGCTCGAGGTGGACTAAGCATTGCTCTAAATCCGAAGTATTAGGAAGGATTTCTATGGATAGCTTCAAAGAAGGGATCTTGCATTCAACCAGTAAGATGGACTCTAGACCATGAACTAACTAGAAAGGTGAGAAACCGATGGAAGTCTTCACTACGGTTCGATAAGCCCACAAAGCAGGATACAACATGATATGCCAATTATTCTTGCTTTGTTGGATGGTCTTTTGGAGAATGGCCTTAAGGGACTTATTGACTGCCTCGACCTGGCCATTCGCTTGGGGATAATACGAAGATGACTGATATTGTCTAAATCCAAGCTTAAGCAATAATTCAGCCATCACCTTATTTTAAAAGTGACTACCATGGTCAGTGACAATCTCTTTCGAGATACCGAACTGAGCTATGATCTGATTGAACACGAAGTGGGCTGCTGTTTCACGATCGGCTTTAATGGTCGGCATGGCCTCAGCCCATTTGGTAAAGTAATCTACGACCACTATGATATGACGATGCCCCACAGCCGAAGATGGGTTCCAATACATGAAATCAACCCCCCACTTGGTGAAGGGACCAATGGTGATGACCGGATAGAGAGGGGCAGGATGTGAACGTACATTCCGAGAAAACACCTGACAAGGGTGGCATCTCTTTATAGCGTTAACACAATCTTTAAATATCGTAGGCCAAAAATAACCCACTAGCAAGATACGCTGAGCTGTAGCAAGCCCGGATAAGTGACCACCACATGCCCCACTATGGCAGTCATTCAGCACTAACTCCGCCTCTTCATGAGTCAAGAAACAACGAAGGAGAGAGTCCTTTCCTCGGCGATACAAATTCTCACCGACAATGACATAATCTTTGGCATGATGTCTCACATGTCGTCAATCATCTCGCGAAAGATGCGAAGGGAACTTCAGAGTCCAGCGATATACAATGATTTCTCCATACCAAGGGTCTGAAGACGAGATAAGGAATAAATGGTCATCAACGAATGAGTCCTCGTGGACCACTTCCTCATCAAGTCTAGGAAAATATGACATCAGCTCTACGAAAACCAAAGACTTCACAGACTTCGCTGAGGCAAAATCAAGATCGAATTCCTGAAGGATGACAATCCATTCATTATAATTCCCCCCAATCAAACGTCGTGTAAGCACGAACTGACATGGATTGACATGCGTTACAGCTATGGTTTTCCTAAGCAATATGTAGTGTCGTAAACTCTAGACTGCATGAACAGTCGCAAGGGCCAGTTTCTCCACATGAGAATACCTTAGTTCAGCGTCTACTAGGTTTCGACTGAGATAATAGATAACATGCTCTTGAAGCATATGGTCTTCCTGAACCAAGACCATACCAATCATCTCTTGAGACGCAGCCACATAAAGCAAAAAGTCTCTCGCATAATCGGGTGGACTAAGAAGAGGGGCCGATACCAAGGCTTTCTTAAGAGTGTCGAAAGATTGCTAGGCTCGCTCATCCCAGATAAAAGGGGTGTCTTTCTTCAATAATCGCATGAAACCCTTAGTAAGACTGGCATAGTTCACGATGAAATGACGTAAGAAATTGGCCTTCCCTTGGAGGCTCTAAAGTTGAACCAAAGTACGCGAGGGAGGAAACCGAAGTATTGCCTCAACCTTCAACGGATCGACTCTAATACCCTCCTTCGAGACTATAAACCCTAGAAGGCGACCAGTTTTCACGCAAAAGATGCACTTGTTCGGATTCAAACAAATATTATAACGACGACATCTCTCGAAAATAAGATGGAGGTGAACTGGGTGACCCACTCTACTACGAGAGTGAGCAGCAAGATCGTCCAGGTAAGCATCCACTATACGCTTAAGATCGTGAAAAGCATAGGTCATGGCCCGCTGAAACGTAGCTCCGGCGTTTTTAAGGCCGAAGGGCATTTTCCTATATGTGAAAGTACCCCAAGGACATATAAATACAGTTTTATGTTGATCCTCAGGTTTGATTTGGATCTGATTATAGCCCGAAAATCCGTCCATAAACGAGAATACTTCATTTCCCGCACACTCATCCAATATTTGATCTATGAATGGGGTGGGGAAGTTATCTTTAGGACACGCTTTATTCAAATTGTGAAAGTCAGTGCACACACGGATGGTTCCCTACTTCTTATCCATAGGAACGGGGTTGGATACCCATTCAGTAAGGGGAACCGGGTAGATGAAACCAACCTTAAGCAGTTTCTCTACCTCTACCTTAATGATGGCTGCCTTCCTATGATTGACAACACGAAGACACTGTCAAACAGGCTTAACATGTGAGTAAGTCTTAATCTCGTGTTCGACAATACTGGGGTCAATCCCTGGCATCTCCTCGTATGACCAGGAAAACACATCCCAAAACTCTTTGAATAAATCTGTGTAAATACAAATTTCCTCGGGGGAACAATCAGCACTGATGTATACATTTTTTACTTTTCTGGGAATACAAGAAATGTTGATCAGGATAGTAGGGGAAATATTAGCCATATTTCCCTCCGAGTAAATGCCATGTGACTCTAAAGGAACCACAGGGTGACCAACTTTCTTGGCTAGAGTCGATTGAAACTCATCTTGCTCAATAAGATCAAGGTTGGGAAGGAAATAAGATGTATGATGGAGGTCCTCCCAAGGCTTGTATTTTCCGTTCATGGCCTTGATAATGGATTCATCCGAAGGTAAAGTGTCATCAAGGTAGTCATGTGAACAAGACGAGTCAACTACCCATGCAAGCAGTGTAATGGGATCTTCTTCCTCTGTCCCTGAAGAAGAGAGATCAGGCTCTGCAGTGACTTGTTGAATATCGCGATAAGCAAGCTCAGCTACAGACAAGGGCATGACCATTCTGATGTTCGAAGAGTCTCCCGACGAGGAACTCGTGGAAGATAGAGTCCACAGATCACTAAAGTATGATGTCCGGAATGGTACAAGACTCAACAATGAAGGAGCATCATCGGAGATGGTTCCTATAAAGGAGATTGGTGCAGAAAAATCAAAAGATCCCATTAAGGAGGAATATAAGCCTACACCAACATTCCCAGTTTTCGGCTAAGAATTCTCGATCTGAGGGACCACAGGTCCGTGTGATGCTACGGGATTGGAACTAGTAAATGATAGTTGATCGATCAACAAAATATTTCCTTTGTGGGGAAATCATATGACTCAAAAGATCGAGGATATGATCGATTTCATAACGTAGATCCAATTCTGACCCAGTAAAAGGTTATAGTCAAGGGGAGCATCGACCACCTCGACCTCTATAGGCACAGACTCCCCACCCAAGTGGACCTCAAGGGAGGGGATACTACCATGTGTCATGGAAGAACGACCATCAAATGCAGTAAGCATGGTCATGGACTTCGACAACGGAGGAGAGCTGAGAGCCTTCCAAAAAGATAAATATATCACTGAAGTGGAAGCATCTTCATCAACGACGGTACACTTAATGATCATCTCTAAACACCTAACATGAACTTGGAAAGCCACATGATAGGGCAATTGAGGTTGAACATCATTAGTTTCAAACTTGATGGCATTCGGGTTAAAAGGATCGAGGACTCCCAAAGCACATAGAAGGGCATTCCTTTGCAAAGGACAAGCCTGAAGGACCTCGAGAGCTGACATAGCACACGGGATTTGGCCCAGATCATTCATAATTGAGTAGTTCTGGGTGGCTTGGGCATTAGGATTATGTGTTGAGCTCTTGAGGACACCTTTCGATACCCGTGGTATAGGGTTAGGCTTCTCAATATGTAATGGAGTATTGGGTGGAGGGGTCTCATTCCATAAAGAAGTTTGTGGAGCTCCATAATCACATGAGTGAGTAGCAACACAAACCTCATATTTGACCATGTCGACGCATCCAAAACCACCGTCATGGGTAGAATAAGTCGAAGTTTTAGAAGTCCCATGACCGGCGACGGAAGCACCATAAGCCATATTCTGATGATGAGGAAGGGGATTTGTCAGCATAGTTAGGTTCTATGCGATGTGCTTCAATGCTTCCTCCATATGAGGACACAAATGTGTAAGGTGATCCTGAGAGCAAATTTTACAAGGAAACTTCACCTTACGCTTGGACTTGTAGTCCCCACCAGCATTTTCGCCATCCCGAGGAGGGTTAGCGTTCCCTTTCTTATTCTTATTGTTCCCACCCCTACGGTTATTCTTCCCCTTCTTTTTCCCACCAGGATGCTGGTTACCAGATGGGTTCACCGATTGTACAGAATGTACATCGGACGACTGGGTGGACACGGACGAGGTGGGAGCCTGTCCAAGATTAGACTGGTTAATAGACAGGTTTTGCATCTGATTCGTAACCATATCTACGGAACGAACACTTGAGGAACCAACAATGCCATCGGCATGTGGTCTAGGAGAGGGCTTGGACTCATGTCTTGATCGCGGTGCGTCAGGTATAACGTCATACAGAATCCCAAATTGAGCATAGACCTGGACTAACTACTGGGATCTAAAGATGTCTTGTTCCTCAATCGTAATTCCGGACAACAAAACGTCCTTAGAAATATAAGGGATCAGAGACTTGAGGAACCATTCCAGGAGAAACTCTAGAGGAATGTTGACTTTTACTAACCTCTTCCTTTGGCGCCACTCTTGAATGTGATCATAAATATGCATGGCTTTATCCTAGCAAAAGGTGGACAAGATTTCGGTGCCAGTATCGTAACGCACTGGCAACTAAAAGTGGTCTAGAAAAACAAAAGCCAAATCATTGAAGATATTATACGTGCCCCTAGGCAACTTGACATACCATTTCACAGCAGCCCCCATAAGGGTGCGTTGAAATAGCCTCAAACAGATGGAATCGTGGTTTAAGGAGTTCGAGGAGCACCATAAATGGAACGTGGTGACGTGATCACCTGGATCCTCACCCTTCTTCCCTTCAAACTTTGGAACATCGGAAGGGAGCTTGGTGGGGACCAGGGGCCATGTAGAGTCATGACACACCAGATCATTCATGAGCTTAGAAAGATCAGGCAAGTTCAACCTTGTGAGGAACGGGAGCTGAGGCTGTGAAGCTTGAGTACAAGCTCCAGGAGAGACTGACTGCAAAACCGAGGATGATATCGTGGACACCGAGGTCGACACCTGAGGTGCCGACAAACTCTGGTAGAGCCCATGGCCCCGACCAGTAGGATAATATGCTCCTCCCACCTGACCCATATAAGGATACATAGGCATGTGCATAGAAGGGGCTCCATAGGGGGGAATGGGATAAGGTCTAAGACCAGATGAATAACCATAAAAATTTGCTCCCTAAGAATGGGGTACCATATAACCACTCAACGCGGAAACACCGGCCAAGTAAGGGCCATAATAAATCGGTACGTTCCCACCCCAGGGAACCAAAGAACTAGGAGGAGGAGGAGGATGTGGATTCATATAAGCATTCGTAGGTGCAGGCGCAAAGGCATACGGGTTAACGGATGGGATATAGGTCGTAGATCTGATTCCTATCGTGAAACCTCCACTCGAGAAAGGATTCACACTAACACTAGGGGCTGACGAAGTAGGAGGCCATCCTCCAACATTCAGAGAAGAGGGAGGGATGTGACCACTCTCGAACTGATAAGCAGTAAAAGGGGGTATGGTTCCCCCAACCCCAACGCTAGAGCTAGCGTGACTACCGGATAGGGAGGAAGTAGCCCTCGACATAACGCCAGGCATACCGAATGTAAAAGGGTATGGGGTCGTGAAGACAGATGCAGAACCAACATTTGACATACCCGTAGATGAACCATACGGATGACCTGACGACCATGTATCATCAAACGGGTTCCTACTAGTGGGATAGGATTTCCCAAACCCATGAGGTGTGGTGTGTGATGAACCTCCCTCCCGTACAGTCCTCGGAGAGTACGTGTAAGGAGGGGAAGTTCTCTTCGTGCCAGTGGACGGAGTTAGTGGGAATCCTAACGTGCTAGATGTAGAACTCATAGTGGGATCTCTCTGAAGCTCGTGCGATGTGAATAAAGGACCAGCAATAGTCCTCCGACATCTCTTGTGAAGAAACTGTAACGGATCGCTAGCTAGTAAACCAGCCAACCGACGAGATTGACGGAGAGTCGGATCTCAATCCCCGATGACCCCAAAGAGTTAACAAATAAGCGTCTCCTAACGACCTACAAAATCGTCACAGAGCACACACCTAAAAGAAGCTACAGCCAAAATGCACACAACAGTGGACTGGCTCAAGGGACCTCCCGACACTACAGCCGGTATGTCTCTCCTAGGAGAGGCCTGAGACTCCCAAACTATAACCGAAGGTAACAGAATCAGTTATAAGGACCCTCAGACTTCAATGTGTTTTCCAACCCCTATCTGACTCATGACACCCATGGAATAACCGCTGCAAATGCCCTATGTGATACCTAGGTAAGGAAACTAAGGTCACCACGTATAACCAATGCTCAAGCGAACAATCGCAGGTGGGATCCACCGTATGGGCAGGGTAGCTAATCCTGAAACCCAAAAGGGTCAAATCCCTCAAGAGTCCCAAGATACGAACAAATCTTGGATATCTCCCACGTTCAGAAAGTATTGGAGGGCTATCTCCGCAACCTACCTCCCACCTCTCATGACCTCGTGCTTAACTCTGGTGTGAGTAGAGCCTCCTGAGAACACCGATGTATACCATGGGTTTCACCACTCCCTGGTCAGACACATAATGTTTGTTTGATAGTCTTGGATTGTTTACTCCCACAGGTTCTATTCCAAGACTCTACAACCTATACTTGTTGGTGCACCCTAGAAAATAAAAAGCGTTCTAATCAATTTTAATTAAGCGTTAATTTTATTAGCGGTGCTTACTCAAAGGAATATGGTCGTGAAACTAGTGATATGAAATGACTCAATAATATGCACACCTGAAAACACTAGACTCATCTTCCAATAGAAATATGTATGCCACTAAATGAAAGTCAAACCAAAGTCTCTTCTTCATAAATATAATGCAATCTCTCTACAATATTTCATGCCCAATCAAACCCTAATGAAGTCACAAGCACTCAAATGCAAAATGCAAGTACAAAAAACAAAACAAAAAATGTATTTTCAATATAAATAAATGAAAATGCAGCTAGAATCAATACTTTTCATAAAAAGAATGCAGAGAATGCAGTGCAGATAACCCAGCAAACCCAAAAAGTAAGACTCAAGTAAGCAAATGATCTATAAAAAAGAAAAATGGCTAAAAAGAAAATTTCTCAAAAAACAAAGAAAGAGGAGCTTCCAGTCACTAAAAAGGCAAGAAATAGTCAGGATATAGGCCCAGCAAGACTTAGGAACACCCAGAACTCACCCAACATCAACCAAACACTAGAAACAAGGCTAAAATGGAGTTGTACACGACTGTTCAATGAACAATTGCGTACGTACGCGGGCTGGTTAACTAAAAGTCGCGTGTATATGCGGGTAAACCACAGCAAAGGCACGTACAGGGCAGGATAAGTGAACAAAAATGAGTAAAAAGGCCAAGAAACTCAAGATTTTTTCTATATAGATCCTGATAACCTACCAGCGACACAGAAACATGAAAGAACAACTAACCAAAACAAGGAAAAGTTGCCCAAAAGACCCCAAACGGAGTAGCCAATTCTGTTACGGAGAAAAACTTCCTATGGCTTGGGGTAGACCACAACAGACAAATGGACTTGAGAAATCAACTCACTTCCCAACATATGCTATATAAATGTAAATGCTGATAAACAAAATAAAGGACCTACCTCAACCAAACGTCTGATGAAGAATTATGTTGAGATTTTGAATCACAACACTTGAACCTGCAACTTAGCCTCAACAATAAACGCAAACAAGTGCACATGATATATAAAAGAGGTCAGCATATACAATAGCATAATCCATGATATATATAAGCAAATGTACCCAATGATAATAAATGATCATTCACAATATAAATGGATAAGAAAATGAGTATCTCTATTTACATAAACAAGAAGTACAAGATACAACCTCCTGTCGGCAATTCATCTGAGCCAAGAACTAGGTCCCTCCACTTGTGCCTCCACCACTTCAATCCCCCATACAATGGAAAACTCACGAGTAAAAGAATAAATCATTCACAAGATATGAAAGAGTTTGGGAGGTGAACATAAATGGTTCACAACAACTAGGATCAATGGATGTAGACTTAAGCAATCAAGGCAAAATTTCGATGCTCTTATCTTTCTCCTCCCTCCATGCATCACAATAGCTCAATATTTAACCCTCCAAAGGCAAGTGAAAGGTCGAGTCGAGTCCTTTCAAGATACATGGAAGGCTAAAGATCACAATGGCCGCTTTTTGGAGTGAAAAATATATATTTTACTCTCATTTACCAAAAAATTCGATGTACACTGGTTGTAGTAATGCAACATGCGTGTACGCGAGTTGTACTGAAGCAGATCGCGTATAGGAGGAAAAATAGGGAAAAATGGGTTCAAGGAGAGCCAAAAATATGGTTTTGAGTCTACAAATGGGTAAGGGAGGCCAAGAAGTGCTAATGCTCACAAGGTGGCAAAATATGGTGTAACAAGAGTCAAGTCACATTTATGTTGCAAATCGACCAAGCTTCGAAACTTTAAAGATACCAATGTTTCCATACCTGGCATCCCTTTCGCATTGGAGGGGAGTGTTAATTTTTTAGCATTAATTCAACATACTTTAGGATCTTTACTAAGAGAATAACATGTACAGCATATCAATCATATCAAGCATGTATCAAGCATATCAAGCAATCATATAAGACAATGGACACACAAAGTTTCACTGGGAAAAACCATAAAGGTGAAAAACCCCACAACTTCCTCAGAGACAGAAAGAGCAATGATACAACCAAAGTACAAGATATAGTCTTCTCCTAGCAGCTGATCCTCCTCCTCACATGTGCACCACTTTTCGAGTGATGGAAGAGTGAGTAACGAGATGATCAAATAGAGATCTCCCGATCTCTATTTATACTTGTCTTGTCCTGCCCAATAAACCAGTGGGGCCGACTTGTTTAACTCAGTCTAATAACCCATGGTTAAACTAATCTGGGCCGACCCCTCACTAGGTGGTCTAATAACCCATCACAGCAAGTTACAACACTTATGACACTTACATATAGAGGAATTATAACATCTCTATAGGAGTACAATATACATAGGTGAAATACATTCTGAAGTTACATATACATCAACACTCCCTCTTAACTAGAAAGGTATTTCTTGACACAGATTTGCTAGCACAAGTCCTCTTCTCTGGATCATCGTCATCGTCATCGAATCATCGTCATTGTCACTGCTGCTACTATCTCAATCAATCTCCGATCTACTCGTCATAGGAAGTGCTACAGAGCCAATCCTTTTTCATACTAGATATAGGCCCACCACCTGCAGGTCTTCATCACTGGCCATACTGTGGAATCCTCAGGACTTATTACATGCATCACAAAACCTCGCAAGAGCATCCCAGGCTGTTGCGAGCACACAACTCTACCTGTAGGATCTCCCAAGGACATATTATATGTGACCTCACCAAAAAACCTCGCAAGAGCATCCCAGGCTGTTACGAGCACACAGCTCTACCTATAGGATCTCCCAGGGACATATTACATGTGGTCACCACAAAACCTCGCAAGAGCATCCTAGGCTGTTACGAGCACACAACTCTACCTATAGGATCTCCCAAGGCCAAATTACATGTGGTCATGGCAAAACCTCGCAAGAGCATCCCAAGACTTATTACGGGCACACAGCCCAACCTATCGGATCTCCAGGGACATATTACATGCCATAGGACAAAACCTCGAAAGAGCATTTGCCAGATATCCCAGGGCCATATTACATGCCATAGGAAAAACCTTGAAAGACTATCTGCAAACCTCCCAGGGCCAAATTATATGTCCTCCCAAGCAAAACCTCGAAAGAGCATTTGCCAGATATCCCAGGGCCATATTATATGAAATGGGCAAAACCTCGAAAGACTATCTGCAAACCTCCCAGGGCCATATTATATGCTTGTCTGCACAACCTGTCCACGGCCACAGAGCATCATCCTGATACTCTCCATACATCATCCTGATATACATCAACACATGATCATCCTGATCATCATCATAGCATCATCCTGATACATATCATTTGGAGCAACATCCTAAAGCTTATCATCCATGATCATCATGATCATACAGTGCATCCACCTGATGCATACCTGATACATATTGTCATACATGATCTACCTGATCATACAATGTATCCACCTGATACATACACAAATAAATGATCCATCTAATCATAATAAGCATCCAACATGATGCATATACATATACATGATCCAACTGATCATAACAAGCATCCAACATGATGCATATACATATACATGATGCAACTGATCATAACAAGCATCCAACATGATGCATATACATATACATGATCCAATTGATCATAACAAACATCCAACATGATGCATATACATATACATGATCCAACTGATCATTACAAGCGTCCAACATGATGCATATATAGAGCAGTAACTAGAGCATCGTCCTGATGCTCATCATCCAGCGCTTACATCCACAGCCATGTGAAGGATCCTCCTCTCACCATGCTTGGAATGGCTCCAGCAAATGTGTCCATCACTTCTTCCTCGAAGTGTCGTCTATCTGAAGAACACCAAGCCTCTCTCCGAAGTACTCGAACGTCACTCTGGCTAGTGGTTTCATCAGCACATCTGTAATCTGCTCATCCGTCGCAACATACAAGAGCTTCACTGCTCCTCTCTGCACCATATCCCTGATATAGTGATATTTGATCTCGATGTGCTTCGACCTGTCGTGGAACACCAGGTTCTCAGACAGCTTCACACAACTCTGGTTGTCACAAAAGATACCGGTAGTCTCCAACGAAAGATCAAATAGCTTAGACAGTAGCTTCCGGAGCCATACTGCCTGACAACTGGCCAAACAAGCTGCAACATACTCTGCTTCGGCTGTACTCAGTGCTACGCAAGACTGCTTCCTGCTAAACCAAGAGATCACACCTAATCCCATACTGAAGCAGCACCCTGAAGTGCTCTTCCTATCTGCAGCATTGCCTGCCTAATCTGAATCAACATAACCCTGCAGTTTAAACTTTTGATTCGCATCATACTTGAGCCCATAATCAACTGTACCCTTCAGGTACCTCAGAATATGCTTTACGGAAACTAGGTGAACATTCCTCGGATCTGTCAGGAACTGGCTCAATGTGTTCACTGCAAATAAAATATCTGGTCTCATGTTCGTCAGGTACATCAAGGACCCAATCATCTGACGATACATTGTGACATCAACCGGATCAGATGAAGCATCACATAGAAGCTTCAGGTTCGATGCCATAGGTGTGGCCATGGCCTTGCAGTCCATCATCCCGAATCTCTTCAGGATCTCTATTGCATACTTCCCTTGTCCAAGGAAGATCCCATCTGCACTCTGCCACACCTCCATGCCTAGAAAATAGTTCATCATCCCCAAGTCCTTCATCTCGAACTCGGCAACAAGCTTCCTCTTGGTATCAACAATCAAACTATCTTCTCCAGTAATAAATAGGTCATCCACATATAGAAGTAGTATCACTGGATTTCCTTCCTCAACCTTGTAGTAAAGGTTGGAATCTTCTTTACTCTTGCTAAAGCCCAAACTGGATAGAAAGCTTTCTATCCTACCATACCAAGTTTTGGGAGCTTGCTTCAAGCCATACAAGGATTTCTTCAACCTCCACACATATGACTCCCTGTCATGTGTCTCAAAACCAAGTGGCTGCTCCACATACACTTCCTCTTTAACTACACCATTCAACAAAGTTGTCTTGAAATCCATCTGGTGTATCTTCCATTTCATCACTACAGTCAGAGCAAGTACTGATCTGATGGAAGTGTACCTGGCTATAGGAGCAAAAGTTTCTTCATAGTTTATCCCCTCTTTCTGGGAGAAGCCACGAACTACCAATCTTGCTTTGTATTTCTCTATGCAGCCATCTGCAGCATGCTTGATCTTGTAGATCCACTTGGAAGTCACCACAGACTTCCCTTCAGGTCTTGGGACCACATCCCAAACATCATTATTCATGATCGATAGCTTTCTTTATTACTGAAACAAATGTTGTAGTCCTTCTTTTGTAGGTGATTGTACACGATCTTTCCTACAAGTCAAATTCAATTGCATGATTAGAAACTTCGCATAGTTTCATAACAAAATCTTACACATAAGAATATATGTCATACAGTCATGCAATTATTTTATCCAATGCTTCAATACAACATTTATCCATATCCCGTAACTTTTAGATGCCTTCCAATCTCTACCAGAACATTATTTAAGAGTGTGCACAACTCCCAACATGTCAGCAAAGAGGTTTCATTCTAGATAAGTAGCAATGGAATGTTGTACAGTACCATAGGCCACTTACCCATTACTTGCATATTAGTAGTATCTTGTTCATCAATGCAATTATTCTAATATGCATAATACACAACCTAAGTCTATGAACATAAGCATATACATCACTGAATAACATTATTTTAAACAAACAGAATATACAAGAAATGACAATTCAAATACTTATCTTTGTTTGTTTGTTGGGTGGACTCCCTCTGAATCTTTGCTTCCTTGTAGGAGCTGTTGGAGTCCTATTCTGAAGTAACTTCTTCTACTCCTTTCTGTTGTGAATTGTAAGGAGTGGTGAACTCCCTCTTAATACCTGAATCACCGCATATCACTTGAAGTCTGCTGAAGTGAATTCTCCACCATTGTCGGATCTAAAGTTCTTGAACTTCTTTTCAGTGTGGTTTTCTAGCAAGGCCTTGAATTCCTTGAACTTGTTGAATACTTCATCTTTGTTCTTCAAGAAGTAAACCCAAGTCTTCCTAGAGAAATCATCAATGAAAGAGACATAGTATACATACCCACTCAGAGAACTAGATGACATCCGACAGCATACATCGGAGTGGATAATTTCCAAGATTCCTTTAGCTTTGCTTTCACTGCTTGGAAATGCCATCCTTTGCAAACACCTTCATGCTTTGTCTTGATTTCAAGAAGACCCTCTACAGCTGTACTTGCAGTTGGTAGTGCTCTATAGTGAACATGTGCAAGCCTTCTATGCCAAAGTTCACTTGACTCCATGGATTCATGTACCATGGCATGTTCAGGTTGTCCCTTCAATTTGTACAATCCTCCCTCTTGCTCTCCAATCACTACTGCATCATCTATGGTCTTACCCTTTGGCCACATTAGGACTTGGCCATCTACAAATGCAACTCTCATGCCTTTTGCATCCAATGTAGAGATGGAGAGTAGGTTCATCTTGAGCCCAGGTACAAATAACACATCTTTCATCTTCAAAGATTTTCCAGAGTCTAGGTTGTAGGAGGATTCCCCACTTCCTTTGATAGGATATTGATAATCATTCCCAAGTTTCACCTTATGGGGTGATTCATGTTCAGATAGATTTACAAAAGATTCTTCAAACCCAGTCATGTGTTTAGAAGCCCCACTATCAATCAGCCAATCATTACAACCATGAGAAATAGTACCTATGAGGGCTGAGATTAGAACATATTCATCTTCACTAGATGAGTCATCACTTTATGATCTAGCCTTCTTCTTGGGAGGTTCATCATCCTCAACAGCATGAGCATGATATCTTCTTTTGTTATTCTTCTTCTTCTTGAAGGATTTGTTGTTGTTGTTATCCCTTTTGTTCTTGGGACAATCCGCAGCAAAGTGTCCCTTCTCATTACATGTGAAGCATCTCAGATCCTTCTTATTCTTTTGATGGTTGTGATTGGATCTCTTGTAATGAGAGTGCTCCTTCTTGGGCTTGCTTCTTTTGGTGTGGGCTGCAAGAGCTTGATCTTCATTCCCCATCTTTTCTTCTCGGGCCACAAGCCTTGCTTCTTCTTGTGAACATTCCTCCCACAGTCTACTGAAGGAGACCAACTTCTTTCTTGCACAGATTCCTTGGATAAAGGAATCCCATGATCTAGGTAGGCCATTTAGTGTGGTCATGACAACTCCACCATTGTCCACAATTTCATCCACAGCTTCAAGTTGTTCCTTGATCTGAGAGACCTTAGAAAAATAAGATTGAATGGTCTCTCCATTCTGAAGCTTTACCCCTTTCAATTGGTTCTGCAGGGTCATCTTTCGATTTATGTTCTTCCCTTCAAATAGCTTGATCAGGGAATCAAACATCTCCTTGGGTGTCTTCAGAGATGACACATGTGGGATGAGATGGTCCTTAATAGAATCAACAATGATTCTCTTTGCCTTGACCAAGTTCTTCTTGTGAAGAGCCTTAGCCTCTTCTCTCTCTGGGACAGGGACCTCTTCACTTATATAAATGTCCAACTCATTTTCTTCCAGGATTAACCCAATCCTATACTTCCATGCTCAGAAGTTATCAGCCAGTTCAAGCTTATCCTAAAGCTTGGTGTGGTGAGACATCTTAAAGAGTACTTCAAATGGAAATAGAAAAGATTTAGGTCTTACCACTTCATTTGCTGAAAACTGGATCTGGTCCCAGATTAAGGTTTGTCAGAGAAACCCTAAAAATTCAAACTTTTGAAAGGATAGAAAGATGCGCCTTGATGAGCTGATTAGCCTGGTATATTCATATTTTGAGATCTGCAAAGTTTCACCCTTCAGAAATGCCTTTTAGTCTTCCCGGATTCACTGGGGAGGACCCTGAATTAGGGTTTGAGTTTCCTGGAGCTTTACCCAACCAAAAATCTCGATCCAAAGCTCTAAAATTTGATTTTTCCAAGGAGCTTCCAGCCATGTCTTCATATTTCAGAAATTCCTATTTTTGTGGAAACCCTAATTTTTAGGGCAAAAACTGAAAGTGCTCAGAATTGAATTATGATTGGACAGATAGATTCTCCTTGATGAGTAGAGTCAATCTACCTTACTGCTTTTCCAAAATCTGTGGAGAGAAACCCAATAAACAAGAAACCCTAGTTTTCGCCACTACACAATGCCTTCTTCTCCGGGAAGCTCTGATACCATGTTAATTTTTTAGCATTAATTCAACATACTCTAGGATCTTTACTAAGAGAATAACATGTACAGCATATCAAGCATATCAAGCATGTATCAAGCATATCAAGCAATCACATAAGACAATGGACACACAGAGTTTCACTGGGGAAAACCATAAAGGTGAAAAACCCCACAACTTCCTCAGAGATAGAAAGAGCAATGATACAACCAAAGTACAAGAGATAGTCTTCTCCTAGTAGATGATCCTCCTCCTCACATGGGCGCCACTTTCCGAGTGATGGAAGAGTGAGTAATGAGATGATCAAATAGAGATCTCCCGATCTCTATTTATAATTGTCCTGTCCTGCCCAATAAACCAGTGGGGCCGACTTGTCTAACTCAGTCTAATACTCTAGGATCTTTACTGAGAGAATAACATATACAACATATCAATCATATCAAGCATGTATCAAGCATATCAAGCAATCACATAAGACAATGGACACAGAGAGTTTCATTGGGGAAAACCATAAAGGTGAAAAACCCCACAACTTCCTCAGAGATAGAAAGAGTAATGATACAACCAAAGTACAAGAGATAGTCTTCTCCTAGCAGTTGATCCTCCTCCTCACATGCGCGCCACTTTTCGATTGATGGAAGAGTGAGTAATGAGATGATCAAATAGAGATCTCCTGTTCTCTATTTATACTTGTCCTGTCCTGCCCAATAAACCAGTGGGGCCGACTTGTCTAACTCAGTCTAATAACCCATGGTTAAACTAATCCGGGCCGACCCCTCACCAGGTGGTCCAATAACCCATCACAACAAGTTACAACACTTGTGACACTTGTCAATACAAATGACGACACTTCCGTATAGAGGAATAATAACATCTCTATAGGAGTACAATATACAGGTGAAATACATTCCGAAGTTACATATACATCAATAGGGAGGAAACTCGAACTCAAACTCGCGCCAGAGCCATCCAGCCAAATAGCCTTCACGCACGAAGAGGGAGTGACCTGCCTTTTCGGGAGGCACCCTGCTTTGGGACGGTGGGAGGAGGGCATACATGCAGCCCAGTCCTTCCCCGTGGGCTCCCTTATGCCATTGGACGGGAAAATGTCGAAGGGCAAGTGTAGTTGGTTGGAGAGGCGTGAGGGAGGGGCTGGTATGTGGTAGGTGGAGTGGGAGATGGGAACAAGTAGATAGGGTGGAGGGGCGGCTGAGGTGGGTGCTACCGTGTGTAGGCCGCCTGAGCTAGGAGCTAGGGTTAGGGATAGGTTAGGAAAATTTATATTGTTGTTGTTGTTATTTATCTAAAAAAAAGGTTAATACGATTTAATTTTTGTTTTATTTATTATTATTTATTTAAAAGGGGTTCATTCAATTTAAATTTTTTTATATATATAATTTTTCTCTAGTATTATTTATAAAAATAAGAGGGGATTAATGCAATATATATATATATATATTAAATTTGATATGAAATTATTATATTAATGTTGATTATTATTAATTATGTAATTAATGTAATAATTATTTTTACATTATTTTAAATTGTGTAATTAATTAAATAATTTAATTATTTATTATTTAAAACAATTTAGTAGTTGGGTTGATTAATATACACAAAGTAAGGTTTAATATTGTGCTATGATTAATATAACTAATTAATTAACCTATAACACTATAGGTTCAAGTTATAAAAATAATTTGAATTTGGATACTAGGTTAGGAGTTTGTTCGAGTTAAATTAATTAAGTAACATAGGAGGTTTCATGCAGGAATCACGACAAGTGTGACCCTGTAGTAAATGTTGTCATAGACGACTACCTAAGCCGTGAGGACGATGCGATACACTAGATTTCGCCTAAGACATATTGTCCAACCTGCGTCTCGTGACATTAAGACTTAATGTATCATGATGCGTGATGAGGGATTCCATTTAGTTATAGATCGTTGACTTATATGACATCGTATGGATGAGAAGCATTCCTCAAAATGGCTTATACACAAAACTGGGAATGGGTTATAATCGCTAATCTGGAAAGATTATTAATGGATATTGTTTCACTTGAGTCCCATAACATAAATTAAATAGTCGACCATAAAACTCCTTTTGTTTAATTGTAAATTGAACATGATCCATTTTTCGGACACCAAGAAAATGGATTCCTTGTGTAAAGATAAAAAAAATATTTAAAAAAATAATAATTAGGAATAATAATAACAATTGATAAGCTTCATGCTTTTGAAAGTTTATTCTCAGAAGAGTGGTACTTTGGCATAGAAGTAAAAAAAAAAAAGTAAATGTGAAATATTATATTTATTGTTACGACAAATCAAAGTAAAAGACATTATTAAGATCGGGGAAAATATCTTGAGAGAAGGGATATATATTTTATTAAACATGAACTTAATTCATAGAAGGAATTGAAAACTAAAATTACTTTATTGGTGGGTCAAAATATTATAGGTTTAAAACTTCAATGAATTGAAAATTAAATTTAGTTTAAAAGTATGTAATTATAAAGTAATTTTAGAAAGAGAAGTATAAAATATGGTAAAGTGTATATATATATATCAAATAGTAATAGGTAGTGATAAGCATTGTATCTAATAAGTGAGAGTTGCAATAATGATAATACACATATAAAAGTTTAAAAAAGGAAGAGGGACAATATCAAGAAATCGAGGTGTATAATAATAAGCATGTTATATGTTAATGTTAGTAATAATTATTAAGTAAAAGTAATATGGGAATGGTAAGTTTATATATATAAGTAAAAGAAGGATACCATATATATAGTATGGATACTCTATATATACACATATTATGATGCCAAAGGATTGGCATGAAGTCTTAGAAAATTTAGTAACGAGAGAAATAAATTTGTTTACCACATGTGACTTAGAGGTTGTCCTCCAGCTAATAAATTTAGAGGAGGTTAAGATGGAGCTTGATCCTAATACAAAACCTTAACCATGAACCATACTTGAGAAATGATCCAATTGACATGATATCTCATTAACTCAAATGTAATAACATATCCTTTAAAAACACATTAAATAAAACTAGTAAAGTAAAAGGTAGTAACTAAATCAAATATAGGTGTAAGAATATAGTATATGTAGAAGGACATTTAGCATAATAAAATAACATGTAAGTATAAAGTGATGAATATGTATTGATAAGTACATTTCAAAAGTTATTGCCAAATTGAAAGTAAAGTATCATAATATAGGTAATAACAAGTAGATAAATAGCAATGGTATCCAAGTATGCATGTCCTTACAAAATATTTGACTAGGAGAGTAGGATGAGTATGAATAAATAATGTCTAGTCATTCGCGTTAAGTGAGTATATAAGATTGATTCTAGTAAAGCCATGTTTCCACCTTGTAGAGATAGACCAAATAGAATTGACAATACTATAAGCTTGGCAGATCGTACGATCCTACAAGGTACATATGTAGACGTAGTAGGTTGGAATTCATGGTGGGCATGGTTGGGTTGTAATCCATAAGGTAGTGACCTTTGTGCCTAGGTTAGAATTGTAAACAAAAGGGGCATATCCCGAGGCTCATGAGTCAGAGCCCTCTTAAAAGTGTTGAGTAATAATATGTAATTAATTGTTCAGTGAATAGTGTAAGTCAAATGAAGATGAGAATCAATAAAGGGGCCATAATGATGACTTAGAAGCAAATCATAGTTATATAAAAGACAGTGTATTCTTATGAATCACAGTATAGAAAATACAATGTACTTTAACCGGGAATTTAATTACTCTATGGATTAAGTATAGTAATGAACCTTGAATAGATCAAACCAAAAACCTATGCAAATGGTTAACAAATTATAAGAACACCTCCAATGTGATCAAATGAGCAAATAAGATTAATAGTCTTAATCAACAGACTGTGAAGTAATTGCATATCCTAGGTGTGAATTAATAATATCTTGGTAAATGTACCTAAGCCAAAGAAGACTATGGTATACCAACCTCTTGAGGAGTGGTAGAATAGATATAATCTAGCTAAGGTGATAATAGGAATTCAAGTATAGTTGTTTATAATTTGGAAGGATTCAAATGGGAAGATAAGGTTTTGACTGGTGGTTAAATGAATGAGCGATACTTCAATATGAGAATTACACCCGATATCATTTTAGATATCATCTCGAACATGATGTAATTAAGCCATGAAATGAAAAGTAAGTGAGTATGTTAGAACTAGATTAAATAACAATAATAATAATAAGTAGTAGTAATTGGGTCATAACAATAAATTTTGAACCTAAGAAAATGTAATATGGGAAACAAGGTCTTCCTATGAATTCAGTTATAGAAAAGAACCATGAAATTAATAGCATGTTAACTATTTTGGTGGAAATATGCATTTAATAAACATTAAGAAGGAGAGACTAGCTATGTATACAAGATGTAGAGTGTAATACAAGAGCGCCTTCCTTGTGATAAATACATTAAAACTCTAGATGGCATTGACATGTTTTATCAAGTGAAGGTCCAGTGGGACTAGTATACCTGAGTTATTTTGATAGCAAGATACAAATATATTATGTCATAGAAATTCCCTATGATACGAAGGACCAAGACTTCAGGACGAAGTTTCCTAAAGGGTGGGTGTATGTAATGCCCCCTTTTGGCTTTACCATTAGAACTATCATTACCTGTTTGTATTTGCTTATTATTGTGGAACTTCGTTAGTTTGATGACACTGTGGACATATGGATTTATTATTTTGCGGAAATTATATATATGCGTGTGATGTTAATATTATGAGTTATGTTCATATTTTGATGATGTCTCTAGCATGCAAATTTAATGAATGATGGGTACTGGATACCAAGTTAAATTTATATGTTGAATGGATGGATATGATACCAAGTGCATGGTACAAAGAAAAATGATTTGCATTGTTGTTCATTGGTAATGAGATGTATATACATGTCAATGATTGCACGATATTCTCAATCTTGTGTTTGGAGACTAACCTACAGGTTAAAAGAGTTATTGGTAGCTGGGTCCTATGAGGTGGGAGTACTTCTGGGACATGAATTCAGAAAGACAAATGGTATGTAAGTGACGCATTGTTGTTTAGCATGAGTATTGTGTTTTTATCATGATGTGTGGGCAAGTGCTGGGTTTCAGGAAACTCAACTGCCCAAATTGGTTATTTGATGACAAAACCTAAGTACAACAGTTGCAACGCAGTCACTATGTCGATGTAGACATAGCCCCTTGTTCCATGGAAGGGGTGGATGCATTACCCATCGTTTATCCTTTGAAACCCGAATTCATGGGAGGGTTGCGCTACGGTGCGCTCCCCAATGTGTGTGATTATGACTAGTGGGTACCTACGGGGGAAGTTTGGTCGACGTAATCGACACTTCCGCTTACGGGTTCTAACTGGAGTTATGCCATGTTACTAGTGGACGCTCCAGGGTAGTCCAACAGAGGAAGAATAGGATGTGGAAGTTAGTTGTGAATTAGGTAGAAAGGAGTAGGTAGATAGGAATGTCGTGGAAGTTTTAAAGGGAAACATAATTTACTCTATGTGTACTGAAAAACCTTTACTTGATTCTAGTGTTGTAACTTAGTATATTATGTTTGTGTCATATATTATTATGATCTGAGTTAGTGGTTAGACATTGCAAATTCACGTTTAAGTATGCGTCGGCAGATATTAACTTGTGCGATTATGTATGATGTGTGGTTGAGTAATATTGGTGTACCTACACGATGTATGTAAGCATTAGCTACGCTTACATAACTTGTCTACATGTGTTGTATGAATTATCTATTATACTATTAAATTATGGCATGGATGCATTGTGGTTATTAATCATCACATTATAATTACTATTGCCTAGTTAGTTATGAAATTATACTATTACATCAAGTTATTAATGAATGGTTAATTAATGGTGATTAGGGTTAATTATTAATTATGGTCAATAAATGTGAAATAATGTTAATAATGTTAGTTAGTGGTTAATAGGACTGTTAATAACTTGGTCGATAAATGTTAATGATATTAATATTGTTAATAAGATTGTTATTAACTTAGTTGTTGAATGAAGCGCTTGGTTACTAAATGTTAAATAAGTGTTAATGATATTAATTACTTCAATTGCCTGGTTTATAAAGGATAATGGTGTTAATAATATTAATTAGATTATTATTAACTTGATTCATTAAAATTAAATGTGTGTTAATAATGATTAATTAATGTTAATGAGATTATTATTAACTTGAGTAATAATTGTTAATTAGTTTTAATTATAACTAAGGTGTAATTAATATGGTACTAGGTGAATGAGTTGTGTTTTAGTCTTAGAATAATATTATTTATTTAATATAAATATATATTTGATCAAATTTTATATTATAAATTATTTCATAAATTGTGTCGAAAGGGAATGTCGGTTTAATTGTGAAGAATGATGATTTTGCATAATAAATAAGTGTCGAATATGTATATATATAATGGTTTCGATGAGATGTGACTGACATGGTAGGTGGAAAAGCATTTAAGGAGTGGATAAGGGAGTAAATAGGGGAAAGAGCGGTGATAGGAAAGGATGTAGAGAGGAGGAAAGGGATTTTGGAGGGGGGATTCAATCACATGAGAAAAACATCAGCGGAGGTTATGTTTTTCATTTTAGTTTGGAGGAAACACATTGCACTGGTTGAGTTGGTTGTACTCAGGTTTTGGGCTCGGGGGTCCAAGAAACTGCGTTTCTTGGAGCTAGGAAGTCGGCGAGGCTTTCCTAGTTGGCAAGGTGGCAAAACATGTTTGGGCAGTTGAGCTTTATGGTCATGGGAGCATGGACAAACTGGTGTACCTTGGTACCTTACAGGTATTTTGATATGTTACTTCAAGTTTACATTCAGAAAGTAAAATTATATATATGTTGTAAGAAAATTTTCTGAAAAAGGTTTATTGTACATGCTTCTAGCTATTATCTTAGAACTCTTACCTTAGCAACTTAAAAGAAATAGAACTTTGTTTATTTGCACCTGCACTTAAAAACAAAACAATAAACAAAAACAGTAACATAGTAGAAGTAAGCTAGAGTGTATTCTAATTGATCCATACTTACACAAAATTCCATAGAAATACTAAATAGAACTAGGATAACTTAGCTGAAGCAAAGACATGATTAAATGATAAATTGTATTCCGCAGTATGAATTAAGGAACTCGACATGTCCCTACATACATATCTTGTGTCAATTTAAGATTTTGTTTTCAACTACATGTGTTGTTCATATTTTTAGATTTACATATATTTATGATCTAGTTGATTGAACACAAGTAAAAGGGAAACTTGTTAAGTGGTTTGACATTTAAAAAGAAGATAAATGGGTTGACTTTACTATTGTAATAATGTTGTAAAATTACATTTTTCAATCTAAATATTGACTGATAAGTTGCCCTAGAGGGATTGAAAATTATCTCATTGGTTGGTGTATCTTCTCTTTAATTGCTATGAAGTTTAGGGTTGTTTGAAAGTGAATTATTGTACTTCTTATGTGGTTGTTTTGTACTTCAATTTACAACAGTCCTAGGGCATAAAATTATGGGGTTAAGATCCAAGGAACCTTCTAGAAAGAAGGTGGAATTTTTAAATTGGATTGAAGTGTCATTCTAGTGAAATTTCCAACAAGAGAGTGGGTTGTCAACATCGGGGAAAGCTTTGTGAAGCCTCTAAAGAAATATGTAATATAACTCAAATAAAAAAGGGGTTATTGCCCTTCCATAGAGGACCAAAAATGCAAGGGATATTGCATGACGAAAATATTACAATCGGCCTATATAAGTCACACCGGTGTATAATATGATCAACTTAATAATATATCCTTCATTCTATATAGTCCCCATCAGTAAGGTGTGTGACCAATTTGGCATGGATAGAGATGACCACCTTAACATCCTCACCTATGAAAATAAAAATAGTTAGTTTCTCCCCAAAATATTATGTGGCCCTATTCTAACTACATTGTCACTAGAATACACATTCATGTAATGCAACTAAGCTAAGAACATGTGCATTTCATGAATATAAGTAAAATTAGGAGCATCCTCCCCAATATCGAATAATCAAGTGATGAAATAAATGCCATCCTCCAATGGACTAAACTATGTGCTATACCTAACCTATAATTTTTAGCATTCCTAATCCCCCTGACAAATTAGGTGTTGTATGAATATGCTCTTCACCCTCATCTTATGTATATTTTCAGAAATGAAATCTTAATGTTATGGAGGACAAAGTGTTGTTAGATTAGGGAGAGGACCCTATTGATATGAATATGGGGTTTATCTTCATATCCTATGAGGAAATATAGATTCTTTGCAATAAGGACAAAACCAACTTTTGGATACTACCCATGAAGCAAATCTTCACTTAGTGAGCCTTGCTATGGAACCCAATGGTACCAAGAGTTACGACAAGGTCACCACTCCTAAAGTCAAGGGATTGTTACTAGGAATCCCTAAGCCCCCAAGTTCATTTTTTTGTAAGCATCCGAATTAGGGAAAGGTCATAACTCACACATTGATGGCAATGGTGTTAATATGGGCTACCTGAGGTTGGGTGAAGAAGTGCGATGAGTAAAGTCTGGCATGAAGGAATCTTTGGAAGAAGTACACTCTTTCCCAAGATCCGTCTTAATCCATTCATTATTTCCATTTCCTAAAAGTGGATGCTCTACAAATGTTAAGGGTTCCTTAGGGTTTGATAACACCAATCCTAGACGCCTTATGGGCATTGTCACAAGGTTAGTTGATATTTCTAGTCTGTAGGGTGGTAGTGTGGATGATTGCTTTCTAGATAAGGACAAGAAATATGTTAGTCTAGAGGAATTGAGAGGTAACCCTAGAGAGAACAGTGATAAGCAATATACTAAGACACGAGGCATGAATCAAAGGAGAAAGAGTGCTAGAGTAAGAGTACAGAAGGTTCAACTAGTTGAGGAAGACATTATGTTGAGCCAAATAATTCTCATGCAAGAAAAAAATTTGGTGGGGAGATTCCTTGGTAGGGAGATGGCGGGGAGGACTCTACATGAATGGGTGGCAAAGTTCTAGGCTTATGCCTTAGGGCACATGTCAATATTCCACACTATATATAAAGGGTGAATGGCCTTTGTTTTCAAAATATGGATGAAGTTAAATTGGTAAAAAGGGGTGATGGTTTTGGGTTTCATAAGTGTTAATTCTCAAGAAATGGACTCCATGTTTTGATTCAGGGACTAATATGACCCAAGGGGGGAATATATGGGGGTAAATGTATATGATATAACCCCAAGGGGGCATATATGGGGGTAAATGTATATGATATGACCCCGAGGGGTGGGGGGATATATGGGGTTAAATATATATGTAATGGGATAAATGCATATGTAATAGTGGTCAGTCTAATGAAGGGCCCACATGTGCAATGATTGAATAGGTATAAGTAGAGGTCATGTAGTTATTATTGAGAGGGACATGATTTGGATATATGAATCTATTGGGGTATTTGGAGGGGTTATCCTATTATTTAAGGAGTTATTGTCTAATTTGTTCTCTTATCTATCTTGGAGTTGTGCTCCATGCTCACATCTTGCATATATTGTGTGTGCTCTAATTTATTATGCTAATTTAAGTATTTTCTATATAAGAGTGACATAAAGAGTCATAGTTCACCTAATGTGGGTGAAGTTGCCGACCTTATGCACGGAATTATGGAATGATCATTTGATGAAGGAAATAGGGAAGAACATCGAAGTATTTATGGGATATGATGATGTGTTAAATAAGTCAATAGTGAAATTTGTGATTCGTATCATTGTGAATATGGACATAGGCCTTATGCTTCCTGGTAAAGTGGAAATCATTGCAAACACTTGGAGGTGTATTCAAATTATTCTTTATGTAAGGTTTTCATTTCATTATGACTTTCATCAAATACATGGGCATTTGAAGTATGAATGCCCCTATACAAAACCCCATGAGTAGAGAAGGAAAATTTATTAAAATTATAAATTCAAGGAGGTTGATATTGTTAATAAAGATCCTACAAATTCATACAAGAAGGTGGGGAAGACGGGATTTGAATATGAACTAGAGTTAGATGCTAAGAAGATGGTTTTCAAGGAATAAATCACTCCTTCAATGGGATTATCACCTTCAGAGGAAATCCATAATGATACTCCCAAAGTGTCAAGAATAACATCGGAGGTGGAAGTGCTTTTTCACTAACAAGAATGAAGGGTAAAGTCTATTCCCAACCCTTTGAACTTTGGCAAGTTCCATTCCTCTCTTTCTGTAATTCCTCCTCATTCTCTAGTAATGGAATTTCTTGGTCCTAAGATTGGCCTAGTTGAAGCTCCAGGGGTCTTGGGTAGTAATTTTATAAATGTTGATAAATTTCCCCAATTCTCTGATTATTGGACAAACACTCCCTTTTTTAGGCTGCTTTGGAGATGAGTTGAAACAAGTGAACAAAATTTACTTGGTTATTGGAATAATTGACTTGTTTGAATCTTTGGATGCAATCCTTGGGAGCCCATTGACCATTTTCCACTAGACAAGTGAATTTATTGAGGAAGATGGGTAAATCGTGCTGAGAGGGTTGGAGAGTGTATGCATTATAAAATGTAGTTCCTCCCTTTCCCTAATAAATCCAATTGACCCTCATAATGGTATTGGTCTTTCTATTTATAGTGGTAATAGCCATGATTTTGGCCTTGTTTCACATGTTTCTAGGAGGAGAGGAGATGCCCATGCCTCTAATAATCGTCCCATGTACCACTTGAGATCCTCAAATTCCTAAATGAAGATCTTGGTTTTAGAGAAGTAGAACAGAGTTTAGGTATGGTGAAGGTTAGTCTGACATCAACACACCATGCAATAAATCTATGTAAAAATTGGTTGAGTGTGATATTAAGAGTGGAAACAAATCTCGATTCTTAGGGCTCTCAGAGCAAGGCTGACCCCTGACAAGGATAAATAATGCGATCCCTCTCAATCAAAAGTAGGGGGCCATGATATTGTCAAGCTCATGTCGATTGACAATGCACTACAGGGACAATGTACTATGGGAAACTATGTTAGACAATGAGAGATCCAAAGATGCTTTAGCTTCTTTCTTGAAGAATTGGTAGTTTGTAGTTTTAGTCTCTAATAGTAGATCGAGGGGTATTGTAATTGGGTGGAATTGCTCCTTAAGGTTACTAAACTAATCCTTGTTCTTCTAGCCATATTGGCATAATTGAGTTCTCTAGACTTGCCTAATCGGGACTCTAGTTGACTGCTCCGCTAGTCGCCTGTTGTATAACGACTGATTGTCTCCAGAAGATCCATAGGTGCGATGAACCATCAAGACTCTAGGTTCCAACATCCGCCATCAGCGCAATGTTCTGGAGATTCAGGAGGTGAAATTACTTGCTTTGAACACCCCCCCATAATTGCAGCTTCCTGAATCTCAATCATAGCCTAAAGTTTTACAAACTTAGCTTCTGATAATGGATTTATGAAGATATCAACAACCTGGGCATCTTTCCTGCAATAAACAAGTGAGACAATTAATGAACTTGAATAGCACCCTAATTATCACAGTAAATAATAATGGAGACTTGAACATGAAACCCAAGCTTGTCGAGAAGCTGACAAATCCAAACTGACTATGCACTTGCATTAACAACACCACGATACTTGGCTTTAGTAGTCAAAAGCGAGACTACCTTATGTTTCTTACACGACCATACCAAGGGTCCATAACTTAGTCGAAACACATAGCCAGAAGTAGACTTGCGGTCGTTAATGCTGCTTCCCTAATCAGACTCAGTGTATGCGACCAGTGGTTCTGTACTGCAACAATACTTGATACCATACTAATAGGTGCCCTTGATGTAGTGAACAATTCTCTTTGTAGCCTTCCAGTGGATTTCTTGTGAGTCCTGCATGCACTGGAAAACCACACTAACAACAAAGGGAAGGTTCGATCAACTAGGCATCAAATAAATGAGTCTACCAACCAATTGTCAATAAAGAGTGGAGTCGACTCGAGGAGAGTCACTGTAGGTTCTAACATGTAGGATGAGAAATTTTCCATAATTGTCCAAGATGAATGGAGACATTACTCCCATTATATTCAAGATTTTACAAGTTTTCAATTTGTAGAGAATCTGAAAAGGGAAAATGAATTGACCTTATCTTGGGCCAAGCATAAATTATGAAAAATAAAAGAATGATTAAGAGAAGTAAAATCAAATATAACACTCTTATTTGAGCAAAATGATAACGGTGTCTTCATAGAAAAAGAAAAAGTGCAATCAAAATATTTGGAGGAAAATAAATAAAATTCTCAGGGTGGAAGGACTCACAATGGAGAAAGAAGAGTAGGGCCTTGTGGTTATCACAAGGGGATGAGAACACTGCTTTCTTTCAATATTATGCCAAGAAATTTCCTGAGCATCTTTCCTGCAATAAACAAGTGAGACACCATTCGCTTATACCATATGTCTCAAATAATGAACATGAAGTTTGACATGCTTCATTTTGCTATGAGCAACATGATTATCAACAACTTGAATAGCACCCTGATTATCATAGTAAATAATAGTGGAGCCTTGAACATGAAACCCAAGCTCATAAAGAAGATGACGAATCCAAACCGCCTTTGTACCTACATTGACAACACCACGATACTTGGCTTCAGTAGTCAAAAGTGAGACTACCTTATGTTTCTTACATGTCCATACCAAGGGTCCAAAACTTAGTTGAAACACATAGCCATAAGTAGACTTGTGGTCATCAATGTCGCCGACCCAGTCGGAGTCAGTGTCTCTGACTAGTGGTTATGTACTGCAACAATACTTGATACCATACTGATAGGTGCCCTTAATGTAGCAAACAATTGTCTTTGCAACCTTCTTGTGGCTTTCTTGTGGGTCCTGCATGTACTGGGAAACTACACTAACAACAAAGGAAAGGTTCGGTCGACTAGGCGTCAAATAAATGAGGCTACCGACCAATTGTTGATAAAGAGCGGTGTCGACTTGGGGAGAGTCACCATAGGTTCCAACATGCAGGATGATAAATTTAATTGTCCAAGATGAATGGAGACATTACTCCCATTCTATTCAAGAGTTTACAAGTTTTCAATTCATAGAGAATTTGAAAAGGGTAAAGGAATTGACCTTATCTTGGTCCAAGCGAAAATTATGAAAAGTAGAAAAACGGTTAAGAGAAGTAAAATAAAATATATCACTCTTATTTGATCAAAATGATAATGGTATCTTCACAGAAGAAGAAAAAGTGTAGTCAGAATATTTGGAGGAAAGCATTAGAAAATTCTCAGAGTGGAAGGACTCTCAATGGAGAAAGAAGAGCAAGGCCTTGTGGTTATCACAAGGGGATGAGAACACTAAGTTATTTCAATATTATGCCAAGCAGGGGAAAAACACAAATACCATATGGGAAAAAGGAAAAAAAATGGAAGCTCAATGCATAAATTCAATGTTCTAGATGACATTGGGGCCACACACTTTAAAAATAACTACCAAGATCCAAATGGATCTAACACGATAGAAAATGTAACACTAGCCTCTTACTTTCCTAGGCTTACCAAGGAATACATGAGTGCAAAATAATGGTATAGGTAACAAAGAAAGACCTGAAAGCTATGCTGGTATCCTTTCAAAATGACATAAGTCCCGAGCCGAATGGTTGGTCTATTGATTTTTACATTTGATTCTATGATTTTATAAAAGAAGGTTTGTTGAAGGTTGTGGAGGAATCAAGGGTTTTGGGAAAAATTTTAGGCTCCGTCAACTTTACTTCCATAGCTATGATTCCTACAAAAATTGATCCCTCATCCTTTAAGGAGTCTAGACCGATTTCTCTTTGTAGTTTCCATCAAAGTTATTTCTAGAAGATTGAAGGGAGTTTTCTCAAATTCCACTTTAGAAGAAAAATTTCGCTCTCTAAGTTATCGATGTATTCATCATGTCATTGGAGTTGCATGAGAACCCTTGCATTCAATTAGATCAAAAAATTCAAAGCTAGTGTGATCAAGTTGGATCTTCCCAAAGCCTATGATTGGGTGAACTTCTTGAATATTCAATTAATTCTAACCCATATTGGATGTTGTGTTTCTTTGGTTATCTGGATCATGGTCTGTCTTACCTTGGTATGCTTTTATGTTCTCATAAAAGGCTCAACCTCAAGCTTTTTTAAGCCCTCCAAAAGCATTAGATAGGGGTTCCATTTATCACCCTTTTTGTTTCTAATAGTTGTTGAAGGTCTAAGCAATATAGTTTATAATTATCAAATAAGACTAAGGATGCTCGTGCTGACTCATCTTGTATTTGCCAATAATGTCCTCTTGTTTGGTAGTGGCACTTTAAGGGAACCCTAAAATACAAAGACATTATCTCTCTATATTGTACAACTATTGGATGGAAATAAATGAATAGAAAACATCAATCATCTTCATCAAAATTGATCCAATTGGGATCATGATATAATTTGTCATCTATTTTGATACTTCTTGGGTGGAAATTGGGGTCATAAAGTGTTTGAAACCTTATAGATCCATTGTGAGTCAGAAAATGGAATTTTTTCAGTTCAGAATGTATACCATAGTAACATTCATATTCTACATGCCGAGACCTTTCCAAGGATGCAAGAATCGCCTCAATCAGAGTTTGTTTGAGAAAGTTACGCCTCCTGCAAGTTGACTTATCCTGTTGACCACCATGGTACTGAGTGGATTCCATGCTAGCTCTCATTGCCCACGCATGTTGATATAGTCATGTGTGTACATTCAAGAATATTCTATAGGGTCCAAAACCATAACCCTAATTTGGAGTTGAGGCATGCAAATACCCTAAAAATAACCCTAGATGGCTATCAAGACAATGTTAACAAATGGGTCTCACTAGGAGAAGAAAGGAGTTCTATTCTTACAGTATTATTGTATCGTTCCATAACTGAGAAAGAGCTAGGGAATGCATATTAGAGCATAACAGATGAAGTAGGAGGTCATGTAGGAGCCACACATGCCACAGTGTCTTAGGTAACTCCACAAAGAGTACCACTTTCTTTTTATTTGCATTCCACGTTGGAGAAGAAAAGAGTAAGGCATAGTCCTCGCTTGTAGTTGGGTTTTTCCCCATTGTGGGTTTTCGCAAGGTATATATTGTGTTATTTGTATGGATATGTGGATGTGCTATTTCACTCTATTTATTTTCTTTCGGTTTCATTTTATTTCAACATTATGTGAGATTAAATCGACAACAATGAATCTTAAATCTTTAGTAAACACTACATAACCAAGAGTTTGCAAAAAGTTATAAGATATGTTGTAATGAACTATTCCAGTAGAATATTCACGACAAATTTATAGGTCATATTGGTATCAAAGCAGTTTTCTTTAGGGTTTTGTGGGTAATTGCAGGAACTAGGACTTGGTAGAATAAACAAAAAGTATTCAAACCCTAGCCATGGTGGATTAGTCGAATGAAGAATCAAGGGGTGAATATGAATAGCAATTTACAAGCTAGAAAATACAAGTTGTTGATATCATTTACAATATACCAATCCTCATGGCGGCTCTATAGAGCAAGTTTGGACCTTTCGGTGAGTTTGGCGGATCTAACTCGGAGCTAGTCTCAAATGGGAAATCAAGGGACACTAAAGACCCAAAAAAGGAGATGAAAAAAATGTGACAGAATGAGAAACCAACTTCTAACAGCAATAACTCTTCTCAATCTTTGTTTAAAGTGGAAGTAAAAGTATATATCAAGCCCTGTCAAGGTGAGATCAATGATGTTAAGTTGAATCAGTGGTTGCAACAGTTATAAAAGGTGTATTTTAGTGTCCATAATATAGTAGAGGAGAAAAATATATCATTTGATTGACTGAAGTTGGTGATATTTTAATATATAGGCACATAGGTTATCTCTCAATATATTTTGGTGATATTCAATATATAGGCAGAGAGGTTAGCACATTGGTGATATTTTAATATATAGGCACATAGGTTATCGCTTGTAATATATGTGTATCAGTGTGCTTTTCTCTATGTAAATAACCAATATTGGGCACACAAAAAATGAGTGCATTGTATGTTTTATGGTTAAAGACATAGCTTGTCCTTCTCGTGGTAGCAATGATCTATGCATAAAATGTTCATCACTAATGGTGAGATGTGTTTCAATGGAATTGCTATGTTAGCAATGCACCAATAGATTTCATGTGCATCAACATCGAGAAAAGACAAAACAATGTCATTCATTGTTCACATGGTACATTAAAACATCAATGGTTCAAGACTGTAATGGTATATTAGTTAATTAATGGTGCGCCACACTTAAAAAAAATGCACTACAGTATGACACACCAACAAAAAACTCAATCTACTAAAAATTGCATTAAAAAAGCCCAAAAATTAAAATCACATGGAATAAGAAGAGAAAACACTAAAGTATACATGTTTAAATGTGACAATTAAAGGGTTACATAGTCTCATGCTTGCTCCCAAGGCTCCATGGCACCGAATGTAGAACAAATTTAAATTAGGGTTTTCGAGGGAGAAAATATTAACCTTACTCCCATTGACAATGAATGGAAGTGTAAGATGGATGGTAAATCACTAGCATGGAGTGGGGATGACTTGGTATGAAAAGGCACATTGATGATAAAAAGGAGAACTCAAGTACTGATAATGAAATAACATTGTAAAAGTTGTTGTTTTTACATACACAAAGTAATGCACCTATCTAATCAATGCACTGATATGCCTCCATGCTCAATGCATTGGTGAGCCTTTATTCTAAGGCACACCATGCGACATAACTTATTGTGTTTTCTTAATTACAATTGAACATCAAATACTTATTGATGCACCACTCACGATGCATAACTATCATAACGAAGCACCGATAAGGAAAACATCTTGTTAAAAAGTTACAACATAATGCATTGCATAATAATAGGTTCGTTGCACTAGACATCAATGTTTGTTTAACATTAAATCCAAACCACTGACCCTAGAACTAATATCCTTTAAGTGATCTAAAGCACTAGATACTTGCATACCATCTAAAATATTAGGCATTGTTCAACATTTTTTTTTAAATGAGCATCCCTTAGTCGTGTGTTGTGGGCCATTGAGTGGATCATCATATGGATGGTTCGTTTTGTGTTTTTGCCCCTCTAGTGTATGTGGTTCATGGAAAATCAATGCACTATTGTATTAGGTGAATTAGTTTTCCAATGACAAATTGGTACATTGAATTCCAACTTGTGCAAAATATCTACTCACAACCTTGACCAAAACATCCCTAAAAAAGCTTTTCAGATGAAAAAAATGGAATCGCCTCTACAAAAACTCTACAAAAAATCTATTTCCTAGGAGATCCAAGTTTCCATTTAGAACCTCCAAGGTTACTATGTCATGTGTCATGATTACAATGGAGAAGATAGGCTTAGGTGAAGTCATGCATGACATAAGTCAATTATACCATGTGTTAAGCTCCACATTAGTTGCTTACCATGCAAGCCCATAAATAATGTTCTAGTAGGTCAGGTGGTAGTTTCCATGTAGACCTTAATAACACCATAAGCAAGTAAATCATAGAACCGACTTGTATTCAATCGCCCTGAGAAGTCCACTTCCTAGTGCAAAACAAGCCTTATACAAGTGGTACGACTAGATGTTAGGGAATATACACTCATGAGTGCTTTTCCTCCCAACCAACCTATGGCTAATGGTGATGGAAATACCTCTTGCATTGGGATCTCAAGCTTAAGACCATACTATTACGTTCTTCACAAAACTCAACACATACCAGGCCCATGTCAACCAAACAAGAGTGAGCCAAAATCCTTCTATTGGTGCAACAATCAACACCTCCTTACAGGGCTCCAATGTGATCAAGGAAAAACACTTGCCTCTAACTATGGTACACATAATCTAGTAGACCTACAATGCTCCCACAATAAACAAAGCTAGGATGAACACCTCCCTAGTGCATCCAAGCTCCATCTACCCACCAATGAAAATGGCAAGTCCCTCTCTCTCAATAAAGGTTTCCTGAGGGACACTATCCCCAAGGAAAAACTCCACACATCACAATTCCTTGCAATCTAGCACAAGTATTTCCTTTCATACATAAGGGACAACCCCCCCAAGAGATGATATCCCTCCCCTTTAAATACATTGAGATTTAGTTAGGGTTAGGTTTAAAGATTAGGTATCATGGTGACTTGTCCCCTCGACCTTTTGCTCATCTTGATACCTATGTTAAAATTAATGAAAATAGACAAGTGTGGGAACTCCTTAACAACACCTACCATCATACAAACCCTACAAGTGGCATGTTTTTGTGGCCACATTTATGATCATGGTTATATAATGAGAAGGATAAATAAAGACTAATTGGATGGATATATACAATACTTAAAATGGATTTACAAGAAAAAACTCATTCCATAAATTACACAAAATTCTCCTAGCCTTTGATCACTTGAACACTAAAGAGAAAAAATTCAAAAGTCTTAAAGTATTCAAGCCTTCCTCTAGACACTAATTGAATAAGTTAGGTAAGTATCTCTAGGCATGTGGTAATATACAAAATGTTGAGAATGGCGAGTATACATATTTTCATGACATTTTAATGCTAATATGTACATCTGTTTAACATCATAGTAAGTCAACTATTATATCTAGGGTTGGGATTTGGGGCTATGTCTTGATATTGGTTGATTGTGCTTCTACATAATGAGTACATACCCTCATGCTATACCATTTAATTTGTTGCAGCTGAATGATCCCATAAATCATCTTGTAGGATGATTTTGGCACCCATCCTTGTGCCTTGAGAGCATACTCCAAGTTTTGTATTTCCACATCATATGCACCATGCTATACTCGAGTATATGGAATGAGAGATAAGCCTACTTGGCCCTTTGGTCCTTAGTGGAGATTTCCTCTACCAGCCTCTCAAGAGGGAGACTAGGCAAGTTATTCGAAGACTTTTCACTTCTTTAATCCATGGGCATCTCTATCAACTGGTCCATTGCTTTCAACCATTTTTTAGTCACCCCTAGTCACCTTCTTCCCCTTGATTCAAATATCAACAAAGTTGTTAGAGAAGACTTCTATCAACAATACATACATGTTACTTGGATTTCCCCTCCTCGGGCTCTTGGCCCTACAATGACCTTATATTAGGAGCACTTTTTCCAACTAAATGAAAAAGTTACCATGTGCTATGAGTACACTCGGTGCCATTGTCCACTTGGCCTCATGTTTTGGCTCCACTAATTTAAGGTTTGTTCTCATCAACTTTGGGTTAAGTTCGACCATTGTATTCCACAAAAAGATATGATATGTCAATTATGCCATTCATAGGTGGTGGTGTATGATGAGCATTTAATTTTTAGACACCCTAGTTATTATGAAATCTATAGGAGATATCACTGTCCATTTCATGACTCCTAGGACTCTCTCTCCACCTTATTACACTATCTTACAAAGAGGTTCCTAGTTCTCTTCACGCGTGAGGTGGTGATTGTCAAACAACATGCCCTATAGGATTATTTTAGACACCTCGCTCCATTAGGTTAATTACCTATTTCCTTTAACTTGCTTTAGTACATGGAGGCACTAAGTGCCATGTAGGCCCTCTAGAATTGGGCACAATGTGTATAAGATCAATGAGATTATGCATAACCTAATGTTCAAGGGCCAAATAACCCATCTCCTTGAGGATACAAGGGTGTACTATTCTTAGTGCAGACCTAATCGACAACTTAAATTGCACACCTAAACCCATATTACTAGATGCTTCCTCCTCGACCTCAAATATTAGGAGTGTCTATGTTGGCTATTTCCAAGGTCCTTTTGGGGTGGCTTGGAAAAAAATGCACCATATTACTTAGTTACTTATTTTTTGTCCAAGGAAAAAATGTTAAGAAGAAAAAAGTTACATGCTGAAGTTGCTCAAAGCACTCTCCGAAATAAAAGTTTGATAAGATACCAAACATTTGTCTAATATCTCTTATATTATCAACACTATAATAAAAAAAATAACCAGGGGTACCAGGCCCACATTAACAAGGATCTAGTGCACAGTGCATATGAAATTACAATAAAAAAGAATAAACCCATAATCGACACGAGGGTATTAAAATCCCCTCGATTATATGCGAGTATAATCTAGTCCATAAGCATGAACACAAAAAGTCATTTCAAAGGGAGAAGGTAACAACATTTCCCTCACACCTCTACTCCTCAAGTATGAAATCTCCCATATATCCATTAATACCTTGTTTTGGCAAATCATTAATCTAGGCGTTGTGTTCTTTGTAAACATGTTGAAAACTAATATAGAATTGTGCAACAACATATTTTATATGTTATAGGAAGGGCTAAGGCTAGGGTTTGCAGCTTGTAGGTGCCCTTTACTCATTCCATCACTAGCTTAGAATCTTGATACACTTTCATCTTATCAATATTTTTCTTAAGAGCTAGCTTCAATAAAGTCTTTACTTCCTATGTGTAGCACCAATTTGAAAGATATACAAAGATCATTAACTATCTATACAATTACTTCCTAGAGGGTAGTAATTTCAATGTTGATTGAATGACACCGGCAAAACATATTTTTGAGTTGAAGAGCGTCTTCCACACTGAAGCCGGTATTCGTCTTGCGTTGGATGCAGAGATCACTTCGACTACTCCAATTCATTAATTAGACAATATATTATTTACCAGTGGTGCGGTTTCTCTGCAACTTAAATACTCGTTAAACGTTTGGGCAGAGAGCAAGCAGTGGCATAACAAGGGGCAAGGCATGAGGAAGAGAGATCTGGGCATCCTTATTTTGGCGGCCTTGACTATTTTTTTCTCTTTGCAGGTAACATAATACCGCCACTTTTATCATCTAATTTACGCAAATTATGTTTTTGATGTAGATTTAATGTTTTTGCCCCGGTCATAGAAGACCTGGAGGAGCTTAGCTAATGGGATACAGCTATTTTAATGTTATTCTGAGAGCGATTTAGCTATTTGAGATTTAGTATTTTTTGTATTTTTAGCTCAGATGTTCTCACTCCACTTAATCTTGGGACACCTTTCTTCCAATCGACAAATTACTCTCAGGGTAATTGATAGTGGTTTTATTTTGCTTATTTTCTGTTTAGAATATGTCAGGCATCCTGGTACCAGTGATGTTGGATTTCATATATCTGGTCATCAACAGTGCTGTTTTATATTAGTTCGCTATAGGCTTTTATCCATGCATTGTTGCATCGGTGGAAATGGATACTCTACTTATGATTATTCCGACCTTTACCCACAGGCACAATGTCTCCAAATAAATCACCTTATCAGAGTAAACACACAAAAACAAATATTGGGTACTTCAAGAATTCGGGAAAAACCATTTTTTTTAATTTGACCCCGGGCCGCTCTGCACTGGTTGTCAACTCAGAGTAATTTGAAATAAAATCAAATTTGCTGGATATTTGAAGTATATAAAAACAAGATTTTCTTGAAATAGATTCCTTGGTACTTCAGGAGATTACCAAACACTATAGCCCAATGGTTTCGACTTTAATCTTAACAGATTTCTTTAGCCGAATACTGCACCGAAGGTATATATATGTGTCATATAAAATTCATCTTATTTTAGGGCATTTCACGTGCACCGATGTTTGAGATTAAAATTATAGTTTTGAGCAGATTAAATAAAAGCAACTCCAAATACGTTTATCAAAGTACCTTGGAGGCACAATGTCTCCAAATGAATAATTTTTCTGATAGAATAAATCAGAGTAACCAGGCCTAAAATCAAATATTAGGTAAAATGTTGGGAAAAAAGTAGAGTTTTGAATATGACCTCGGGCCGCTTTTAGAAGTTAGAGTAAATTGAAGTAAAATCAAAATTGCTGAATATTTGCAAGTACATAAAAATGAAATTTCCTTGAAATAGATTGCTTGGTACTTCAGGAATCGCAAAACACTGTAGCCCAATGGCTTCGACTTTAATCTTAACAGATTTATTTAACATAATGCTAAATCGAAGGGATATATCTCTGTCTTAAATTTACTTTGATCTTACTGTATGTGGGTTTGCCTTTTTCCAAACAGAATTATCTAATGGAATCCCGGACAAAATGAACAGTGAACCATATAAAATTAATCTTAATCTAAGGCCATTTCACATGCACCAATGTTTGAGGTTAAATTCTAGTCTTGAGCAGATTAAATTAAAGCAATGGCACATACGTTTCTCAAAGTACTCTGGGATCAACTTTACTAACTTGCTGAAATCTAAATCACTTAGTGAAGGTTATTTGAATTCAACTTTAAGAGGTTGTATAAATTTATAAAAGAATTCTGTACAAAATCAACAAGTTCCAATTGCATTTGCAGCTTATCGTAAGCTAGTCACATGTGAAATGACCCTTAACTAACTAGCAATTGAAAATGGACCATAGTTTCTTCAAATTCAATTAGCCACACTTCTAACCCCCAGGCTTAAAGATCTGCACAAACAACATAAATATAGCAATTTGACGAATAATTTTACAGCTTATTTTCAACCAGTCCACAGTGGCTGTTGACATGATCTACATGCATACTTTTATCCTGCTATTTCAATGTGCTAGATGTCCTTTAGCCAGTGAAATTGACTATCACTTTTGAGTTTGAGATGATATTGTTCACTTGCTTCTATGTTCTTTTTTGAATATTTTTGGTTTCTTATCTCTGTTACAGCATGAACTAGCATGTATGATCAAATACCCAAAGAATTAAGCTAGCCTAACTATAACCTAGAGGTCTTACTCACTATCACCTCAATAACCGCCTCCCTACACTTTAGGTTGGCTCTCCAACTCAAGGGGGGCTTACCTAGGATAGGATTACTAAAGCTTAGACAATCATGCACAAGGTGATTTGGAAGAGTAGCTTCAATAAAACAATTTTTTGTGTTGTAGTACATAGAAATAAAGGGGTAATGGGAGTATCGTGAAGACGAGTGCCAATCCCTAGGACAAATGGAGTCAAGGGAAGCTAGTCCAACAAAGGGGTTAGTTGTTGAAGGGTTAGGGGAATTAGGGTGGGATAGGGGAATTAGGGCTGCTTTCACAGTCCACAAATAAACTCCAACATGCTACAAAATGATGAATACAAATAACTAGGAAATCCCATAAAGGGGCAACTCAAAACATTGTAACTAGGGTGCGGTTTATGCAATGAAGTATTAAAAAGCAAATACTCTTAAAGATGATAAGATGCTATAACAATACAAATCATGCATAAATCAACAAAGGATTGGAGGAGATTTTCTTTCACAACCCTTCCACGAGACATTTTTTTTTCTATGGCCCTAATTACAAGTCTAGTTATTCTATAAATCACTTGCAACATTAAAGATGAGAAAAAAGAAAACCACACTTAGAATGGAAAAAAAACCTTACCATTCGATTTGCTCCATGAAAGATATGTCTGTTACGCTCCAAAAGTGAGAGAGCTCTCAAAATCCAACCATGAGTAGAAATGAGGAAGAGGCTCTCTTATATATAGGAGAGGAGTTCAACTTTCTTCACAATAAAATATTAATAGACCTACCAAAACCCTAGATTTATTATAGGGAGGAGCAAACATATAAAAATTCTCCTCTAAAATTTAACCAATTCTAACAAATACCATGATATGAGGTGGTCAATGCCACATGCACAATGGCAATGATAAACATAAGGCCCAAGAGAGAGGGCACACCACTAGATCTAGGTCAAATAATGATGAAAAGAGGCTAGATCTAGGGTTTGACCCCTTAGATCCCTTTATCAATCAACGCTCTCCTCAAAGTGGTGCCAAATGATGTGGAAACCTCAAAAGGGAGGGGTGGGGGTTGCCCTCGAAGAAAACCACTCCAAAACCAAAAGTACTCCACCAATACCATGTGCCATGTGCAAACCCTAGAGCGCTCCATCAAACATGTAACAAACTCCTTAAATGGGCCATACATATGAGATGTCCCATCAAGGAAAGGTCCAATGTGTAACCTCCTTTCCTTAAGTTGTGCCAATGGTCCAAACATGTTCCAATAGGGTCAAAGCAAGTGCTGGAAATAACTCCAAAAAGGTGAAAAAACGGCTTGAAAGTTGCCCCTAGTGCTTTCAAACCCCTAAGATTCTTGCCTAGTTCTCCACACCTTTGGAAAGGTCTTGAAAAGAGCCTTCCAACCAAATATGGCACTTCCCAAATATAGCTAGGATGAGTGAGATCGACCCTCTTGAAGACAAGGTACCTAGCTACTGAAAAACGACCCAGAAAGATGACTCCAGCTCTCCCAAACTACTAGGAATCTGGCTGAGTGTTCTATACTATTTGAAAGAGCTCGGAAAGAGCTTTCTGACCATATATCATATTCCCTCATATGAGCTAGGGTGTTGGAGAACGAAGGGTTTGAAAGCAAGGTCCTGTTTTGCTCAATTCGTCCTAGAATGACCATGAAGAACTAGCTACAAAATGTGATCAAATGCCAAGAGCTCAACACCACCATGAAAATCATCAACATACCATCCAAACCCTCATCAACCAACAAGAACAAAAGGCGTCATCAGAAAGATGACTCCAGCTCTCCCAAACTACTAGGAATCTGGCTGAGTGTTCTATACTATTTGAAAGAGCTCGGAAAGAGCTTTCTGACCATATATCATATTCCCTCATATGAGCTAGGGTGTTGGAGAACGAAGGGTTTGAAAGCAAGGTCCTGTTTTGCTCAATTCGTCCTAGAATGACCATGAAGAACTAGCTACAAAATGTGATCAAATGCCAAGAGCTCAACACCACCATGAAAATCATCAACATACCATCCAAACCCTCATCAACCAACAAGAACAAAAGGCGTCAAATCTCAGGAATCATCCATGGGCTAGCATCCAAAGCATCATCAACATGTCACCCCCACTGAGAATTGTGATGAAAATTACAAGTGGACACCCATGCAAAATGGGGGGTAACATCTGGCTTCAATTGCGGGACTTGTGTTCATATTGGGAGTGCATGAGAACCTAAGAATCTCAACATATACATGATAAAAATAACCATTTCAAAACACCAAAACCAAAAACTATGTTGTATGATGGATGACCTCAACATTGCTAAACACCACATTGCATCAATCAGTTTACTGTATCAAGATTTGACTTTAGACAAAAAAAGCCATCCACATCAAATGAAATCTTTTATTGCTCATATGAGAGAGAGCTTATTCTTCTCCTATCTACCTACTCTAGCATATGGAACATGAACATGCTAAGTAAAATCATAGATCCACTGTAACCACCTTGACATCTCATCAAGGCCATATTCTCTTCCCTTGTGCTTGGTCATGGATCAAAACAAGGCAACATCAATCATCAATGGATGCATGCTGAAATCTCCATAAGTGTATGAGTGAAAATACATAAGATAACATGAAGATCATCAAATTCTTGCCATGCATGGCAAGTCTTCCTACAAGCCTCCTCTATCTATGATTGGATGATGCTTTTGTATACATAATCTCCATCATCGGGCAGCCAATAATACCCTACAATATCATCCAAATCACCCTCAAGGGAAAGAGCTTGAGGTTCCTCCAACATCATATTTTCTACAAGGCATGAGGGTGAAAATTGAGAGAAATTTCTGATGATGAAATTGGATTTTTTGCACAACATTAGATAGCTGGAAATGGCTGAAAATATCCCTGATTACGATGTCTTGCTGCCCCATGTCATTTCCAGCATGCAAAGATAGATTTCCATGTGCAAAATCAAATGAAATTTTCAAATTTAGAGAAGGGAAAGAATGTCGAAAATTTCTGAAATGAACAACCTGCTGCCCTAGGCAATTTTCAACAGTCCATAAGTGATTTTCAGCCCCTGAGATGGACTCAAAAGTTGATTTTCCTCCTTCAAATGCATCCAAGAATGTAGGGTTTGGTGGCTGGAAAATTTCTGCATCAAGATCATCACCAAGCAGCCTTGAATCATGGGAAAAAACTGCGCAAGGGAGTGGAGAAGATGGCTGGAAATGGTTCTCCAAATGCTTGCCAAAAGGTGACCTAGAAGAGGAAGTACAAAGCTGTCCCAAATATGCAAAAGCAAGCTCTTCATACAGCCCTAAATCATCATCATAAGTGCATGGAAATGGTTGAAAATGATCCATGGGGGGGGGTCTTAGCTAGAGTTAGGAAGATCCTTGAAGGCATCAGATGTGTTGTATGTACTGGAGCTCAGGATGAACTTGGCCTAAGTATCTGATCCAGGTGGATATCGGTGGCCACCCACCTATTCCACTGGCTCAAAATAGTTTCCCATTTTGGCAATTTTCTAGTAATTTTTCTACCGTTTTTTGGGTCCTAAAATTCTGGGGCCTTTTTGAGGCCCTAAATGACGTTTTTTGGTGATTCGGGGGGGCAAATGGTTGCCAATAGCAAACACATGCCCTTAGTCGAAAGTTGTAAATCTCGGATAGATCTTTTCAACGGGCTATTGAGCATCCCAAACGGAGATTGTATGCAAAAGTTATGACCCCGGGAAATTGACTGTTCAACTAACCACCTTGGGGCCGCAAACTTTATGACGGTTCATCTTCTAGGGTTAGGTTTTTGGATGTTTGGGATTCTTTCCCTCATGCTTATGATAAATAGGCCCTTTCGGCCTCTTTTTGTATTCAACTTGGCACGAATGAGCATAGCGGTCACATCTCTTCTCAGAGATAGCTACCACCATTCTAGCTATTTTATTTTACAGTTTGTTCTATTTCTGCTATTTAATAGAATATGTGTTTACTGTATCACTGTGTTCTTTGCAATATATCTGTGTACATGGTTCTATACCTTCTCTTTCATTTTGTTCTCACATAAATCCGGATCAGTGGTATCAGAGCAATCTGCTCTTTGATTGTTTCTCGGTGCATGTCCCCGACGAGGTCAGGATATAAAGAGTTGGGTCTCGAACTGGTTTCACTTGGGGAAGATCACTCTCGCCGCCCCAAACGACCTCCCATGGTGGAAGAAAAGAGAGACGACGGATCAGGAGATCCTATCAAGTTGTTGCTCGAGGAAGCCCTCGCGCGACAGAGAAACGAGATGATGGATAATTTTGCCCAGATCCTTCGACGCATGCCGACGGCGACAGATACACCTTCAACGAGCAGCCGTTTTGGAGATGTGACTCCCTTCAAGTTACAAGTTAACTTTGATATCCCTTTATTTGAAGGCCAGATCGATGCTGATGCCCTAGGTAAATGGTTGAATCTACTAGAAGGGTATTTCTCTGTCCACAATTTTTCCGACAGGGAAAATATCACCCTTATGCTCCTCAAGGTTGTCCCCCATGTCAAAAATTGGTGGGAAACTTATTGTGAGCAAAACTCATTAGACGAGTTTGGATTGAGGCCAATCCCACTTGGGCCTCTTTTATAGATGCTGTTAAGGAACAATATTACCCTGTGGGAAACTATGATGACCAGTACACAAAATGGACCATTCTGCGTCAAGAGAGGGACCAAATGGTGTTGAAGTACACCAACAACTTTCATACCTTGCGCACAAGCTGGGTATCAAGGACTCTGAGCGGCACCTAGTACTGAAATATCACAGTGGCCTACACCGGTACATACGAACAAAGATGGAATTCCTGGACATCTCTTCACTTGGATCTGCCTATCGGTATGTTGTCAAAATTGAGCAGAAATTTCAGCAAAAGAACAAGCGCGACTTCAGACCTGTGCAGAAGCAGGGCAAGGGAAACTCTGGTTCGTAGAACATGAGACAGGGAAAGGACAACCAGTCCCGACCACAAGCGAAGAAGGGTAACGAAAATACAAAGGACACCAAGAAGTGGTGCGAGTTCCACAAAAGCTCCTGGCACAACACTGATGAATGTCGCTCAAAACAGTCATTGGTGGCTGAGATCAAAGCTTCAGAATTAGATCCCAGTTCTGATTCTGATTCAGAACCCAATGTCACAACCGTAGACAAAGGGAAGCGGTTCATTGATGCAGAACCGAGTGTCACTGTTGCTACCACACATATTCAACCAGAGGAACCTGAAGAGTCGGAGGTAGAAGAGCACCTCTTCCACTCACAGATGTGGGTGAAGGGAATTCCCGTACATTTTGTTGTGGACAATAACAGCCAAAAGAACCTGATCTCAGTAGAAGTCATCAAGAGATTGGAGCTACCAATAACACCACACCCGCAACCATACACCATTGGTTGGCTAAGCCAAGGATGAGGTATTCGCGTCAGTCATCAATGCCGCTTACCATACGGTATCAAGCCCTTCAAAGATGAGGCATTGTGTGATGTGGCCCCACTTGAAGTATGTGATGTTTTTTTAGGACAACCATATATGTGGAGGCGTCATGCTGTATATGAATCATGACCTCGTAGTGTCATTGTCACTTTGGGAGGACAACTCTATCGGATACCAAAGATAGTTGCACCTACCCTAACCAAGCAGTGCAGGAAGATAATCTCCCACACTAGGAAATTTTCCCTATTCGCAATTGCCACTGAAGGAGAACATTAGATTGCAGAGACATCCACAACCTCTACAGATGATCCCTCTACTTAGCAGAAACAAGAAGAACACAGAGTCATTGTAACATCGTCTATCCGGGTACCTCTACAGTGCAAGGCCACGCATTCAAGGTGCTCCTCCAAAAAGAAATCATCCACACCGGTGCAGACCAAGGATAACACGACAACCAAAATTGTGGAACAACTCCAGTGCATCCATCAACAACAATTACAACCCTCTGAAGATGTCAAAGAAATGCAGCCTTTTCACTTCAGCAAATGCCGCACCAGGAGCTCAACTCAATACACAGTTCGACATATGATAAGGGATTTGATGCAATGGAGACCATTGCTTCCTAAGGGGGGAGGAATGATCCAGTGGATATCGGTGGCCACCCACCTATTCCACTGGCTCAAAACAATTTCCCATTTTGGAAATTTTCTAGTAATTTTTCTACGGTTTTTTGGGTCCTAAACTTTCGGGGCCGTTTTGAGGCCCTAAACGACGTTTTTTGGCGATTTGGGGGGGCTAATGGTTGCCAACGACATGCATTTTCTCCTAGTCGAAAGTTGTAAATCTTGGATAGACCTTTCCAACGGGCTATTGAGCGCCCCAAACGGAGATCGTATGCAAAAGTTATGACCTTGGGAAGTTGACTATTCAATTAACCACCTTGGGGTCGCAAACTTTATGACGGTTCATCTTCTAGGGTTAGGTTTTTGGATGTTTGGGATTCTTTCCCTCATGCTTATGAGAAATAGGCCCTTTCGGCCTCTTTTTGTATTCAGCTTGGCACAAATGAGCATAGCGGCCACATCTCTTCTCAGAGATAACTACCACCATTCTAGCTATTTTATTTTACAGTCTGTTCTATTTCCACTATTTAATAGAATATGTGTTTACTGAATCATTGTGTTCTTTGCAATATATTTGTGTACATGGTTCTATACCTTCTCTTTCATTTCGTTCCCACATAAATCCACCTTGGGGCCGCAAACTTTATGACGGTTCATCTTCTAGGGTTAGGTTTTTGGATGTTTGGGATTCTTTCCCTCATGCTTATGATAAATAGGCCATTTCGGCCTCTTTTTGTATTCATTTTGGCATGAATGAGCATAGCGTCCACATCTCTTCTCAGAGATAGCTACCACCATTCTAGCTATTTTATTTGATAGTCTGTTCTATTTCCGCTATTTAATAGAATATGTGTTTACTGTGTCACTGTGTTCTTTGTAATATATTTGTGTACATGGTTCTATACCTTCTCTCTCATTTCGTTCCCACATAAATCCGGATCAGTATCGACATTGGAGGACAGTGGGTATGCACTCTTTTGAGAGGGGACATGTGCTCATTTGATCGATATGATTTGGCATAGACTCAACATGAGTTCTTGGTTTTAGAGAGGGCAAGGTGTACAGGTAACAGGGCAAGCTTGTAGTTAGATTATTGTCAGTACCAGAGGTTTAGGAGTAGAGTTCATAGACTTCCATTGTGGGGAGTAGACCTTCAGAGGGGAAGAGGGAGTTAGCTGCTTCTAGTTCTGATAGGAGACTTAGTTGGTACGAGATGACATTGATGGATGCTCAGGAGTAGGAGACAACTCCTAGGAGCCTAGTGATAGCTAGCATGCCTTTGATGAAGTTTTCGAACTTCTTGGCACTAATGTGTACCGCGTGCAAAATCGTTGATTTCGTGTCTTCTAGGAAATAGGGAGTAGCTGACCAATAGGGTTGGAGGAATGCCAGAGTGCAGGATGATGTGAGCAACAGTGTGCTAGGATTAGAGGGAGAACCAGTTACAGGTGGCTCTCGGAGAAGTACCTTCCTCACTAAAAGGGAGTGTTGATTTTTGTAGCATTGGACAGGTACTTCTGCATAGGCCAAGTGTCTGGCATGTAGGAGTAGTACAGGAGACCTCTCAGACTTAGGAGTTTCACTTTAATAAAGTGAACTATTAAAGTGTGTTCTTTTGTGATTACTTTATGTAAAGTGAGGGCCCATGGTATTCGGTGGTCCATGGTATTGGCTCTAGGTATTTGCATATTGTAATAGTATAAAGGCTTGCCTAGGTGAGAGGAGAGACACCATAATTCCCGTTGCTGTTTGTTGAACTGTTTCCTCCTCAAGTTGCTTTGATCTAGATGAGTCCAATGGTTGACCCGCAACAGAGTGAGACCCATGAGCAAATCCCAATATAATGGCATATCTGTTTTACTAGCAAGCTTCTTGATTTCCTTATTTTGCTTCTTCAAACTTCTTTCTAGCTTTTGTTGCTTGGCTTCCTGCCTCTCGAAGTATGAACTTGGGTGCTCAGTGGACAGTCTCATATATTCCAATTGAGAGTTCATTCCATGGAAGATTTGCTTCACTTCATTATTGCCCTAAGCGCCAACCAAGTTAAGATTCAAAGGATTGGCCATTTCCACAGCGAAATCAGAAGGTGCAACCCCCCAAAACAAACCTCAAAGAGATAATTTCTTGAGAAGATACCTCAGAGCTTTAGCAGGAATGTTCAGGCCAAAATGAACTAAACAACCAGGAGAAAGCACTGCACTGCTACTTACTAAATGAGATTCCAATACAGAGCCCATCACAATTCCAACAAACATAAAACACCGAGAAAATGAAATAATCACAACAAAATGGTTGGTCTTACCCCTTGCCAACACTAACTGCCTCGATTGAGTTAAATCCATAAATCATGAACCATAGATCCCATTCAAGACATCTTGCTCATCATACAAACCAGAAGTGATGTGCCCCCGATGTCGGGAAGATATCCCACCATTGCAACTCAAATTACACACATGCGCTATATAGGGAAGAAATCCAAGAGAATAGAGTGAAAATGGGAGGGAGCTTGTAACATGGGGGAGTGTCAAGGCTCCCTCTCTCAGCAATAAAACGACGGGACTTGCATGCCTTGGGATTAAAATGAAATTACAAGTAGTACCATGATCCGTAACGATGAAAGGGGGGTGAAGCCAAACCTTTTCCCATGAATTTAAAAGCCATAGTTTTGATTAGGTCCACGACATTCTATCAGAGGGGTTCCCCATCCGAGGCCAGGGCCCTCTTGTCTAGATACAATGCAAGTTTGGCTAGAGAATTATTAACCTGCCTGGTATGAAAGAGCTGACGTTATCAAGGCAATGGAGATTCCAAAGAATTTTGTACTAAAGTAAAACCATCTTTAAGATAACCTCTTCTTGTTTTCTTAATATCCAAGAGGGAAAGTGTGGAAGAAATGTCTAAAATATATGATAAATGGTATATTAGCATGGTTTACATAAAATCATGAAAGCTTTGTAGAAGATATAGGTTATTACTTAGTAATAAGTATGTTTATAAAAAGTAAACTATAGGATGGTTCATGAATCATATGGCATGAAAATTTTATTTTGCAAGTTTTAATCAGCAAATGTAACATAAGTGGCATTTTCTCCCCAAAACAAGTTTTAACTTAGTTCTATTTACAAACATACAAGAGTTGAATACTAGAGTATAATAAATATCTTATGTTGATTTAATAATCTATGACTAAATTAGTAAATAGAACAAAGCACCATTGTTATGGAGAATTCAGCTGTTTCACATAAATAAACACTTTTGTGAGATAAATAATGATGGGAGACCGATGTAAAATGTCATCTTATAGCTTGGAAACAAGAAATGGGCTGGCTAAGCACTTTAAAGTTTAAAGTCCTGTCCAATACTAAACCCTTTAATAATATGGTTATCTCCCTGCTTCTGGATGTTGAGGGTACTAAATTTGGACTAAATTGTATTGAATTCAATTTTCATGAGGCAGAGTTGGTGAGACATTAATATCTAGGAAGAAATACAATGTCATGCCAAGAAGTAAACTGAAATAACTGCCTGTAAATTGCAGCTAATAGTTTATAGGGCTTTTGAATTTGAGCTAAGGTTCAACTTGATTACAGATAACTCGATAACCATGGATATATTGTGTTTTGTGGAAGTGTACAAGGGAGTGATAATTACGTTTCTGATGTCTTTTGTCAATGTTTTAGTTTGGGAAGAACAAGTAATTAAATTGTTGCCGCTGCTGTTTTGTCTCTCTTTATTACTATAATATTCCAAACCTCTATTCACAGAATGTAGTTCTTTATAAAAACTGGAAAGGGCCACCTTGCTCATGTTACAACAGTTCTACAGCCAAATATATTCCATGCAGAATGATGACATTGTTTATCTGTTACTTTCGCAGCATGAAGGAGATTTTGCTTTCAGAGAAGCATGGCTTCACCTGGCCGATGATTATCCATTCAAGCATGAATCTGAGCGGCTTCCTCCTCCGCTAATAGCTGATCTGAATGGTGACGGTCGGAGTGAAATTCTCGTTGCAACTCATGATGCAAAAATACAGGTCAGATGTCATACATTGCAGATTATGAACTAGATGTTAATAACAACAATTGTGATATTTGAAATAAAAAAATGCTATGGGAAATTTAAAAAATATTCCATCTAAAGTTGCTTCAGTCTTTTTATTCAATTAAATTTTATAGCATCCCAACGAATTTATGCAGGCGGTCTATCTATTTAGAGTTCTGCTGTGCTACGTATTTGATAGTATTAGTATGAATTAGGTTGGGATGGGTAGAATTGGCTCCTCTGTCGAATATGCTATTCTCTGTCGAAAATGCTATGTTGTTAGCTGGCCATTTCTTTTTTTGTATGCTATTTTGTTCCAGTATTCAGGGTGAAGGCAATTTTCATGTGCTTTCAAATTATACAGCAGTCTAAGCTTACTGCTGCTTCCTACTTGGAGAACCAATCCAAGAGTTTTGTCTGATGTCGACTTCTCTTTGTGGTCTCATGTTCTATGCGCAGGCATGGGCTTTCTAGTACTGTTCACACACTGTCCAATTTTGTGAAGGGCATGCAAGATTATCCAAATATAATTGAAACTTAATTACATGCCATGTTAATGGGATTTACAAGTAAAGGTGATAATGTTCTATCATATAGCTTGAAGCCCTTATTATAATCTTTGCAAGCTACAAATGACCATCTACTTTTCTGTTGTTTTATGTTGTAGTGATTACATGGCAAATTAAGAGGATTTCAATTCAATACATGGTTATCTTCTGTCTCTCATCATAATCTTTGCAAGCTACAAATAGCCCTCTACTTTTCTGTTGTTTATGTTATAGTGATTAAAAGAGGTATGTGCACCTCTATTATCCTTCATGGAAGGCCTTTCTTTATGTTTGACATATCCTAGTTGCTTAGAGAAGTATCCTTCAATGATAGAAGTGAAAACTAATCAAATGACACTCTCATGAAATGTCACATATCAATGAAAGTACTTTTTATAGCTTAATATTGGTTTGAGGTGTCCACCCATAGAGTTGGGTTGGTTGAAACAACCGTTCCTTCTGCATATGTGCAATTACATGGATACACTAGAACTTGAGCAAGAACTTAATAATAAAAGATGTACATCTGTTTGCAGTATAAACAAGGACACTTTACGTCTAGATCATTGAGATACTTTAGCTGCTTCCATGCAGGATCTCTCTCCCTTTCTTGAGTAGCAGATAAATCTGAGGCTGTGATTCTGACTAAACTCATATGTATGTGCATAATTGAATCGACTCGACATGTACCATGAGATTCCAAGTGGGCATATATGTTAGGACCTTACTGCTAATGGTCCTCCTAGACTGTAATGTAAGTAAATCACATGGTGACTGAGTTATTGTGATGCTGCATAACATTGATACAAACGAAGAATGGTTCAGCTGACGCATCTTACAATCCATATCCCCTTAACTATTGATGAAGTCTGTCATTGATTCAGGCCCTTGCATTCCCTATCATTTAGGTTGCAACTTTCTTTTGTTACTCCTCTTCTTAATGTTTTCTTTGGAGGTATAAAGATGCTGGGAATACTGTTTTGTGAATCCCTTTCAAGTTTCCCTCTAATGACCTTGGATGTCTAGATATTGCAGACCTGGGAGGTTTAGATTGCTATATTTTTCCAAAATTGTGTCCTTGTGTATTCCCAGTCTTCACTTGAAGAGAATGGTGCTGCAATAGCACAAGGGTTGAATGGATAATTAGTTGGGTCAGCCTATGGAAATATTCATTCAGGATGCAACTTTCCTTGACATGTTAGTTTACCTGTGTACCTCTGACAGTGTTCCAGTTACATTGCTCTTCCTTAAGCAAAGTTCTGTAAAGTAGCAGTGTGCCCTTCTTCAGCAGTTGGTACAGTAGTGTTAAGGGCACACTAGTATTTATGGAGGAGAGAGAGAGATAGGAGGCACATGCATGTGCCATATTCAGTCGTAGTCTAGTTTTATATTTTTTTCTATTTTCAGCAGTTCAGTTCTAAATTCATTGTTTGCTTTATTTAGTTTTGCATGCACAAAGATAGAGGGCGGAGCTCCCTAAGATAGTTGGGCTGTCATGCATGAGGATTCCCAGCTTAGTGAAGGGTGCATATCTCTAGGAGGGTGCACTTCCCTTTTGGCTTGGTTATACTTGCAAGCAGGCATACTAGGGTTAGGAGTTGTTGCTGCCAGTAGAGACACTGTTATATGTGTTTGTTTAGATTCATTGTACCTCCCTCTTCCTAGTCTATAAAGGAGAAGCAGGGTACAACATTTTGTGGTTCAAGAGTTTGAGTTTTGAGCTGTAGCCTTATCTTTCTGTTTTCAGAATTAATAGAGACTTTAAATCAGTAATGCTGTTTTGAGTGTTCAGATTAGCGTGTTTGCTGTTTTATTTATCAGCTGTATTTGTTTGTAAGTGAAAGTACCATTTAACAGAAATTTTGATTGGTGTTTTCAGCTTTAACGATCTATAGTACCATTTAACAGAAATTTTGATTGGTGTTTTCAGCTTTAACGATCTATAGTTTTAGGTTAGATTGAATCTGCTCACTGTGGTCTGATTTTTTGTTAGGATATTTATTATTTACTAATTTAGACACTTAGGAGATAGTTCAAACTTCAGATCAACTTGGTCTAATGTGTCTTTCGGTAAAGTGTGTTTCTTTAGTATGCATTTGTGCTTGTCTAATCTGACGGTCATGACTTGTTCTAAACATAGAGTGACCTGACGGTTCATCTTCACCTCAATCTTAATGGCTATTGATCTGTGGCTTAGCACCCAATTGGTGTAATATCCCAAACTGATATTTTTCTTTTTTTGTTTGCTCTTTGATCATGTGTCTCAATATAGGAAAGGTTTATGCACACTGATCTAAGATTGCATGCGCCCGCATGCAAACCTAATACCCAGATAATCAGAAATGCTATAAAATAGGAAAAAGTTATGCATGTACGTACCACTAGATAGATCGGCTGATAATCATCAATATAAACTCGGCATGCAAGAGTTGTGACGGTGGATGAGTGAGATACAGCTGAATCTCCTCCAGATAATGCACCCTTGGGAATAGTGCGCCCTCTCAAACCTTGATATGCTCCTCAGTAAATAATAATCAGCAGAAGCAGCTACAGAAAGGGTGTGCTGGGGTTATAGTGCCCCTTTGATCATGATAGAAGCAGCATGCAGACTAAAGGATGGCTCAAATGCCTAAAATGTGAATCTCTTCCTTGAGAAAGTCGCCCACATGCAGAAAGATGTCCTCTTGAAGACAGATATGCTGAGAAATAGCCCGAGACTCAAGCTGAAGAGCCCTTCTTCCAGGACTGTAATGCGAATAGGTATGTCCTTGGACAATGCGCCCATGCAAGGAGGGCGAATCCCTCAATCTAATATAAACTTGAACTCTGCAGTAGCTGAATAGTAATAATATCTGATGATGAAGCAATGCTGAATCTGGATGATCCAACCTGATAGTGACTAGGGCAGATAGGTTTCGCTGCCGAAATACACTAGTTAGCTGAGTGCATGCACTTAACCCCAACTTAGCTCATTGAGCTCTCCAATTCGAATCCACAAATCAATAATCATATAAGCAGGTCTTCTTTACTTGCTTTACCTTTCTTTTATAACATTCATCTGTCAGACCTAACTTTTGACCTAATTAGGTCACTTTATCTTCTAATTCTTAGTTGACTTCAATGCGGTGCTCTTGGAGTGTTTGGAGACTCAATCAGTGCATGCAACATGAAATAAAGCTCGGATGTTATGCATGCAGGTGGCCTTTAGTTCCTATGGCCCCTGTTTACCTACTGATGATATAATAACCATGCTAGAGATCTTCTTAAGGTGCATATGGCATCAATGCTCAGTTAATTCCCTGAGTGTTAGTGCCCGCTCGAACCTATGGGAATTAGATAGGTTAGCAGGATGGTCCTCTGTACTTAAGCAGAAGAGGACATTACAGTCCTCCCCTCTCGAAATTGCTTGTCCTCAAGCAACTGTAATGCTGGGTGTTGTAATACCTGTTTTCCTTCCCAAGTGGCCTCTTCTATAGGCAGATCTCTCCATTGAACCAAGTGGTCTCTAATGATTTTGTTCCGTAGTTTCCGCTCTCGCACCTCGAGGATGCGTTCTGGAATCAGAATCAATTGCCCCTCATTATCAAGGGGGGGAGCGCGGATGATGTCACAATCTGTTGGCCTACTGCCTTCTTGAGGTTAGATACATGAAATACGTTGTGAATCTCGCTCCCTGGGGGTAATTCTAGCTCATATGCTACCTCTCCGACCTTTCAGATTATCTTGTAGGGACCATAGAAGCGAGGCTTGAGTTTCTCTGCTCCTTTCTTCTTAAGAGATGACTGTCGGTAAGGTTGTAAACATACATATACTAAGTCTCCCACCTCAAAACTGCGCTCAATCTTGTGTCTATCTGCATAAATCTTCTGTTGATTCTGAGCAACTTGTATGTTTTCTCTGAGTATTTTAAGAATATCTTGACTCTCTTGAATCCACTCTTTGGCCTTGGGGGCCCTGCTATCACCAAATATCAGATCTGCAAAAGTTAAGGCATCATATCCGTACAAAGCTCTGAATGGAGTCATCCCAATGGTCATATGGTGGGTGGTATTGTAGCAGTGTTCTCCAAAGTGTAGCCATTTGATCCATGTCCTTTGTTGACCTGCTACATAATTCCTCAAGTATCCGTCAATCCACTTGTTAACTATCTTTGTTTGTCTGTCGCTCTGTGGATGATAACTTGTGCTCATAGCTAACTCGGTTCCCACCAACCTAAAAAGTAATTTGCCAAAATTCTTAGGTGAACTTGCTGTCCTTGTCATGACGATGGTCTTAGGTAACCCGCGGAGTCTAAATACCTCTCTAAAAAATAGTTCTGCCACCTGTGCTGCTAAATAGTCTGAGGGAATGGCAAAGAAGTGAGCGAACTTGGTCAACCTGTCCACCACTATGTACAAGCAGTCTCTTCTCTGAACCTTGGGCAACCCTGTAATGAAATCCATGGAAATGCTTTCCCACTTTTGCTCAGGAATGGGCAATGGTCGTAGTAAACCGGCCGGGTGAGTGTGTTCTATCTTGTTCTGTTGGCACAAACTGCACTCTTTTACATGCTGCATCACATCATTCTTGAGGCCCTTCCATGAGAACCTCTCTCTAATTTGCATGTAAGTCTTAAGAAACCCCTTATGTCTTGCTAAAGGTGAGTCATGCGAAGCTTGCAGAATCTTTTTCTCAAGGGAAGACTCGGGAACCAAGTAGGTTCTGTTTTTGTAGTATATGATGTCATCAATTATTCTGTACCTGTCGTCCTGAATCTGTCCATCCAATAGTTCGCAGGCAAATTTATCTTTGGAATACTCAACCAAAAGATGAGATCTCCAATGTGATGAGATGCTCATAAGGGATAAAGTGGCTGGTCGTTTAGAAAGTGCATCTGCTACCACGTTGTTCTTTCCCTTTATGTATTCAATCTCAAAGTCATATGCCTGAATTTTGCTTACCCATTTCTGTTGCCTCTTGTTCAGTTCTTTCTGCTCTAGGAAGTATTTCAAGCTGTTGTGATCTGTCTTAATCTTGAATCTGCCACCCACTAGGTATTGCGTGAGCTTGGTTAGCGCATGGAGAATGGCTAACATTTCCTTGTTGTATATTGAATAGTGGCGCTCATAATCCTTGAGTTTCCTGCTCTCAAATGTAATGGGGTGATTGTTCTGCATCAACACTGCCCCTATTCCCTCTCCCAAGGCATCACATTCTAACACAAATGGCTGAGAAAAATCTGGTAGAGCTAGTATTGTGCATGAACTCATTACCTTCTACATTTTTTCAAATGTCTGTCGTGCTGTCTCTGTCCAACTGAATGCCCCCTTCTTGGTAAGATCGGTGAGGGGTGTGGTCATCTGTGAAAACCCACTGATATATCTCCTATAGTAAGTGCAAAGGCCCAAAAATCCCTTCAGTTCTGTCACATTTTTGGGTGTAGGCCAATCCAGTATGACCCGAATCTTCTCTAAGTGTACCTGTACCCCGTTGGCCCCTATCACATGCCCCAAATATAACATCTCCTGCATGCAGAACTCACACTTGGACATCTTGGCATATAATGCTTGCTCCTGTAAAATCCCCAGTACTTCATCCGGGTGTCTCAAATGTTCTTCCCAAGTCCTACTGTATATCAATATGTCGTCGAAGAATACTAGAAGGTACTTTCGTAATTGAGCCTTGAAGATATTGTTCATGCATGTCTGGAAAGTGGTTGGTGCATTAGTGAGCCCAAATGGCATCACTAGAAACAAATAGTGTCCGTAGTGACAACGGAAAGCGGTCTTTGGAACATCCTATTCCCTAACCTGAATCTGATGGTAACCTGACTGGAGGTCAATCTTGGAAAAGTACTTTGCCCCCTGTAGTTCATCCATCAACTCATCAATCCCGGGGATTGGATACCTGTTTTTTTTGGTCTTCTTGTTAAGTGCCCTGTAATCGATGCACATGCGTAAGGTTCCATCCTTTTTCTTGACTAGCACCACTGAGGATGCAAATGGACTGGAGCTGGGTTTAATGTACCCTAGTTTGAGCAGTTCCTTGATTGTACTTTTTATTTCATCTTTATACCTCTTGGGGTGTCTGTAAGGGGTAGTGATGACTGCATGAGTCCCCTCCTCTAACTCAATAATGTGCTCGAATCCCCTATCTGGAGGTCGACTTGCTGTAAGGTCTCCGAATACTGCTTTGTGCTTCTGTAGTAAGGCCTCTATATCTGCTGGATGTCGTGTGGCCTTGTCTGGTGGTTTCCTGAAGGTAACCAAGCACTCTGCCGCCCACTCTATGTCTCCCTGTCGGAGTACTACCTCCATCCTGTGTGATGATACTGCTGTGGGGGGTAGGTATTCATCCCTCTCAACACTACTTTTTGTCCCTAAGTTCCCATGAACTCCATCTCCATGGTTTGGTAGTTCATAGAATACTTCCCTATGGAATAAAGCCACTGAACTCCCAATACCATGTTTGTGTCTGGTACGTCTACCACATAGAATGTTTCTATCACTGTATAGTTCCCGAGTGTTACTTTTAATTTTGGGATCCTCTGACTACACTCCATGGTGTGGTGACCTGCTGCAACTACTGAAAATCCATCAAAACTCTCAGTCTGAATGCCTTTCTTTTTTACCCAGGAAACATCAATAAAGTTGTGGGATGCCCCACCATCTATCAATACTCCCACTCTGTTTCTCTGTATGACACCTCTGATCCGGAGATTGTGGAATCTAGGAACCCTAGACAATGTAGCAATGGCACCTCCTAGTGATTGTGTCTCATCTGCTGTCTCATGTGCCTCTCCTTGTTCTTGATCTTGGTAATCCTCATCCTCCCCACTGTCGGAATATACCTCTATGTAGTGGGCCTTTCCCTTCCCTGAACATCTGTGACCTGGTACCCATGGTTCTTGACAGGTGAAACATAATTTCTTTCTTCTAAGGTCCTAGCGGGTGTCATTATCCATCCATTCTTTCTTGGGCCATTCTTTTTGGAAGGGCCTTTTCTCTTTATCTTTAATAGGAAAATTGGTTATGGGAGGAAATCTATTCTTTGGGACTGAATCCTGTAAATATCTGGTACGACTGATGGCATCTGCTAGGGTGGTGGGTCTATAAGCCTTGACCCATCCATGCAAGGGTTCAGTGAGGGCCTCGGTAAATAACATAATCAATCTGCTCTCTGAAATGTCTGTCACCATGACTGCAACCCTCTGAAACTCTGATATGAATGCATCTGGACTGCTTGTCTGTTTGAGCTGTGCTAGCTCTCTGAAATGCACCTCGAGGTTTTTTCTGTTAAAACGCTCGATGAGCCTCTGTGTAAAATCTAAGTACGAGGTTATGGCATTGTTACCTAAGGTCACTAACCCGTGGTACCACCACTCATGAGCCTCCCCGTCCAAATACAAGGTAGCCAACTTAATGGCATCTGTCTCTATCATGGGGTCGAGTTGGAAGTATGTGTCCAACTTTTGTACCCAATTCCGCGCTGGGCCACCCCGGGTCCCCTCAAAGGTAGGAATAGTCAGTTTCCCTACCGTGCGCTGTAACTCAAAGTTCTGGTTGAAAGGCTTGTTGTAAGCTCTTGGCCTATTCTTACTTTTAAAGTGGCAAAAATCAGTGAAGGTCATGGCTGACTGGAAGTCATCTCCCAATGCTCTGTACTCTCTCAAATATGCCCCCATGGGCTCTTCTGCTCTATCTGTACTATGGGCACTGCGGCTGGGCTATCTTAGAACTGTGATAGGGTAGGTCGGGAGGACCTATTGTAGATATGGGGGTGGCTCTGCATGTTGGTATGCAATTGTTCCCCACTGCTACTGGTGGATACCCTATCACTGTTGGGAAACAACGGACTGTGCGGGGTGGGCCTTGTTTTATCTGTCATCTGTCTGATGGCACTCACCATTTCTTTTTGTCCCGTAGTTAGATCCTTTATAGCTGAAATGAGACTATTGAAAGCTATCTTATCATCGTCTGCCATTGTATCTTTGCCTTTACTTTTTTCAAACTGATACTCTGTATCCCCCAGTTCTATATCCTCTAATTCTTCTTCTCTTCTATCACTGTTCCTAAACCTCTGTCTCCGGTAAGTAATGTTGTGTGGGTCCTCTAAATTCATTTACTGTTCACAATTGCATGCTCCCACAGCTGGCGAGGAACATGCTTTGATACCACTGTAATATCCCAAACTGATATTTTTTCTTTTTTTGTTTGCCCTTTGATCATGTGTCTCAATACAAGGAAGGTTTATGTACTGATCTAAGATTGCATGCGCCCTCATGCAAACCTAATACCCAGATAATCAGAAATGCTATAAAATAGGAAGAAGTTATGCATGTACGTACCACTAGATAGATTTGCTGATAAGCATCAATATAAACCTGACATGCAAGAGTTGTGACGGTGGATGGGTGAGATACAGCTGAATCTCCTCTAGATAATGCGCCCTTGGGAATGGTGTGCCCTCTCAAACCTTGATATGCTCCTCAATAAATAATAATCAACAGAAGGAGCTCTAGAAAGGGTGTGCTGGGGTTATAGTGCCCCTCTGATCATGATAGAAGCAACATGCAGACGGAAGGATGGCTCAGATGCCTAAAATGTGAACCTCTTCCTTGAGAAAGTCGTGCACATGCAGAAAGATGTCCTCTTGAAGAGAGATATGCTGAGAAATAGCCTGAGACTCAAGTTGAAGAGCCCTTCTTCCAGGGGAAGAGTAATATCACTGCTCTGAGAAGAATGGAAGCAGCATGTAGAAGTTATGCTCCCTGTAGACTGTAATGCGAATAGGTATGTCCTTGGACAATGCGCCCATGCAAGGAGGGTGAATCCCTCAATCTAATATAAAATCGAACTCTGCAGTAGCTGAATAGTAATAATATCTGATGATGAAGCAATGCTGAATCTGGATGATCCAACCTGATAGTGACTAGGGCAGATAGATTTTGCTGCCGAAATACACTAGTTAGCTGAGTGTATGCACTCAGCCCCAACTTAGCTCACTGAGCTCTCCAATTCGAATCCACAAATCAATAATCATATAAGTAGGTCTTCTTTACTTGCTTTACCTTTCTTTTATTACATTCACCTGTTAGACCTAACTTTTGACCTAATTAGGTCACTTTATCTTCTAATTCTCAGTTGACTTGCATGCGGTGCTTTTGGAGTGTCTGGAGACTCAATCAGTGCATGCAACATGAAATAAAGCTTGAATGTTATGTATGCAGGTGGCCTTTGGTTCCTGTGGCCCCTGTTTACCTACTGATGATATAATAAGCATGCTAGAGATCTTCTTAAGGTGCATATGGCATCAATCCTCAGTTAATTCCGTGAGTGTCAGTGCCCGCTCAAACCTATGGGAATCAGATAGGTTAGTGGGATGGTCCTCTGTGCTTAAGCAGAAGAGGACATTACAATTGGTCAATGGTCTCTATTTAAAGAGCATGAAGGGTCATTTGCTTGATCAATTGTGAGAAACTCATATGTAAATTCTTTTTCCTTTTGCATTAATATATTGCCTCAAGTAGATATTTGGCTAAGGCCGTGGACTGCTTCCCTCTTTGAGGGTTTTAACTTTTAACCATGTAAAAATATCAGTGTTGATCTATGATCTATTTATGTGAGTGGTTGCTTAAAGTGTTCGATCTGTGTGGAAATACCCTGTTTTAGTTGAACATTTTTGACATGGTATCAGAGAGTATTTGCAGACACCTCCTGGGATCCGTGTATGGATAGTAAGGATGCTAACTGTGATAGGGAGTTGCCGAGAGGTTTCAAGGGGAAGATGCTCAAGATTCATGCTTGAGAAGAGCATTGTGGACCTATGATAGGTTGTTTTAGGTTGCTGATCTGTTTTGTCTAGCAGGGTGTTCCGGAAATAGCAGTATGACTACATTCAGTCTCAAATATGAAGACAGGTTTGAAGGCCCCTCTAACTTCATTATGTGGAAGTGTCAGGTATATGTTGTTGGAGGAGCATGATCTGTGGGACTTCATTGAGAACAAGGTTGTAGAGCTGACCGATCCTGTTTTGTTGGCATAACACAAATAAGATGGCTAAGATGATGCAAGTTATACTTGACCCCATGAAGGACCATTTGATCCCTCACATTGTTGGGAATACCAAGGGAAGAGATATGTTTGAAGCTTAGTCACTCTATATCAGAGTCAAAACATCAATTGGAAGATGCTGCTGTTGAATAAGCTTAGAGCCATGTGGATGAGCAAGACTGATAACTGCTTCCCTACTGGGTTTCCATATAGATACTTCTAAACTCTCCCCCATCAAAATCTCAGACCATAAACATTTTCAGTGTGAAGGTGTATCACATAATGTAGAATTTACAGTGTCAGAGTATGCCCTTGATGATGACTTTTATATTACAAACATTGGAGGAGTGGGGTACATGATACGTAAACATTGGGCCTATGGCCTGTCTGTCCCGCTAACATGGATCTCTTACTGCAGAATTAAATGAGTAAAGTATCTGCAGTTCTTGGTCAAACTGAGTTCAAGCTTCTCTGCTTACTATTCACCAATAGGCGTGATTGAATGGGTCTGTTCAGATTTGGTTTCAAAACTTGGTTTGTTTGCTGGAAATGCCAAGACCAATGCAAATGATGGAAAACAAGTCCACTCTACAATTCTGTTATGCCAGCTGGATATACCCTGGATGTTTGCAATATCAACCCTGCAATCGATCACTTCTAAATCTGCCCATTCAAAATATAACCGTTTCCCGAGTAGTAACAATATGCAAATGCTTCTTTCTTGTTATTGCAATCACCAAAGCCAAGGGAATTGAGTACGCATATTTATATTTATAAACCCATACAAAGAGGGCTGTAGGGAATTACTCAACACGGTCTGGAGGGCAATTCCCTGTAGATATATACCAAAGTGAACAGCTTGGATAATGCTTCGATTGCCGAATGAAGAGATGGCTGTAGGTACCGCCACACTTTGTATAGAGAGTTTGAGCAGTGCTGTTCTAACACACAGAGTCTAAAACAGAGCACAATCCAACTCTCCCTATCCAACCAGCGATTCATCAAAAGAGTAATCGAGATGTACAAAGGTTAACAAAGCTTAAAAGGAGGATATGATGCCATATGTGCTGCAGCGTGTGGTTTAAACAGCAATTAATCTCACCAGCGATCAAGCAAACCTGCAACTAGGGCTCAAGCAATTATTTAAAGCAGTGAACCAATCAAGCCTGGGATTAAAGTGTTGTAATTAATTAAAGACAAAGCGAATTCAGTGTATGTGAAGTGCATATGCAAAGTTTTAAGAACCATCTTGGAACCGGCCGAACCTGAGTGCCTATATAATGCTATATCTGTATTGAAACCTTTCTTACAACCCTTTCGTGAGAAGTTAGTATCCTAGCAAGCAACAATTGTGATAGGAATAAGGTCCAAATTGTTTGAAACCAGAAGGCTGATGAGGCATAGTTTGAGAGTATTGAAGAGTCACATTGACAAAGGTTAGAATTTGCCTAAGGACTAGGTGACAATTGGATGGCGAGAAAATAATATCCAAAGCAGTGCCAACGACTGCTAAAGTGAAGCTATCAAAAGGTCTATCAGTTGAAAGCTAATGATATCTAAAGCTATTGACCAAGCATTTGAAGTGTAGTAGACCAAGTATCGATGGGGTGAAGTGTCATAGACAAGTGTCATCGTAGACATATGCAGTAGAGTGATATTGACAACTCGACTCCCCTACCATTGATCGAGCTTGTTGTCATGAAGGTGTTGAGTGAGGAAAGTTCTTAACTGAAAATCACTACCAAGGGTGTAATTAGCACCTTTGGTGTTTCACTTTGTCTTGGTTATAACAATCAATGGAAAACACAGTTGATAGTGGCAGACTGTAGGATAGGACAATACTATTTGTCTATATGTGCCCCAAGAAATAGTCACGTGGCTCTCTGTTAACTTGAGATATCGGAACCATAGCCAATGTGGAACAACAGTAGTATAGAAACGTGAGGGCTTAGATGAGGAAGCCTGATATTCCAACTTCAATCTGATCTCAAATTTTCTCAATGCTGCTATAATTCTGCCTGGTTTGGTTGTTGGTTTGTTGATGTTTGAATGGAGTAATTATCGTTTGATATTATTTGTATTCCCCAAATTAATTATTAACACAATATTGACCCAATAATAACAAGATAAGCATAGCGAGTTCCCCTCAATAGTTAATAACAATAATGCATCATAAGAGGAGTAAATCTGACCTGAAATTATCTTGACAATAGACTGTTGAAGAATAAGACAGCTGCTGTATATGATGTAAAATCGTGTGGGTAGTGGACTGTTGGAAACCGAGACAGCTGTGGCATATAAGTCGAGCAAAAATACACTTGGATAGGTGGGTATAGCAGATGGATTACACCTTGGAATTAATATGAAGCTGCCCAACAAGGTAAACTCAGTCTGATAATCAGATCTGTCCTGGAACTTATGCATGCAAACCCTGAATAAGGTGACGCCCAACAGGATGGAACTGTGATTTCTGTTACCGACTATTTCCTTCAAACAAATAGCTGATATATGCCCAGTATCTCAGCAATGCAATGGGCAGCTGATAGGAAGGGAAATCGTGGCTTTTCTCATGGATGGTTGCGCCCTTCTTTAAGGGATCTTGCTGCTCACGTCTTCAAGGAAGTTTATGCCCTAGTTGAGGAGGAAGACCATGCCCTTGTTCAGTAATGGAGATTCTCTTTTCTGCAGTAGTTATGGCACCCAATAGCTTATGGATAAATTGTTGCTCAAGGTAAATGCGCCCTCAGAAAGACGTTCATTGTGGAATAGAAGATTGCTGCCTTAAAGGATGAATAGATGCGCCCTCTCAAATCCTGGAGCTGCTTGGGCTGCCCTCGAATCTCTGTGGTGAATACTGAATCTGATGTAATGATGAATAATAATGGTAGACCTAGATGATCTACCCTTCGAAGTGATTAGGGCAGATGGATTTCACCGCCGAAACACACTTGATGGCTAAGGTGGTGTGCCCTCAACCCTAAATTGCTATCAGAGCTCTCAACACAATTCTCAATGATCAATAATAAGTTATAACATATGTATATCAAGCAACTCACTTTTTCCTTCTTTTATCATGTTGAGATTGCATGCCCTAAGTCGCTTTTCTTTCTTTTTTGAAGTTGAGGTTGCATGCACTCACTTCCGGACGCATGCAGAGACTTTAATTGTCTCCGGTCGCATGCACTATGAGTTTGGCTTGCATGCAATGCACGTCAGTTACTACTTGCCCTGGTGGCCTTCTTTTACCTACCGATGACTTAATATCATTGTTTAGGATATTCTTTTATTCCAATGGCATCAGTCCTTAGTCAATTCTTTGATCGTCAGTACCCGCTCGAACCTATGGGAATTAGATAGGTTAGCGGGAGGGTTCTTAGTGCTTAAGTAGAAGAGGACATTACAGTCCTCCCCGCTGGAAGTTGCTTGTCCTCAAGCGACTATAAGCCCGGGTGCTGCAGTACATGTTCTCCTTCCCATGTGGCCTCTTCTATTGGTAATTCTTTCCATTCAACCAATTATTCCCGTATGATTCTGTTCCTTAATTTTCTTTCTCAAACTTGCAAGATTCGTTTTGGGACCAAAATCAGTTGTCCCTCGTCATCAAGGGGAGGTAGCTCTGATGAAGTAATAATTTGTTGACCTACTGCTTTCTTGAGGTTAGACACATGGAAAACATTATAAATTTTACTTTCTTCTGGTAACTCGAGCTCATATGCTACCTCTCCAACTTTCCAGACTATCTTATAAGGACCATAAAAGCGAGGCTTTAATTTCTTTGCTCCTTTCTTCTTAAGGGATGATTGTCTGTAAGGCTGTAGCCGTAAGTATACCAAATCCCCTACCTCGAAACTGCGCTCGATCTTTTGCCTATCTGCATATAACTTTTGTTGGTTCTGGGTGGCCTGTATATTTTCATTGAGTACCTTGAGAATATCCCAACTTTCTTAAATCCACTCCTTAGCTTTAGGTGCCCTGCTGTCACCGAATACTAGGTCTGCAAAAGATAAGGCATCATAACTATACAATGCTTTAAAAGGAGTCATCTCGATGGACATCTGGTAGGTAGTATTGTAGCAATATTCCCCTAGGTGTAGCCATTTAATCCATGTCCTCTGCTTCCCTGCTACATAGTTCCTTAAGTATCCCTCAATCCACTTGTTGAATATCTCCGTCTGTCCATTGCTCCGAGGATGATAACTAGTACTCATAGCCAATTCTGCCTCAACCAACCTGAAAAGCTCCTGCCAAAATGCTCCTGTGAACTTGCTGTACCTATCATTGACAATAGTCTTAGGCAACCCATGCAACTTGATTACCTCCCTGAAAAACAACTTTGCCACCTGTGCTGCTGAATAGTCGGAAGGAATGGCAAAGAAATGAGTGAATTTAGTCATCCTGTCAACAACCACGTACAAACAGTCTCTACCCTGTACCTTGGGCAACCCTGTAATGAAATCCATTGAAATACTTTCCCATTTTTGCTCGGGAATGGGTAATGGCTGAAGTAGACTTGTCGGATGAGTATGCTCTATCTTCTTCTGCTAGCAAACACTACATTCCCTCACATGCTGCATTACATCGTTCTTGAGGCCCTTCCATGAGAACCTCTCTCTGATTTGTTTGTAAGTCTTAAGGAACCCCTGGTGTCCTGCCAATGGTGAATCATGAGAAGCTTGCAGGATCTTTTTCTTAAGTGCAGACTTGGGAACCAAGTAGATCATGTTCTTATAGTAGATAATGTCATCTATCACCTGGTACCCGTTGTCTTGTATCTGTACATTTAGTAATTCGCAAGCAAATTTATTTTTTGAGTATTCGACCAAAAGATGAGATCTCCAATGTGGAAATGCTCATAAGAGATAAGGAAGCCAGTCGGCCGTCTAGAAAGGGCATCCGCTACCACATTGTTTTTCCCTTTTACATACTCGATCTCGAAATCATAAGCCTGGATCTTACGTAGCCATTTTTTTTTGATCCAAGAAGTACTTTAAGTTGTTATATTTGTCTTGATTTTAAATCTGCCACCCACCAAGTATTGTCGGAATTTGGTTAGGGCATGTAGAATTGCTAACATTTCTTTATCATAGATTGAGTAGTGGCGCTCATAGTCCTCTAATTTTTTGCTCTCGAATGCAATAGGGTGATTGTTCTATATCAACACTGCTCCAATACCCTCTCTTGAAGCATCACATTCCAATACGAATGGTTGGTTAAAATATGGTAAGGCTAGTGTAGGGCATGAACTCATTACTTCTTCATTTTGTCAAATGTCTGCTGTGCATCCTTTGACCAACTGAATGCCCCCTTCTTCGTAAGATCTATAAGGGGTGTTGTCATCTGTGAAAACCCACCGACATATCTCCTGTAGTAAGTGCAAAGGCCCAAGAAGCCTTTCAATTCGGTCACATTTCTAGGTGTAGGCCACTCCAGTATGGCTTTGATCTTCTCTAGGTGTACCTGTACCCCATTTTCTCCTATCACATGCCCCAAGTATAACATCTCCTGCATACCAAACTCACATTTGGACATCTTTGCATATAATGACCGTTCTTTCATAATTCCTAGTACTTCATCTAGGTGCTTTAAATGTTCTTCCCATGTTTTACTGTAAATTAATATGTCATCAAAGAACTCTAGGAGAAACTTACGCAACTGAGCCTTGAAAGTGTGATTCATGCGTGACTAGAAGGTGGCTAGTGCGTTAGTGAGCCCAAACGGCATCACCAAAAACTCATAGTGTACGTAGTGGCAACGGAAGGCTATCTTTGGAACATCCTGTTCCCTCACCCTTATCTGATGGTATCCCGATGGGAGGTCAATTTTAGAGAAGTATTTCACCCCTTGTAACTCATCCATCAATTCATCTATTCTTGGAATTGGATACCTGTTCTTAATGGTTTTCTTGTTAAGGGCCTCGTAGTCAATGCACATGCGTAAAGTCCCATTCTTCTTCTTTACCAATACCATTGAGGATGCAAATGGACTGGAGCTAGGTCTTATGTAGCCCAATTTGAGCATTCTTTAATTGTATTTTCTTTTTCATCTTTGTACCTCTTGGGATGTTGTAAGGTGTAGTGATGCTGCTTGGGTCCCATCCTCCAATTCAATAATATGCTCAAATCCGCGATTGGGAGGCCTACCTAATGGAAGATCTTTGAATACCTTCTCGTGCTTCTGCAGTAGTGCCTGTATGTTTGCTGGATGTTGTGTGGTGCTATTCGATGGCTTCCTGAATGTGACCAAGCACTTGACTGCCCACTCCATATCTCCTCGTCTGAGCACAGCCTCCATCCCATGTTATGATATTGTTCTAGGAGGATAGGTATGCATACCTCCCAAAACAACTCGCTGTCCATCTGGTCCTTGAAAATCCATCTCCATGGTCTGGTAGTTCGTAGAATATTTTCCAATTGAATAGAGGCACTGAACTCCCAAAATGACATTTGTATCCGAGACATCAATCACATAAAAGGAATCTGTCACTGTATAGTTCCCTATGGTTACATTCAATTTTGGAATCCAATGAGTGCAATCCATGCTATGGTTGGCTGCCATTGCCACTGTAAACCCATCAAATCTCTCGGTCTGGATGCCTCAATCTCTTTACGCATGCAGTATCAATAAAGTTGTGGGTCGCCCCACCATCAATCAAAACTCCAACCTTGTTACCCTGTATGACACCCCTCACTCGGAGAGTGTGGAACTTGGGAACTTCGGATAATGTTGCAATGACATCTCCCTTGACCTCCTTTGAAAACTGCTCCTCCTCTGCTGTGTAAAGTGCCTCCCTTTGTACCTGATCTTGATCCTCCTCATCCTCTCCACTGTCTGAGTACACCTCTATGTAATGGGCCTTCTCCTTCCCGGAACACTTGTGACCCAGTACCCACGGCTCTTGACAACTAAAGCATAGTTTCTTTCTTCTAAGTTCTTTGCTGGTATCATCATCCATCCAGTCTCTTTTGGGCCACTCTTTCTAGAAAGGTCTCCTATGATCCTATCCTTATCTTTAATAGGCAAAGTTGTTTTAGGAGGGAACCTATTCTTGGGAATTGAGTCCTGCAAATCATGGGTAGGACTGATGGCATCATGCAGAGTGGTGGGTCTATAAGCTTTAACCCATCCATGTAAGGGTTCAGTGAAGGCCTCGGTAAACAACATGACCAACCAACTCTCTGAAATGCTTGTCACCATAACTGCTACTGTCTGGAACTATGATATGAAAGCTTCGAGACTACCTGTCTGCTTGAGCTGAGCTAGCCTTCTAAAGTGCACCTCGGGGTCTTTCCTGTCAAAACGCTTGATGAGCCTCTGTGTGAAATCAGTATAAGAGGTGATAGTGTTGTGAGACCCAGTGTCACCAGCCCATGGTACCACCACTCATGGGCTTCCCCGTCCAAATGCAAGGTAGCCAACTTTATTGTATCCGCCTCCATCATGGGGTTAAGTTGGAAGTAAGTATCCAACTTTTGTACCCAAATCCGCGCTGGGCCACTTCGGGTCCCATCAAAAGTAGGGATAGTCAGGTTCCTTACTGTGCGCTATAAGGTTGAAGCCCCTGTTGTATCCTCTCGGCCTGTTCTTACTTTTTAAATGACAAAAGTCTGTAAAGGACATGGCCGACTGGATATCATCTCCAAGTGCTCTGTACTCCCATAGATATGCCCCCAATTGCTCATCCGGCTCTACTTGTATTATCGACACTGCGGTTTGGCTGTCCAAGAACTGTGGTATGGTAGGTCTGGAGGATCTGTTGTATAGATAAGGGTGACTCTACATAGTAGTATGTAAGTGGATACTTTGTCACTGTTAGGAACCTGTGGGATGTTTGGAGTGGTCCTTGACTTATCGGCTAACCTGTTGATTGCACTTAGCACTTCCTTTTGTCTGGTAGTCAAGTCCTTCAAAGCAGTGACAAGGCTATGGAAAGCTGTTTTGTCATCGTTTGCCGTGGTCTCTTTACCTTTCCCAAACCGAGTATCTGTTTCCCTGTATTCTAGATCTGTCCTCTAACTCAAAGTCCTCCTCTTCACTTCTTCCCCTGTTTCTGAACCTATGTCTTCTATAAGTGATATCATGCAAGTCTCCTAGATGCATTGAACTATTTCTAATCGCATGTTCCCACAGCTGGCGAGGAACATGCTCTGATACCACTGTAATATTCCAACTTCAATCTGATCTCAAATTTTCTCAATGCTGCTATAATTCTGCCTGGTTTGGTTGATGGCTTGATGTTTGAATGAAGTAATTATGGTTCGATGTTATTTGTATTCCCCAAATTAATTATTAACACAATATTGACCCAATAATAACAAGATAAGCATAGCGAGTTGCCCTCAATAGTTAATAACAATCATGCATCATAAGAGGAGTAAATCTGACATGAAATTATGTTGACAGACTGTTGAAGAATAAGACAGTTGCTGTATATGATGTAAAATCGTGTGGATAGTGGACTGTTGGAAACTGAGACAACTGCTGCATATAAATTGAGCAAAAATATGCTTGGATAGGTGGCTGTAGTAGATGGATAACACCTTGGAATTAATATGAAGCCGCCCAACAAGGTAAACTCAGTTTGATAATCAGATCTGTCCTGGAACTTATGCATGCAAACCCTGAATAAGGTGACGCCCAACAGGATGGAACTGTGATCTCTGTTACCCACTATTTCCTTCAAACAAATAGTTGATATATGCCCACGATCTCAACAATGTAATGGGCAGCTGTTAGGAAGGGAAATCTTGGCTATTCTCATGGATGGTTGCGCCTTTTTAAGGGATCATGCTGCTCACGTCTTCAAGGAAGGTTATGCCCTAGTTTGGGGAGGAAGAACACACCCTTGTTCAATAATGGAGATGCCCTTTTCTGCAGTAGTTAGGGCATCCAATAGCTTATGGATAAATGGTTGCTCAAGGTAATTGTGCCCTTCGGAAGACGTTCATTATGGAATAGAAGATTGCTGCCTTAAAGGATGAATAGATGCGCCCTCTCAAATCCTGGAGCTGCCTGGGATGCCCTTCAATCTCTGTGGTGAATACTGAATCTGATGTAAAGATGAATAATAATGGTAGCCCTAGATGATCTACCATTAGAAGTGATTAGGGCAGGTGGATTTCGTTGTCGAAACACACTTGATGGCTAAGGTGGTGTGCCCTCAACCCTAAATTGCTCTCAAAGCTCTCAACACAATTCTCAATGATCAATAATAACATATGCATATCGAGCAACTCACTTTTTCCTTCTTTTATCATGTTGAGATTGCATGCTCTAAGTCGCTTTTCTTTCTTTTTTAAAGTTGAGGTTGCATGCACTCACTTCCGGATGCATGTAAACACTTTAATTGTCTCCGGTCGCATGCACACTGAGTTTGGCTTGCATGCAATGCACGTCAGTTGCTACTTGCCCCGGTGGCCTTCTTTTACCTATTGATGACTTAATATAACTGTTTAGGATATTCTTTTATTCCAATGGCATCGGTCCTTAGTCAATTCCTTGATTGTCAGTGCCTGCTCAAACCTATGGGAATTAGATAGGTTAGCGGGAGGGTTCTTAGTGCTTAAGCAGAAGAGGACATTACACGTGCACAAGTGTGACTTAAAGGTATCTTCTTTGCTCATCTCTTGTTGAATGTTAGTGAAATAATACTTCTATGTGGATTGAATGGAGGTTTATTGTTGCATTTTATCTGAATTACGGCTTTTTCTACCAATATTCTATCAATTTGTATGAAAGAAACGTCTTGCATAAGGCTTTCCTATTGTTTTGTGCGGCCTTGGACTTCTCCATTTGCCTTAATTAGGCTCACCTGGCGAACCCTAGAGGTTGCTAGGTGATGCCCTAGTTGCAAGTGCTAGAGGGACATTTCAAGAGAGGGACACTAGCCATGATCTCTCAAAGCCCTAGGGGTTGAGATGATAATCATATCCCCCTTCTGTAGTCAATATTTTTAATCAATTTTCAGCATTTAATGTACTATAGTTAGGTTGCATTATCATGTTTGTTAGCCACATTTTTATCCATAAAACCCTAAAAATCAGAAAACCCTAGAAAAACCCTAAAAAATAGAAAAATTCATAACTCTAAAAATAGTCGTGAGTTTGTAATTTTGGTCCTCCCTACAAATTCGCCCTAGTGGATTTATCCATAGATCTTGAAGGGTGTCCCCATTTTATGTGTAAAAAACCCTAAAAATCATATATTTAAAAAAAAAACCCTAAAAATTTACATAAATTCAAAAACCTAAAAATATTTGGAATTTGTTAAATCTGGTCCACTCCTCAATTTCGCTCTAGTTGAATTGTCCACAGATCTTGAAGGGCGTGCCATTTTGCCCTAGTGCATTGGGAAGCATGAGAACCTTAGATCTCACTTACCTTGGGCCACGTTAAGGTTTTGACTTCACCTAGGGCTTCGCCCTAGCCTCCTCCTTCCTCTTTTCCTCAAAGCACACCTTTTTGAGGGCTGCCTTGGGATACGTGGAGGTGCATCGGTATATGTGAGTTGCATTGGAATCTGTGAAATTGGAAAGGTGATTGATGATATACATGATTAGCTATTGAGCTAACTCCTTAATTAGGTCAAGTTGTCTTCTTTATATATTGTTTGACTCCATATAAGGCACTGATCTAGTTACAATGTCGGGGAAAGGTATTTGCATGTGTGATGTTTGCAGGTATCATTTAGGGCTCTCTCCTGGGTTTAGGAGTTACCTGAAGAAGTTAAGAGGTTGGGTTGTGGTGACATTTGGGCCTAGACCTCTTCCACATGCTTATTGATCACTAGCATTTAGTCTACATCGTGTTGCTTATTTATGACTGCTAGTTTGAGCTGTAACATTTTTAGTGCCGTTGCTGGGGACATCTTCAAGAAGATTGAAGTGGTTTATTCTGAGTCATTCATACCCTTGGCAAGAACGTCACTTGGTAAGAACTCAAGGTGAGTCCTTCATTTTATGTTTTGAAGTATATTGTATCTAAGGACTAACCCTGCAAGGCTTATTTGGCGACTCCATTGGCAAGTGCTTTCTTCAAGACATTTTAGGTATGTTCTTGTTTTGTACTTTGGTGAGATTTATTTGATAGATCTCTCCTGGCGACTCCCACTGAAGAAGTTAAAAGAGGTACTCTAGAAGAACAAGATCAAAGGGTAAGCATTGTTTTGTTCTTTGGTAAGATTTTTGTCAAAGGCTGACCCTGCAGGCCATATCAAGCGACTCCATTGAGGAAATCAAACTAAGGAAGTGCAATTCAAAGCAAGCAATCGAACATTACAGGATATCCGAATAAGTTTGATAAACTTGCTTGTCTTAAGTCTGTCCCTATATTTCGTGAATGTGAAGATACAATTGCAGAGCACGTTGCCAAGTTCAAAGATTTTCTTGTGGCATGGGGTATCACAGATGAGGATATTAGAATAAGCTTATTTGTAATGTCCCTTGGTTTGGGAGGTAATCAGGATGTCGACAATTGGTATGATAGTATTCATCCTAAGGGGATATCTTCCCTCTTACAACTAGTTGAGGCATTTTGCAATGAGTTAGATCCCCATGTTGAAGAAGAAGTTTGGGAAATCATAACTTTTCTTCTTGAGAAGGAAGAGCATGTGGATATTGTTGAGCACGTACCAGGAAAGCATGAAGCAGTCCTTGGCGAAGAAGTTCTTGATGAAGATCAAGCATCGAAAGGTTTGCTTGAATGAAACATTGTTCAGGATTTGGTTAATGACATCCTAAACCTTATGGCTGAAGACAAAGGCTCCTCTGAAAATGAATATGATCATGACACAAGAAATGAAGACCAAGAAGCCCTAGTTGAAGAAATTGAAGAATGCAAGGAAATGGTAAGTATTCCTTGGCACTTGCCCTCAGATCACAGTTTCTTATGATATCTTGGGCCTCTTAGAAGAAAATGACAGGATTCTTGAAGCAGACGATTATTGGAAGTTCATGGGTCCACCGATATATGATTCTTCAAGATCAAGCAGTATTATTTCTGAGATGTTCAGTTGCACAGATTTAAATGAAGAAGCCTTGATCACCTCGAGGAAAGACATTGAAACTACGATTGACAATGATATGATTGTTCCTTTTCCCGGTTTTGTCAATGATGATGATTGGATCAATCCTTTTGCTACTACGGTTGATGATGACGCACCTCAAGATGTGAGTCCTCTTGCTATTACAGAGGATCACCACATGCAACGATTGCATAGAGGTTTCGAAGATTTTGGAAGCCACATCTCCGATAAGATTTCTTTGGGTTCAGTTCAGTCTCGCCTACCTAGCATCATGGAAGCTATGGGATATCATACAGAGTTCTTTTACAGTCATTCAGTCGATGGGGGGCCTAGATTGTCATTCCAAGCAACATCTCTCAGGAAGTATTGCAGAAATTGATCAACCTTTTCTATCCAGTACTAGTAAGTTTTCAATGATGCGTTTCAAGAGAGTCGAGACAGGTATGCGGGCAGGTGTAGTGTTTACTTCTTATCATGATATTTGTTATTTATCTTTTCATTTAAAAGTTGAAGGTACAAATGTTTTTGTTGATGATTTCAAATTTTCAAAGATTATTGGTAATACCAACATCATGATTACAAAGATGAAGAATATGCTTGCATGCTTGAAAGAATGTTTCAACAGGTATAGGAACGTATCGCAGTTGGCCCTTAAATATTCACCAGAAATTTCCCAAGGCTTACCTTTGCAAATGATCTTCCAAGCTCAACCAACCAATTCCATGTGGAAAAAATTCTTAGAGCAAATATATGATGGTGATGATATCTATTTGAGCCTGGTGCAGATATGGATAGATAAAGCCTGCAAAAGTGATCATTCTCCTGGCATGAATTTCAAGGTTTCCAAATCCCCAAGTTCCTACATCTGTCAGTCTTCCATCTCGTAAAGATACTGGTATGTACTCAACTTATCCTTGATAAAATCTTGTCTTGGATTAACTCTAAAGACAAAGGAAGAAAGTCCAGTATGAATGATATGCTCAAGTGGCACATTGGTGCTATGATTTTACTTGACCCTTTCCTATTATCATGATTAGGGTAGGTAGGTTTAGTTTCATTTTCAGTTTAGCATCTACTGTTACGCATGCATTACACTTGTGGTTATCTCATTTTGAGTTATTTGCATTTTCATTTTGAACAAGGCAGGTTGGAAGTGTCTGCCTCCAATGCATTTGATGCCTTGCTTATTTGATATGTGTGCAGGTCTATAGGTACCCAGAAGATTCAAGAGGTTCTCACGCACTCCCGAGAAGAGCACATGTTCCGCAGTTGGAGCCAGTGTTATGCACTAGAGCTACTACAGGGTTCTAGCCAAGCTAAGGCTAGAGCAAGGTGTCAATTTTTTTTGATTGTACAAGCCAACGTGGGGCTTATTGTATAGATATTTGGTTTGGGGGTTGTTTACCCCCTGGATTGGACATGGCCAGCCCCTTTGGTTTCACTCTCAGAAGTAACTGGCTTAATGGCTTTGTTGATTGCCCCTTCGGTGTGATGATGTCTCCACCATGCAGGGCTTTATACCCATGGGTTGGTGCTCCGGGGCTTCTGGGGGTTACCCACTGGGGCACATGCCCATCCTGGTTATTTGACTTGCAGAGGTGATTGCGCTTTGTAAAGGATTATTATCTCCTCCTAGCACACCTTCTTGCACCCACTTGGACCTATTTCAGCTTCCAAAGATCCCTCCTCTAATGCCTACAAGTACAACCTAGTGGGCCCTTCTTCCATCTATGCGTACCAATCAAGCCTACAATATCTTGGAGGGGAGCGTGTTGAGGGATTTTTAGCATTTTGGGGTTAGATGGGGACATGACATTCCCCCCTTGGCTCACTATTTTATCAAGTGAAGTTATTTCTTAGATTATTTGAGCTTATTCTTATCATTTTTGTACTTTTTGGGGTAACATTCCTTTGTTGTGTAGAATTTACCCTAAAAATAATATTATTTATGTTTTAGACTTGTAGGCTCAAATTATATTCAAGAGGAAGAGGTATAAATGAAACCTCTCCTCTCATTGTAAAATCATAAGACAAAAGGGTTCTAATATGAAATTATTTCTTTCTCTCCCACTCTTTGAGTCTTCTTGGTGATGTGCAATTCTCTTGGGATGATTTCTTTGCTTGATGGTGGATGGATGAATGATCTAGGGCTTCTTTTTGCACATGCTATGGTTGATGCTAGAATTGTGTTTGCTAAACACATGCACAAGTGTGACCTAAAGGTATCTTCTTTGCTCATCTCTTATTGAATGTTGGTGAAATAATGCTGCTGTGTGGATTGAATGGTGGTTTATTGCTGCATTTTCTCTGAATTAGGGTTTTTTCTACCAATATTCTATCAACTTGTATGAAGGAAACGTCTTGCATAAGAGTTTCCTATTGCTTTGTGGGGCCTTGGACTTCTCCATTTGCCTTAATTAGGCTCACCTGGCGAACCCTAGAGGTTGCTAGGTGATGCCCTAGTTGCAAGTGCTAGAGGGACATTTCAAGAAAGGGACACTAGCCACGATCTCTCAAAGCCTTAGGTGTTGAGACGATAATCATATCCCCCTTATGTAGTCAATATTTTTACTCATAATTTTCAGCATTTAATGTACTATAGTTAGGCTGCGTTTTCATGTTTGTTAGCTGCATTTTTATCCATAAAGGCCTACAAATCAGAAAACCCTAGAAAAACCCTAAAAAATAGAAAAAATCGTAACTCCAAAAATAGCTGTGAGTTTGTAATTCTGGTCCTCCCTACAAATTCGCCCTAGTGGATTTATCCATCAACTTGAAGGGCATCCCCATTTTATGTGTAAAAAACCCTAAAAATAATATATTTTTCATAAAAGCCCTAAAAATTTACATAAATTCAAAAACCTAAAAATATTTGGAATTTTTTAAATATGGTCCACCCCTCAATTTCGCCCTAGTTGAATTGTTCATAGATCTTGAAGGGCGTCTCATTTTGCCCTACTGCATTGGGAAGTGTGAGAACCTTAGATCTCACTTACCTTGGGCCACGTTAAGGTTTTGACTTCACCTAGGGCTTCGCCCTAGCCTCCTCCTTCCTCTTTTCCTCAAAGCACACCTTTTTGAGGGTTGCCTTGGGAATCTGGGATATGTGGAGGTGCATTGGTATATGTGAGTTGCATTGGAATTTGTGAAATTGGAAAGGTGATTGATGATATACATGATTAACTATTGAACTAACTCCTTAATTAGGTCAAGTTGTCTTCTTTATATATTGTTAGACTCCATACAAGGCACTGATCTAGTTACAAGGTTGTGGAAAGGTATTTGCACGTTTGATGTTTGCAGGTATCATTTAGGGCTCTCCCCTGGGCTTAGGAGTTACCTGGATAAGTTAAGAGGCTGGTGACATTTGGCCCTAAACCTCTTCCACATGCTTACCAATCACTAGCATTTAGTCTACATTGTGTTGCTTATTTATGACTTCTAGTTTGAGTGGTAACAGATGGTAAATAGGGTAAACCATTGGCCTTGATTATGGAGCCTAACCCAAAGGGGACCAAAAGATTCGAACTTGTGACCTCCCCAACTTTGGGGGGAGAGATCTCACATATGGCTCATGACCGCTTGATCTAACCCTCGGGGCTAATTTTTGTTCCATACTTTCAAAGAGGATAATAATCATTCTGTTAGCTTGCTTTTGGTTCAGGACCAGAGCAAACACCACTTCGAGAGGCCATGGATGCTGCAAAATCAACAAAGAAAACTGGCCACTGAAAATAATAAAGTCCAGAACAGTCTTTTGCTGCCCACAGCAATGTTCTTGCTGGAACTTCTCTAAATATTGCTCCTAATGTTCCGAAAATCAGTAAAGCCTTTGCTGTTACAGTATGAAAGGTATGGCTGTTGAACAAAGTGTGAGAAATGAAAGAGAGAAAAGGGGGTTTTAGACGATTCCTTTTTTTTCAATTCAATAAAGATTCAAGAATGATAAATATCAGTTAGTAAATACCCATGATGTGTAATTAAAGGTTTAGCATGGAAATCAGTTCTTGTTTAAGAGTTGTCTAGGGTCCACAGGACCGAAACTATGTCTTTTCCCACCCAAAACAGGCCACTACAGGAATAAAACGTGGCCAAAATGGCATGATACATTTTGGGATACGTACCTTAAAAGTTTTGGCTGTGTTTTGAACACATTAATTTATGATTTGTTCTCAGACAGCTACTAGAAGTGGGGGTATTCCAATGTTTCCTGCGATTTAGATTTAATCCCATTTATCTAATTGGCCTTTAACAGAAAGCTTCTCACAAGACTACCAATGAGTCATGACCTCCAGATTAGGGGCTCTCTCAAGCATATGGTGTGGTGAGAACTTGAACTATTGGAGAAATAATGAAGAAGCAATCGAGAATAATAGACTCAAGTTGTGATGATGAAGTTGGATAAACAATGGTGAAGAACTGAGTGGAGTGGATGATGAAAATGTGAAGACATATAAAAAAGTGTTTTAGATAAGGGGCAGCTTGAATGGGAGATCTCTCTGATTGATGTAAATGGCAATTGCTCGAAATGAAAGCTATTCTCAAATACTCTAAGGTGGCTCTAGATGCTGGAAACATGATTAGTAGGTAACAACAGAGTGGGTTCGAGACATCCCTATTATGCTCCAATTGTTTGTATACTTGTTTTGGTATGTGTAGAGAATTCTGGAGACATTCACAAGTGTCAATAGGAGAGAATTATTTTCCAATTTTGGTTTTTGTTTATCTTCTTAGCTGAAACTTTGCTAGAAAATAATTTTTTCATTCTGGATGGTGTTTCGTAAAAATGTTTGTTCAAATCTATTTTGATGTGTATAATTTGTAGTTGATGATTAAATTGGTAAATGTCTTGCGAGTGATTCCACATTTTTGCGACATTGTTCAACCTCATGGTATTTTCCTCTGCTGTTGCTTTTTTATGGGATATGCCTCTTGTGGTTGTTATGCATATGGCTGATTAGATTCATGTGATATGCATGTTATTCTCAAGCAGGACACTGATATGGACAATGTTATCCCATGAAACTTGTATAGTTGTTTCATCCTATCTCTCAGTGAAACACTGAAAAGATCCATCTTGGGGCACTCATCTACAAGAATTCTTGTCAAATTGAAAGCTGTTTGGCATCAACCATTAAGCAAACTGAAAAGAAAACCTTTTTACTGGCTAACAACAAAACATTACTGTAGGTTGCATTGCTACATGCCATCACCCATTATAAATGTAAATATTGTTTCTTTGGTGACAGAATTTTCAATGGTTGGTCTACAGGAAGAGCATATGTATTAGTATACCTTGTATACTTCTTAGTAGAAAATGTGATGATATGTTTTTTATCAGATGTCAATGCAATAGGTTTACTTGGTAAATACTAAAAACAAAAGTGTCACTCATTGAGAAGCCCGAGCTGTGGGGTGCCACATTAGCTAACTGAAAAGGCTGGTATCTTTTTAATCACAAAAGCATGTACTTTTTCCACCAGAACCTAGGAATGTGATTTTGCTGTGGTTTTTAATTTTTCAAAAGATTACAATGCTTGCAAGCTGCTGCTTGCCATTTCAATTCATTCTTAAAAAATGTTCTTCAATATTCTATATATCTCTATAGGGTTTTGTGTTGATTTCGTAGCCTAAATGAAAGCTCTATTCTTTTGTTCGTGTTATCTTCCATTCTTACTGTGAATTTATATCCATAATTACAAGGTATGATTAAAATTCCTGGATGTATGTGAATATTGGTGTCCTGCTTTACTTGGCATATCTGGCATGCCGAAACATTAATCACCGCAGAATAAGGAGTTTAGTCAATATATTGTCTTTGGGTGTAAAAAACCATATAAATTATTTGTTTAGGGGTTTAAGCAATGAGGTTCTGTACTCATATATTATCCAAGTATATCTCAAATGATGTCTCGAGATCTAATTATCATGTGTTTAGATGCTTAATGAGTTTGAAATACATTTGTACTGAAATCTAATTTATGGTGAATATAGCTTTATTTCATATATCTACACCATTTTTCAATTCATGTGCTGGCATATTTCAACATACTGTTTTGTATCATAGTCTCTGGGCCATAACTAGTTGCATTATTCACTGGCCATTCCTTACATACCTTTTGTACCTTGTAACTATATTTATCAGGTATTGGAACCTCATGTAAAGGGAGTGAATGAAGGATTCAGTGAAGCACGCCTGATTTCGGAGGTATCTTTGCTGCCAGAAAGAGTTCGGATTGCAGCAGGAAGAAGGGCTGTATCAATGGCAACTGGTTTTGTTGATCGGGTTCATAAACAAGGAGAAATAAGAAAACAGATCCTGGTTGTAGTCACAGCAGGTTGGTCAATTATGTGCTTTGACCACAACCTCAAGAAACTATGGGAGGCTGATGTGCAGGTCAAGGCATTATATCTCTCTTGCTAAAAACATGTTTTTAGCTTTATAACAATATCTTCAGTGATATCAAATTGGCTGTCTCTCCACTTGACAAAATCATTATTTTTAAGACATTATTTGACTCCATCAATGAATGGACTTTCTGCAGGAGGACTTTCCACATGGTGCTCTTCACAGAGAGATATCAATTTCTATCAGTAACTATACATTGAAGCATGGAGATGTGGGGCTAGTAATTGTGGGAGGAAGGATGGAAATACAGCCACATGTACTACTTATGGAACTTATCTATAGATTGTTTTAATTTATTTTTATGCCAAGTGCACCTTTTTGTTGTTCTGTCAGCTCTAGGTTTTCTATTTTACTATTGGGAAATAACTTTTGCACTTCTGTTTTACTATTTTTATATGTTGTACTTCACAGTTTGTTTGACCTATTTGGTTATTAGTGGACATTAATATAATTTAATTTCATTTCTGATAATTTTTTTTCCCAGTTATTAATGTTTCTATTAGTCCAACCACATACTAAAATGCCCAATTGAGAGTGGTATTCGTTCACTTAGGTTTCTTGTTTAGCTTCTAGCCCTACTATTATAGTCATTCCTGCAACTTCCACGTTATTTGGAAACAGTACATGGTCTTCATGTTTGGCTTTCTTTGCTGAGTCAATCTCTTTGTGGTACTTCTGAATGATCAAAGTCTTGAGTTTCAAAAATGGCTCATCAATTATCTACCTTCTCCCCCGTGAGATTCATTACTAAGAGCTAATGTAACTCATTGGGCTTTAAAGAAACATGCACATTTTGTTCCTCCAATGTTATTATTGTAACGATTACCTTGGGTTCAGATTCCAGAACCCTGTGCTATTGTGGCCAGACTTTCCTTATCAGGGTGAAATACTAGATATTGGAGGGCATGCTGGACCTGTTCATGAATCACATGAGCATATAATGGGCATTTCATATTCTTCTTACACCAATCTTTCATGGCAAGTCATCCACCAGTTTCAAGGTTACCTTTTTTATTATTTTTGCTTTGTAGATGTAATGTGATGCTCTATTTTGATCTTTTTTTTTTCATCTTAACTGGCTAGGCATCCAAACGGGATCTGGCCACATTGACCTAGATATTTTGCTTATCTCCTTTCCCACCTAGTAAAGCCAGAGAACTCACTAGCTGTAAATATCTGTACCTTCCACTGAATCTGTAATTACTTACCAGTATGGCTCCTTTTAGGGTTCATCCAGCTTCTAACAAAGCTTGGAGTAGTGCCAACCTCCTATTGGCACTGCTCCAACATCATCAACATGTCACCCCCAATCAAGTTTGTGATGAAAATTACATGTGGACACCCAAGCAAAATGGGGGGTAACAGAGTCAACCGAGGCTCAATGAAGGATTTTAAAAGAAATGATTAGAAGGATTAGGGCAGCGAGATTACACACCCTAGTCAATTTCTAATTGCCTCACAAATTTCAGAAATCTACAAAGGGAAATGACTACTGATGATACTTTTAAATGATTTTATGAGAATAATTGTCATAGGTAAGAGAGTATATAACCATAGATTTGAGAGACATACCACACCTATCACTTCCAATTGACAACCATCACATAGAAGAAGAAATCTACTTAATTCATTAGCCCAAACTTTCTTTACACTAAAGCAATTATTTCCCTTTCTAGATCCACTATTTGGTCAATTATTTTTTTCTAGAAACAGCAAAGTAGTGGTTAGATCCAATTTTTTCTCGAGGGGAAATTATACAAAAATGTTTCTCATCTAATCAACACTTTGAGAAGAGTTCAACAATAATAAACAAATGGAGTTGGTTGGATCCACTTGCTACAGGTAACTAACTCCATGAGAAAGTTTCAACAATGTATAAACAATGTAATTAGTTACCAACCACCTCCAAAATGGCTCAAGGAAAGAGGGCGCACCCCTCCTTTCAGTGATTAACTAAATGTTCTTCACCATGAGCATTTATTAATGATGCTCTCTCGACATCATCAAAATGTTCAATATATAAGGTGGGTCGCTCCTTAATTGAGTGGTGAAAGAAAAAAAGTGCCTCAAGGTAGGGCAGTTTTGAAATTGCCAACTTCCTCAATATTTATCGAATTTTCTATTATAACCACTTTTCGAAAATCCCATGACTACTTTGCTTTTAATGTTGTTGAGTTGGCAAAATTCTGGGCACTTTGTCAAAAGATAATTGCTACCAAAGTTAGGACACCAAAAGTGTAACAAGTTGCCATTTGTCAAGTGCCTTCAAATATCCTAGGGTGATCCATCTAGGAGCCCCTCAACCTTAATAATGATGAATTTAGTTGCATGGGAGACTATTGTGCCTAGCATTCCCCTCTTGAGTGATTTTTAAATTAATCCTAAGTGCAAACCTTTGATACTTTGGTTAATTAGTGTGATTAGTTCTATTTCTTCGATGATTTTGATTAATCAGACTAAAACCTTAGAAACCCAGGGTTAAACACTTTAATTAATCCATTAATTAAAAAGTACAATTATTAACACTTTAAAACTTGAGGGAGACCCTAAGTTGATGGGTTCCCATTCCATAAAATCTAAGCTGCAGGAAATGCCTAGAATGGTGGCGTACTCATCTTGGAAATGTGAGGGAACACTGAAACGGGTACAAAATGTCATTGGCTATACTGTACGATGTTTCTAAATCTCAAGATGTACGGTACTACCGACGGCGTTTCAAGATGTTTTGGCCATTTTTAGTGATGTTTCCGGCAATTTTTGGAAGTTTCTAGGCTCACTCAAGTGCCTGAGGGGCATGGGACCTGTAGTAAAATATCACCTTGTCCATACCAATGACCCTTTAAGACAAAAGAGAGATAGGGGATTGAGCTCTGAGGAGTTTGTCACCTTGTTATTAATGGTATTATTAAATTCTTAAAGTAAAAGGATAGAAATGGTAAGATAAAGGAGAATGCCAACTTTTACTTAAATTTTTAACATTACAATTAGTTATTTTAGGATTTTTGAGTGGTTCCAACGTCATTGGAATTCATATGCAAAACAGTAAAATTTCATATCCTATTCATAATTCAGTAGACTTAACAGTTTTTAGGATTTTAGAGTTGGTAGGATTGTAGTATTTCCACCGGATTCTAACATGTATGAGGGTATGGGATTGGCATTAGTCAAGACCACCAACCTACAGGATTTTGCATCATGTAATCATCCATGAGAGTTCATATAGACATGGGTTCCTTTTAAAATGTCATTTATGTTTATCATTCTTGTTTTCTTGCAAGATAATGTGTTATTTAAAAAAAACTGTATATTTGTATTTTTTTATTTTTTATACCCATTTTTTTTTGGGGGGGGGGGTTCATGTTTCCAGGCATTTCCGTTTTGGAAACTTGTACACGTTTCCATGTTTCATGCAACTTAGCATAAAACAATTAAGTGTTAATTAATTGCCTTATTACCTTAGTCAAGTGTCCTTTAATCACCATTTAGAGGAAGTACATCATCTTATAAACATTGTTTTACTTGTTAGGCATATAATACTTTACCAATAATCACCATGAAGGCATGAGAGCACATCACATCATTGGTGTTAATTAATTGCCTTATTACCTTAGTCAAGTATCTTTTAATCATCATTTAGAGGGAGTGCATCATCTAATGAGCATTCATACTTTACCAATAATCACCATGAAGGCATGAGAGCACATCACATCATCCCTCGTAGCTAATCACCATGGTCACCACTCAATCATGAAGACGCACCATCTTTGAGTCAAGGACACAAGTGTACCTCTTTCCTATTCAAATATCTAGCCACGAAGAACTGCAAGATCAATATTCGTGAACAATTTCACAAGTGATGTGATGAAAATCACATGTGTGATCTTCATACAACATGAGGGTTAACAATGCTCATCCTCATCAAACAAAGGTATTTCACCTACATTTGACTGCTTAGTATCTTTAGAGGGAATAAGCTATGTTCCACCAGGTTTCCGGGACGTGGGAGCATAGGAGCAGGGAAACGCACATGGGGAAGTGTGGAGACCACCCCCAAATTTTAGGAAAATTCATGGGGATAGGGGGATGTCAGGGTCCTTGTTTCTAAAATTATTAAAAAAATATAAATCCTACATATTAACATATCAATTCCTCATCCCATCACAATTTACATACTATACACTAAATTTATCATTGTACAATGTAAACACAATCGGCGATTCATCATTGATTCATGAACCATTTATCCTATTTGAGTATTTGAGTTTCATATTGATAAATTATAAATTTATAATACATGCACATCTTCCATTATAACACTGAATCATAGACATAAATAGTAGATAAAATCATAAATCCGAATCATAGACATAAATAGTAGATAAAATCATAAATCCGAATCATAGACATAAATGAGAAACACCTACAAATTTCAAATTTGAAATAGTACATCTACTATTCACAGAATCATAACTACACCTGCAAATCTGAAATATGTTATATAACTCAACAGATACTGAAGTTTGAAATGAAAAATACTAGAAGTAAATAGTAAATTAAAACAACCCAAAAATAGTAAAGAGTGATGAGTCAAAGACTTAGTCTGAGGTCATTGATGATAGTATCTAGAGTCAAAAGTTAAACTGAAAACTAACAATGGACAATGATCACTGAAAATAAAGTAGCTAAAATAAATCATCAAAAGAGCATCATGATCAAGGAAATAGTTCCATGGAGTGTTCCACGTCATCCATCCGTTGGATGAAGTTGTTTAGGACCATCAATGGGAGTGTCACTGTAATATGCCAACTGATAAATTTGGCTGACTTTTCTTCTTGACTGTTAATGGGTTGTGGTTTGAGAGTTTCGTCCAACACTTTAATGAAGTTATCCAAAATCTGATATAGAGCACTGTATAATGGTTTGTTTGATGTGTAAGGTAGTTTATTCCTCAATCACATGTACCATGAAAATGCACAACCCCAAATTCGATTCTATTTATTTTTAATTACCAAATAAGGAAACAGTCCCAATATACATGAAGTAATGAAAGCACAAATTCTTTAGCAGTATTCACATTATTGGAAGTGGAAGAATTCCAACTCAACTACCCATTAATTGACAGTATAAGATGGACAATCAATTGCTTCAGATCTGACCTTTTTGTATAGAAATATGCTACAACCCCCTTTACATAATGTGACTTCCTGTAGAGTGCTGCGATTTGCCTGTGACAGCATATGTGATTTGAGAGGATGGCTGTAGCAGCTGATAATAGAGTGATCTTTGAGCTTGTAATATGTATGCTGTCCAAGAAGAGAGTCTCCCAAATGCTGAGTCTGGATTCCAATAAGCAGGCAACAATATCACTGATAAAGAATGGATTTCTTTGCAACTTTTGAAGTCTTACTGTGGTTTGAACAATAAACTCGTGGAGTAGAGGTGGCTGCCACAGTTGTAAATAATGAGCAGCAGAGAGAAGGCTTCTTGGAATTGATAGTATGCTGCCCACTCAGATATTCCCTGTGTAATGTTCAGATCTGTCCTTAAACGCATGCATGCAAACCCTAAGGAAGATGACGCCCAAACACTTGGAACTTGTGACCTTGTTACCCACAATTTTCTCCAACAGCAATATGCCTCCTCTTCTATTATTTGGCTTCTCTGCAATGATTGTAGTTTAGAGTGCAGAGTGATCTTTCATTTAATAGGTCGCTGCTGTCTTGAGATGCTTCACGTGAGGTGGGAAGCGTGAAGCTTGGAGAGGAATGCGCCCTAATCTGAAGGGTTAATTCCACGCTGCAAGAAGGAAGGTGAGTGCTGCCTTTCAATGGAGATTGTGCCCAGGGTTGCCCATACTAATGATGCCCTCAACAGGAAGTCGCAGAAGTGATAAATACTTTCCTCCAGACCCTTCAGCTGTCTTAAATGCCCACGATCCTTGAGAAGAAAGCTTACGGATTGTAAATGATGAATAATAATGGTGGACCTGAATGGTCTACCCCTGGAAGTGATTAGGGCAGATGGATTTCGCTGCCAAAACACACTTGATGGCTAAGGGGTGTGCCCTCAACCCTAAACTGCTCTCAGAGCTCTTAACACAAATCTCAATGATCAATAATAACAATAGATACCGAGTAACTCACTTTTTCCTTCTTTTATCATGTTGAGATTGCATGCTCTAACTTTTGCATGCCCCGACTTGCTTTTCTTTCTTTTATTAAATCGAGTTGCATGCAACTCACTTTTTGCATGCATGCAACTTGATTGATGCATGATCTTGAGTTATGGCTTGCATGCTTTGCATGTCAAATGTTCCGGTTTATCAAAACGGAACATTACAGTCACTATTTGATTCAGAGTCACTCTCATGAGTAACCATTGGCACACCAACCAAGCCATGTCACATCTCATCGGGTCCGTCCTCTTTGTCTATCTATGCATTGTCCTTTAGATCCACATCCCATTGTGTTGCTGGTCCCCTCTGATACTTCGGTGTCTTTCTATGTGCCCAGATGCCCCCCTTTTGGCAAAATTCATCTCGCATCTTGGCGAGATGTTTCGCTTGGCTTTTTTTCGAAAGGGCAATGTGGAGAAATGCTTTTCCAGGTGCCCCCCCCATCTCAGGGGTGTGGGAAATGCAAGGGACACGCCCTTGACCCTGTGGGACACGTCCCCTTGGAACATTGGGAATAAGTACAAGCAGACTGGAATTGTCATCATTACATCCCATTTTCTCTACAAGGTTCTTCAAACAATCCAATTCCTTAGGAAAGTCTTCTTCATTAAAGTTCTTATGGGCTAGGGACTGTGAAATGAGGAAATCTTCGACCTTTTGGGAAACAACGTGAGCTGTTTCCAAGTCTTCAGGGTAAACCTTCCTTAAAAAGAAGCAAAATTCTACATGAAATGATTTACAATAAATTTGAGCAATAGCTTCACTGTTAAGTTATTCTCAATATTAGGGGAATCCTTTACCATGCTGTGACGAACCTAGATTGAAATTTCTGTAGAGCTTCCTTCCTTCACTCTAATATGACAAACTTGTTCTTCAAGGCTACTTCCTCCTCAAGTGAGGTTTCCATTTGATTTTCATATAGAGTAGACATAAAACGTTTTGAGCTCTTTCATTGGTTTCTATTATGTGCTTTTTTGCAGATCATTTTTCCTTTAAAGAAATGAGTTTGCGTCCCTAATATAGTATGCGGGTGACACTATTAAAGCTTTGCACACCACCACTTGATCTCACCCTCAAGTAATAGGACCATAAATTCAGAGGAACATGGCTTTGATACTCAATGGAGTCGCCATGTGAATAGTGAAATCTTTATTGAGATCATGTTTTTCAAAGTATTGTAGCAAACTACTAATTTTCAGGAAATAGACTTTGCTCCCTGCAACGCCACAAATTTGTTAACTTCCAAACTTACATTGTAGTAGTCATTGGAGACTCTCTGCAACATTACGATTAGAGAACACCCATTATCACCTCGACCTTTACATCCTTAGCTTTGAGCTGGTGTTTTTCTAGCCTTAGGGGGGTGTCGCTAGGTGTTGCTTCTTATCAGTAAATCAAGCTTAGAAGAAGCAAATTAGATAAAGAAATATAGAAACTTCAAAAGAAGGATATATACGTGAGGAAAGGATGAATTTGACTTGACCAATGCCTACTCTTTGAGCAATGGAGTCAAAAGCAAAACAAAGCTGTGGGTTGAAGTGGCGAAATCCAATGGGCATCTAGTTTTGATGAATGCTACTGGATCAAGGCAAGTCAACCTCCTTATCATTGTTGGGCATGTGAGTGTTTTAGGAGAAAGAGCCCTACATACAATTCTAATGACTGCTTCAAGACCAAGTCAAGCATTAGGGAAAATTGAATGCTTTGTCAATTCAAAGTTGCAACTAGCAAATTTTGATTTACAAAATAATTGAGCATAACCCTAAGACTCTAAACTTTTAGGGATTGAATCAGATTGTTAGAACACAAATGCTCATACAACTAAGACTAGAATGAATCCACATAACATTTGAAACAAATAAACTAAATCGAGTGGGAGACTTATGCAACAAGATAAAATTTGTTGGATTTTGTACAACTTCGGAACATATTATTCATTATATTTTATTGTACCTTCATTGTACTTGTTTGTACCTCCTAAGGGAGATGAACTGGATGTAATTATTTATGTAATCACATGAAAGAGTCAATGTAAACCTTGGGGTGCAAATAAACAAAAGAAAATTATTGAAAATAAATTATTTATTGCCCCTAGGTGAAGTCGGCCCAGTTAGGGAATTTCTGGTTTTTGCACTTGTATAAATAGGAGGCTAGTGCACCTCATTAGCTCATTCTCACACTCAGCAAGTGCGCATCACTTGGAGGAGGCTGATTTCGCATCACTTGAAGGAGAATGCTTATTTGGTGCATCTACTTGTGAAAGACACTTTCATATTCTTTCTCTTTTCTTATTTGTACTCTGATCTCGGAATTATCATCTCTTTGCGAAGGTTGCTGGGTTTTCTCCCATTTGGGTTTCCCAGGTCAAACTCTGTGTTGTTGTTTTGTGCTTTGTCTTGCTTCTAGTGATCTTGGTTATGCATTTATGTTTTAAGCTATGAATGTATGAAATCTAACAAAATTAACATGCCGGAAGAAAAAAGAAGATGAGGACCAATATACTCATTTTATTGAAATTAAAGCTTGAGAACAAATTACAAGTACAAGAGGGAATGAAGCCCCATGTTCCAAGCCTTCCTTTAACTTCTAAAACATGATTAAATAAGCCTTTGCCTCTAAATTGTGTGCTTTTCTCTAGCCACATCAATCTTGCATGCCAACTCCAATTGGAGCTTGCATTGAATTGAACTATAGTCTCTCATGCAAGGTGCACACTCAACTTCCATTGAATAGATAAGGTTGAGTTTGAAATAGATTGCACGAATCCACCTCAACTAGTGTATCCTCCCTATGGATGAGAGTTAATTCCTTTGCTATAGATAATCTCCACTTGTATTACTCCTTGCATGGATAAGAAGAAGTTCCAAAGATATCTCAGGTGAGGAATATGATTAACTTTATTAATTATTTCTGTCTTTATCCACACCAAGACATGTGCCAATATTTTCATGCTTATCAAATTATAATTATGCAAATGATGTTTTCCATATACTCCTGACACATGGCAATGTCTCTTCTACCAATAATCACCATGTAAGCACCATGTCAGTGCCTAAAAATAGTAGTGACGCCTTATAAAAATAAGAACCTTAAAATGCCAAACTGAGCCTCCTAAAAAACTTCAACCTTAGAAAGCTAAAATAACATTGGTGGCAACATTTACTATGAATATCATGTCCAAAAGTTGACATTGCTAAAAATAGCCCCATCATGCATGTCACTAGGAACAGGTATCCAACTCGTGCCCCTAAGGAACAAGAATATGCTCTTTGTTTTGCCATGCAAGCCCTATAGCCCCAACTTCTAGAAAGAATAATTTCACAAACCACCTTGCATGTCGCTGAAAATGACCTCATTAGATTCATACAATAACAATGGACCCAAATATATCATCAAATCCAACATGCAAACTTTGGAAAGCCAACTACTAAAAATAGGAATATCTCAAAATAACATACATATCGCATGCAAATGGACAACAAACTCAGCATGCACTAGTAAAACCCTAAATGTACCATGAATCACCTCCAGATCTCAAACTGCAAAACCAGAAATGGTCCTTAATAGGTGTGAATTGATCTCTGGAGTGAATGATCTGGACTGCTATACTAAAAACCCTGCAAAGGCTTGCCCCCAGTGAACTTCTCATTAATTGCACACCTCCAACTTCTCATATATTCTCTGAAGAGAATGCTAAAATACCTAGTAATACATTTGCTTACAATTTGGTACCTCTTACTAGAGCCGTTGCTTAAGGAAATACCTTCCTATGCCACCTTCTGAGGAATCCTCTTGCTGAAAATCAGACCTGCATTTCATTGAACTGCTGCTGTGCCTCAAGAGGAAACAATGCTGCAATAAATACGCTAAATACTACGCTACTGGGAATCGCTCTCCCCCCCTACGAATCGATCCCAATTTGCGCTCCGGACGGAATCGATTCCGGAATCGCGAATTGCAAAATCGATTCTGGACTAAAAAATACGATCCCTGGTTTTTAGGGTTCAATGAGGAATCGAACCCGAAATCGATTTGCGGACTAGGCGGATTCAAGGCAAAAAAATTTCGATTTTTGTTATTTTTTTGGGGTTTTTTTTTATGGGCTAGGTTACTTTGGGCCAATAAAGGGTAAATGACTCATTCCATTACTCATTTGCTTGATTTGGAGGAGCTTTGAGCTTGGAGTGAGTTTGCTAGTTGTTTTAGAGCTTTGAGCTTTGAGTGGGAGATTGAAGGGGAGAGCTTGCAAGGGAGATTGAAGCTTCCATAGAGACATTCAACCACCATTGAAGAGCTAAAAGGTAGGCTCTGAAAACTCATCTTTGTTTGTTTTTGCAATTTTTTTTCACTATGTTAAAAAATGGAAAACTTGCAATGTTCTCTTCTCCTACTCTTTCTAATTTCTTCTTCTCCATCATTCTATTGCAGGGAACAAGTGACTCTCATCTTGAATCAAGAAACATGGTGGGTATGTGGTTTTGGTTTTTCATTCCACTTCTTCTCATTATGATGGTGTTGGGAAGTAGATATGGTGGTGGTAGAGTGAGGGGGAAGAGGTAGAGAGGGGAAGAGGGTGATGATGATGAGGATGAGGGTGATGTGGGGCAAAAACAAAAAGACACAACAACTTTGTGGAAGTATGTGACAAGGCAAGGGGGAGGGAGAGGGGGTCGAACCACAAAGTTTGCATTACCCCATTGTGGGAAAACATACATAGGTTCATATACTTGGGTGAGAAAGCATTTGTGTGGGGTTATGTCATGCGATGTAGGTAAGTCACGTGGAGTCAAAATTTGTGACAAAGTGGGAGCTAAAGGGAGAAGCAAATACAGGATGGAAGAAGAGGCCGCTCAAAACAACTCCAAGAGATCGAGGGTTGATTGTGAATCCCCACAGAGAATGTTTGGTAGTGGAGCTGGATCATCATCGACTCGATCGGGAGCCTCATCTCCCCATGGAGTCTCGCCTGTACGAAGAACATTATCCGATTTCCTTGACCAAGGTTGTAGAGATGATGTGGATTCAAAAGTTTATAGGTTTCTCTATGCATGTGGTGTGCCATTCAATGTTTTTCGCTCACCCTATTGGCATGAAATGGTACAAGCCATCAATGGTGGCCCTCAAGGATACAGAAGCCCTGGGTATGTCAAAGCTAGAACCGTGGGACTTGACAGGGAAAGAGCCAAAATCAATAGTGCTCTTGGAAAGTTCATAAATGATTGGACCAACTATGGGGTATCCATTGTATCTGATGGGTGGACAAATGTTAAAGGCAAGCCATTGATAAATATTCTTGGCGTTTCTGCTAGCGGTGCAGTCTTCCTTTCAGCCCATGACTACTCAGATCGCTACAAGACTGCTATTAATATTGCACAACCTTTACTTAAAACCATTCAGGAGATTGGGCCATACAATGTCATTCAAGTCATCACTGATAATGCTGCTAATTGTAAGGCAGCAGGAGCAATCATTATGGATAAGTATCCCAACATATTTTGGTCAGGGTGTTTGGTTCACACATTTAACCTTTTGATGCATGATATTGTTAAGATGAAGGACCCTAATTACTGATGGATTACTGCCTTGTACAAGAGAGGTAAGAAAATGATCAAATTTATTACCAATCATAGCATGGCCCACCACATTTTTCACAATCACTCTAAGTTGGAGCTCTTGAAGATTGCAAAGACTAGATTTGCTAGCTACTACCTCACCTTCAGGAGGCTTTTGAAGGTAAGAGAGGCATTGGCTAGTATGGTCTCAAGTGATCCATGGCAGGAATAGAAAGACAGAGCTGGAAGTGCATCAGATAGAAGTGACTTTCAGGAGGTGGAGGACACCGTTCTTGAAGGTCATTTCTGGTCACAAGTTAGGTATGTTCTGCAGTTCACCAAGCCAGTTTACAACATGATTCGTTTTGTAGATACAGATCAGCCGGTGATTGGGGAGGTATATGAGCAGATGGATAGCATGCTTGGTATAATCAAAGACATTGTTGAGCAAAAAGATGCAATCTTGTATGACCATATTCATAAACATGTGGTCAAAAGGTGGGATAATCTAAATGTTCCACTCCATGCCCTTGCATATGTCCTCACCCCAAAATACTATTCTCCAATTTGGTTGGCCCAACCTGCACCTGGGGGTGGAGTTAGGAGAAAACCCTACACAGATCCAGAGGTTGCTGCTGGGTATATGCAAGCATTAGACAAGTTGGTCCCTGATGAGGAAGAGTGTGCTCAAGTACGGAGTGAATTGAGCGAATACATAAGTGAGCATGGACGCTTTGGTTCCCTGTTTGCAACCAAAGATCGAGACAGATTGGATGCTATCCTTTGGTGGAACATGCATGGCTCTGGAGCCACATATTTTCATAAATTGGCGGTGAGGGTGCTATCACAGGTTGTTAATAGCTCTTTTGCAGAGAGGTGTTGGAGCACCTACAACTTCATCCACAGTGTAAAGAGAAACAGTTTGAATGTAGATCGCGCAGAAAGCTTGGTTTATGTGCACTACAACTTGAGGTGGTTGTCCCATTATTGTGAGGTGGCCAAGAATGATAGAACATTTGTGAGTTGGGACAACAATCCAGAGGAGGCTAATGTGGAGGATGGAGCCATAGCATTAGAGCACTTGGAGGCTGAACTATTGGGTGATCATGATTATTCAATTCAGACTACCCATGCAGAGATGCCACCCCCAAGCAGAAGCAACTTTCCGGATGCAGGAGTTTTGCCTTTGGCTTCACAATGTCCAAGTTCAGCCCGTGGGGGCCATTCATCTTTTTCTCATGTTCCACGATCACTTCCACCAGCACCTATTCCACCTAGAACACGAGAAAGGAAATTGGAAGTTACTCGTGGCAAGCGGAAAGCTTAGTAGATTCATAGTACTTTGTAGTTTGTATTTCATTTTCATGTTTATTTTGGCGGTTGGCCTATTTTGTAAACATTATGGCCCAGTTTGATGGCAAATATTATATGTTGAAATTTGAAGGTTGATGTTGTTGATGATTGATGATTTGATGATGATCATTTAATGACAATGTTATAAGTTATAGCTCCTAGAATCTAGAAGACTAGATGATTAATGTTATATCAATGTGTACTAAATGGTTATATGAATATCTAGATTCTATGTTTTGGTGTTTTCTATAGCTAATTTGGCATAATACATGTTTTTTTTAATTTATATGCATCAAAATATATTAAAATATATATTATATAAAAAATGCTCCCAAAATGCTCCCGAAACGGAAGCTTTTGAAAATTTCTCTTTTTGCTCCCGCTCCTGCTCCCCGCTCCCGCTCCCCGCTTTGCTCCCGCTCCCAACAGTGTAGGCTAAATATGCTAAATGTACTTGTCTTCAGTACTTGCCCATAAAATCATTGTTTGTTTTAGATATTTCAGAAACCTTGTAGTGCCTCAAAACAACAAAATCACAAATTGAAGTAGATACAGCGCTTTGCACTATAAATGTGTTCTTAACTTATTGGTCAATAATTTTTGGAACTTTTGCACATATATGCCATAATGGTGTTTCAGAATTGTATATATTGTTGTTTGGGTGTATTTATAACCTAATAGGTCGATATCAACTGCCATGAAGCTCTCAATTAAAGAGTTGATGACATGTCATTTCCATATGTCAGATAAGCTAATATAATATACTTTTATTAATGTCCAACAAATGGACACAAAAGTAGGTCAATGGCACTGAAATAGTACATCCAGTGTAAGAACAATGTGGGAGTGTGAAAGCAACTCCTATATAAAAAATGAAAGAAGAGAAGATGAAGAAGTAAGTGTCAAGGTGCAAGTACAAGAGAGTCTCAGGGCAAGAATGAAGGAGAGGATGTCAATGGCTTCTAGAGCTGGATCTGGAGTTGTAGATGGTGCTGAAGCTGAAACTTGAGCTGGCTGTCGAAGGCATGTGAGGGAACTGCAATACATAGTCTTTATCAGAGTCATCAATAACTGTGAAGGGGCCAATGCACTGGCAGATGATATTCTTTTGGGAGTAGTTGGAATTGAGAGGGCTTTGCTGTGGGTAATAACCAACTGATAAAAACCTCTCTGCCTAAGCGACCCTAAGGGGTGGAGAGCTGGATGTGGGAGGGGTGGCCCTGTTGTCCGCCAAACTGCACACCAGCAGCAGAAACCTTTTAAAAGCTGTCTCCCTCACTGGAAAGTGGGGAGAGGTGTGGCCTTGGGGGCAAGCAATGAGCCAGGTACTGTCACCTGAATCCCAGCTCCTCCGTTTAGGCAAACTCCTAACGAAGCCAAGGGGGGTAGTCCCTAAAAAAGAGTTGTCTAAGGCTCTTTGTGTATTTTAGTGTTTTTTTGATGTAGTGATGCGGATGGGTGTTGTTTAGGAGTTTTTTTGAAATGAGAGACAATATATAAAGCTTGAAGATAAAACAAGATAACGCAATCCACGTTGCAAACACAAGATGAAAGATACACTTGGACAATAAGCAGATCACTTCACATAAATATAAGCAGATACTCCAATATTGATATTTAAGCAAACAGAATATAAGATGAAGGACCAGTGCCTTATGGAGTCAAAAAATTAAGTGTGAGCTGTGAAAACTTGGTACAAGTGCTTGAATTGAAAGTTTGTGAGAACGTTATGCAGCTTATCTTGGTAAATTCAAAGTTTTAGTTGTCTTGATTATTAGGATAAGACCAAAGGTAACAAAAGATGGTGGAACCTTGCCCAAGAAAAATACTGGCAACCCTAAGTGACCTGTCGGAAGCACCCAGATTCGATAAGGATTGGTGTCCAATGTTTAAACCGCCCCTGAGTCTGACAGTGGGAATCCGGCGTCACCCCTCGTGGGAAGAACAGTATTTTGCCTTGGTTGAGGTTATGGGTAAAAATTTTAATTAAGTTTATCGATCGTTATTATCAAGTCTTCCACCTTTCTGAGTACTAGCCCAACCGTTTCCGGTTGGCAGAGCATACGGGTGTAGGACAAACCAAGATAAATTAATTAGGGGTGTGTGAGTGGAAAATTTTTATTATTAAAAGAACCTTGTTCAACTCTCCGACAGAGAGCGCTCTTGACTCGGTCTTATGACCACAGTTCAAGAGACTTGCTATAATTAAAATGCCTAATGCAGGGATGATGCAAGACTAAAATGCCCTCCGACAGAGGGTGCTCTTGACTTGGATTATGGCCAAGTTCAAGAGACTTTGGTTTATTTTAAGGAAGCAAAAGTATTTGTGTTTGTGAAAGCAGTAAAATAACTTTAAAAGATGAAACCACTTGATAAACTTGAAAGATATAACTTAATGCTTAACACGAAATACTTGCGAGATAAATAAATGTAGTGTTCTACCACACAAACTTTAATCTACTAGGTGGGATTGATCTCCGAACAAGATCAACCACTAGAAACCACCAATCCTGGAAACCTTCCAGCTAGCTGGATGTCCACAAGAAGTTGATGGGGGAGTGAGAAGCTACCACAAAACTATGTGGCCTTTGGGATACGATCCCAAAGTTAGCTATTCTCTGGTCAAGGATTGGAAGAGAAACAAAATAATGATAAAAGAAATAAACTAAACTACCCAAGAATCTCTTTCAGGTTCAAGACCTTACTCGGGAAAGCATGGGGGTAAGTAAAATATGAAATATAATCGAGATAACTTATTTGGAACAAAATTTAAACTAAGGACATGAAGATGTAAATCTAAGCTAAAACTAACCACAAGACCCAACACCCTTCCCCAAATGGGGAAGAAGAACCAAAGGTGGAGGACCCCTCCACTCGAAAAAACTTTTATTAAACTTTTACAAATGCCTTGGGTTTAAAACCTTGCAAGGTCTTTGAGAAAGAAGACACTTGGAGAATCTAAGGAAGAAGCAATTTTTTGCTTGTTTTTACAAAGGATAAGTATGTCGAATTTTGCTCATTTTCATGCTTTTTTCTCCCTGGTACTTTGCTTGGATCTTACTTCTTCAAAGCTTTCCAAATTTCTTTCTTTCAAAGCACCTACACAAGCTTGAAAGATATGCTCAACATGCACCCATTAGACGTCAGAAATCAAAAACGAAATTTAACTCTACCAAGTCCAAACTTGAAAAATAAAGCCTAAAACATAAAAGACATGAAAATTTTGTTCGAAAAAGTTTGTATGGGAAAACGGACCAGCGAACAAAAGTTGCTCTAAATATGCTAGAAATGAGATCTAAGACTTAAAAAGTTTTAGGAAAATTTTATGAAACTTTTTCTATCTCAAAATGGAAACTAAATGCAAACTTTAGCAAGTGCAAGAATGAGATCTAATATGGTTTTAAAACTATCTTTTCAATGCATGAGATCTAACTAAGTAACTCCCTTTCAAAACAAAACAACTCTAACCAATGACTTTTGCAAACTAAGAATGAAACTATTGATCAACTTGACAATTCGTTTTTGGTTTTCTTGTGTGTTTTTAGGGCACTTTGGAGGTGGACGAAAAGAGGGAGAGGGAGCAAACCTAAGGGCAAAAGATGGAGAGGCAAAGGGAAGGCTAAGTAGGGCAAAAACGAAAGCAAAGGGGGAGAAGTAAGAGGATGGACGAGAGGAGCTAAAGGAGGTAGAATGAGACTAGGGCAAGGAGAAAGTGGGCTTAGCAAATCAATGGCAAAAAGGAGCTCAAGGAGAAAAATGGAAGGCTAGAAGAAGAGAAGCCCTAAGTAACAAGTAACCAATTTTAATCTTTGAAAAATGGATGGTGGTGAAGCAAGATACTCTTCTTTTGCTAATGCTTAACAAGTAGAGATCTTTGGCCAAAAAATGGAGTGAAGGAAAACCTGCAAAAGCTCACAAAACCATTAGCAATACTTGCAAACAACATATGATTTAAGTGAATAGAAAAGATATACATGCATGTGCTAGATTGTTAGCCTTTTAAGCATATAAATCAAAACTAAATAGCCATAAACATATGAAAAAATGCCACAATATCACCTCAAGAAATGTAATGAAGCATGGCCACCAAGAGCCCCCAAGCATTTGACCTCCAAAGTCACAACTTTATTAAATATAATTCCAGATACATTTGCTCAGAGTTTCTTTGCATAAAAGACCATGAGATAATAGCTCCTAATGAGCCTCTCTTTATACTAAATCCTAGGCTAAAACCCTAGGTCGAATTGGCAAATAGATAGGTAAGTCGAATTCCAATCAAGGGAGGGCTTGGCATGCTAAGGAATAATCAAAGTCGAGTTTGGTGGTAGGTTAAAGGCATATGTGGCAAGACTCGACTCTAATGGAAGCATAGGGAGTATCAACAACCAACCAACGAGCTACAACAAGGATAAACACGAGTTTGCATGAGGAAAGTCGTGAGGATTGGTAGGTTGACGTGAGGATGTGGAAGGATGTGGGTAGTGCGAGCTAGCATGGTGGAGAGACAAGTGGTAAGGTAGGTACTAATTCGCATGAGTGAGAGCCAAGCTAAACCACTAACCAATGGGCAAATTCCAACAAGGCTAGAACTCGGCTTTGGTAGAGATTGACATGAGCTTTCAAGGGATTGCGAGCTAGTTTGTGAGGGAACACGTGGTAGAGTAGGTACTAACTCGTATGAGCAAAGGGAGCCAAGCTCGTGGATGATTGGTGAGTCACAAATTCGCCCATCTCAAGCATTAATGCTAACACCAACCCAATTATCAAATGACAACACACTAGCTCGAGTTTGGCATGAGGAGGGCGAATTTGCTTGAGAGGATAATGACTTAGTGACTGGATAGTTGATTGGAGTGACTGGGAGTTGATTGGAATCCTCATAAATGTCTATTGCCATGTCATTTAGCCCTTTATTTTAATCAAATTGATTAATTTTGGAGAGATTTGGATTATCTCCAAAATAATCAATTTTATTATTTTAATTAATAATTTCTCTGTAAATGACTTTTCAGAGAAAATATTAATTACGGGGCGGAATTGACATCCGAAAGTTGGGTTTAGCTGCTCCATGGGTCATGTGTGATTTTTGGCTTATGAAACGAGCCATCAAACACTGAAAACGGACCCCGGATGACTGACATATTACAGACTCAAATTTCTCTATTTAAACTATAGAGAAATTTAATTAAAATTTAAAAATAATTAAATAATTAAAAACCCCAATTTCGACGCGTCCGGTAAAATTTTTTCGAAATTTTTTCTGGGGGTCCTAGAGACCTAGGACATGACCAAAACCTATTCTAATAGTGTCTAGTAGGTTTATACATTATAGTTGGACCCTAATAACCCCCCATGGCCAAATTTCCAAAATCGGGCATTCCAGCTTTGGAGGAAGCGGGAGAAAAACCAAGAGATTATATTTCGCCTGAAGCAAAGTATAATCTGACGGTGAAAAAACTCCCTGGAATACCTTAGTTGTTTAATCCAGTCATGGGAGACCGAGCCACTCAGACCCTACTAGCACACTTTGATACAAACCCCCATGGGGCCATGGTCATGTCGACTCAAAAACAAAACTGGCTAGCCAAAACTGGCTATACCCAAATACAATGAAACCCAGATACTCTGGAAGTGAACACTGATGTGTTCCAACACTGGCGGCTCAATAAGGTTTCAACTATTGTACAAATCAGTTGATAACAGGCCCTTTGGACACTTGGAGCCATTTCGAACTGGTTTGTCTACTGGAATGGTGGTGTATGCTCCATGTCCTAGAACGACAGCTCCTCATGGTCTTGAGGAGGTCGGTTGATCGAGACTATGCGAGGTCATATTGATTTGGAATGTGATGTCTCACGAGTATCTGTTTGCCTCTTGTTGCCCTGATCCAATTTGAGAACCTGGAAGTATGAGGTGATCCTCCTGAAGGCTTCTGACTGGGACAAGACTTGCAGGGACTGAGATTTGTGTCTGAAAATTTACCTCACAAAGAGAGCAAGACATCTTGTGTGTGCCCATGTTGACCAAAGTTTGATCCATGTTGACTAAAGTTCGACTTTCAAAAGTGGCTTTCTTGGCTTAGTCCTTTTTCATTTTGCCTCATGTTTATCTGCAATAATCAGAAACAAATCTACCACGAATTGATTACCTTTCTTAATGTTTCCCAGATCTTCAGTAAGCTCTAGAATTGCTTTTCTTTATTTTGTTTTGATTTGGGTTTAGTAACTTAGTTAACCTAGTTGATCCCTCTTTTATGGCCTGTAACATTTGATTACAGACAAATGATAGTCTATGTGAAATTTAGTGCCACACCTTACCATGCAGCATGCATTGGACCCACAACTCAGTGTAAGAAAAACATTTCTGAAGCTAACAGAGTGCAACATATCCCTTTATCATTTGTCTGTTACTTGGCATGAGAAAGGTTTCAAATTTAGTTTAGCAAGTTAGGATGCTGCTATGCAAAGTAAATATCAGCTGTGAACTGGTTCATAAAACATATTAAATTTTATATCGTAGGTGTCTTGTATTAGTTTATATATAGAAATAGGTTTTGGTTCTCCTTGTTTCATGGGGTATACATATTCTTGCAACCAATACACATTCTCTGCTATCAATTTATCTGTATGGAAAAATCAACAGCTTCATTGGTTTGAAATCATTTGTTGAGATATTTACAAGATCTAAATTGGCTTCCACCCTGTCAGATTGAACAGTAAATTTATGGACTTAGACAGAGTGCTCATATTATGGTTGCATTCCTACTTCATATACTATTTAGTTTGACGTAGTGATCCTATAATAGAATATGCAGTTCTTGCAAGGCATATGCACATCTTTTCTCACAATGTCGAGTATTTGTTTTAAATTTTGTCTGATGTTTAGTTGATTGTTCTTCCCTTCTAGCTTTACTTGGATCCATTTGAAGAAGCAATGGTCGCTGAAAAGAATGCAGAACGCCATCGAAGAAGTGCAGAGGAAAAAGAGGTGATCACATGTTTCATGTTTGATTCATCCCATGGTTAGAGATTTCTTTTTTAAATTATCTTTCTTAATTATGTCAATATCATTAAGCTGTAGTTTGTAGAGTTTGTTATTAAATGATCACATGTGCTTTTTAATTTTTATAAGGAGAATTGAATCATTGGACTACTGGTGACCTTGTATAAGTGCAACTTTCATTTTTCTCTAGTTGATAACTCTGTAGTTTAAACTTTCGATGACTAGTTTTTGAAACTTTTAACATTACAGCCTGTGGCTATATACCATGCTTTTGAAATGGACCAATGTTTTCTTTGTAGTCAACGATCAACCTGTGTTAATGGATCTGCCATGGAGGCAAGCTGGTTCTGCAGATCCGGATCTGGCAGGATCTGCCTGGAAACACATCCCAAATTTGGAGAAGGCTAGGATCCCCCTGGGAAATGTATCCTTGAACATGAACCACCTAGAACACACACATTGCAAAAAATACAATTTAAAAAAAAAGGATAATGTGCACTTGTGCTTGCTGAAACAATAAAAAGGCTAATGCTCTAAGAGTCTAATCCCTTCATCAAATTAGTCACAGTTATGTTGCTGTTCTGTTCATAAGTGGCCGTATCTGATTATCTAAGTTGCCAGGGTACCCGTACCGGGGGGTTGGGCACCCGTACCAGTACCGGGTACCTGTACCACTGTACCGGGTACCGGGACTGGTACCTCTGGGAGTACCGTGAAAGTACCGGGTACTTCACCCGAGTACCGGGTACTTGGTCAAATAAATTTGGGTACTGGTACTTCAAAAGGGCAGCGTAGTTAATTCTTTTCTGTTTCATTTTCACGGTTCAGTTTTCTATTTCATATTTATTATTAATAATTATAATTTAAATTTATATTATTTGGCATTTGCTGTTACTATGTTAGTTAATAGTTATATAATTATTAATTAATAAATTTAAAAAAAGCAAGTCTATGCACTTACGTAATTATTTAATTAATCAGTGCCATGTACCATTATGTAAATGAAATAACTACACCCAAGAGGCCCCATAACTGCCCATAACTTTCCAACTGTTGCAATCTCAGTAACAGGACACGTCCCTCTAGGGCCAAGTGTCCCGTGGGCCACGTTTGGGCACGGACACGACTGCCCCACGTGGGGGACACGACTTTTTTCGTGTCCTGATTTCAGGACACTCGTGTCCTGCCTCTGCACATCGTGTCCCAATTCCAGGACACTCCAGGACACGTGAACACTAAAATTAACTTTGAAATTATTGTTCAAGCTTTTGTAATTTGTGATGGTCCTATATTTTATTGATGCTAAAAGGTTTCTCATAAGTTCCACCTCATTTTTTATCTTCTTAAGCCTTCCTAAAACGCACACTAACATGATAACAACAACAAAGTCTAACATTTAACTTCCATAGCCTCGAGAGTTCATCAGTTCCATAAAACACTATTGTCTTCTTCACTACTGAGTGCAAAACTTGCATTGTTTGGCCAATTTATATTGGTAACTGTGAAATAAAACATTATGACAGTCCATAGCATTCTTAATGGTTTTAAGTTTTAGGAGTTTATTCATCTTTTGAATGAAAAAATAATCTCCCAAATTCATATGGGAATTGAAAAATAAAGCTTCAAGGCAATCTATTAGTCTATTTGGCATTTGCCAGTGCCCAGTGGCATTCCAACATCTATGTAATACATTTTGATTTTGATGACTTAATGAGAAATATGGTTTCGACATGCATCTATGTGTCTCATTGTGATTTGTGAATGACAAATGTGTTGTGAATTGTGAATGACAAATGTGTAATCATTAATGTGTTTTGATTCTAATTTCTATTGAATATTTGTAAATGTTCTAGTTTCTAAATTTTATTGGATCTATATGTCTATATTTTTAAATTGTAATATATTTAAAATATATATATATATGTATATAAAACGTGTCCTACGTGTCCTGATTCCGGGGGTCACCGTGTCCCGTGGGGACACTCGTATTTTGGGGACACTCGTGTCCCGTGTCCTCGTGTCATGTGACTTAGGTTGCAATCAGTTGCTAGCAGAGGGAACAATCTAGCTCAGTTATACATAGCTGTCAAAACTTTGAAGAGGAACCAACTAGAGATAAAAAGATCAGCTGTTCTTCCACTTGGCATCAATTGCCTTGTGAACTCAAATATGCTATGTCTGCAAGGAAATGTAAATGTGGTTCATAGTATCACATGATTTTAAAATTACATTGTTTAGTAGTTTACAAATAAAACAATTTGGAAGTTATTTTAAATTACAACAATACAGTCTCCAACGAATATATACTTTCTGAATTAGAAACTGATATGAACACAGCTGCAGGAATAAAAATACTGATATAAACCACAAGCAAGATGCAAGGACTCAAAAGGAAATTGCCAAACTGTACATCTTGTACACTCCATATTGTACTATATATATATATATATATATATATATATATATATATAGAAGTATAAAATTGGTGGAGAGTGATTAGCTTTGACCAAGTCTCCTAGATGTGCAAATATAGGAAAGCTAGGTAAGTAATCAATTTTGACCAAGTCCCCATAAGAGACAAAATTCAAAATATGAAGTACAAATATAATAGTATTTATAATTTCCCAATCTTTTTACAAGATGAATAAATCCAGCCCAGGATATGATATAAGCTTCCTCCCATTTACTCTACAGCAATAGAGTGTAAAAAATGCAAAAATTACAGCCAGCTTAATCAGAGAAGAATAATCTCATTTAAAAGCAACAACGGAGGTGCATTGCATCATTTTTGTTGGACGATACATTGTAATATCATGCTATTATGCTAATGATTCATATCAATATCAATATCATATATGTAATTTGAATTAATGTGCAAGCAGCAATACCAATGTGAAATGTGAAATGTGTGTTATTTGTTGAAAACTTATTATAATTATTAGTATAAATTTATAATTTAAACTTGAAAATTATATATATATATATATATATGTCTACAGTACCCCGACGTACCCAAGTACCCTATTTCAAAAAGTGGCGTACCCGTACCCGTACCCATCCCAGTACCCCAGTACCCTGGCAACTTAGCTGATTATCCTTTCAACTAACTCATGGAATCTCATAAATATTGTTGTTCTGCACACAAATGCTCCTTTGGCTGTTATAGAATCTTATTCTCCTCTCGGCTAGTATATAGCCTTAATCTCAACTATCAGTGTATTGTCACCCTAAACAGAGAATATGCATACAAATTGCTGTTTTGTGCATACAATTTATTGCTGTTCTCTTCTCTATTGTGAACCTACACTGAGAATATGCATATAATTTATTGACTTATGTGCATACAAATTGCTGTTTTGTTTTATGTCTAACAGCTGATATAAAACATACTAAAATGTTTGGGATTTTTGAAACAAAATGTCTCGGCTGAATGACTCTGGCCATGATTTTCAATAGTCCAAAGTTCCTACTAATACTCGCCAACTATACTGCCTAACTAACTGCTGAAGGAAAGTTAGAACTTGAAAATACAAACTAAAATTATATTAACTAAAATAGAAACTAAAATGATGGCTTCTTTTGAACCTCTTCAATCTGATGCTTCTTCCCGGCCTTTTCCTCATGCTCCCACAAGGTTTTCTCTTTGCTCTTTTCATCTGGAGGAACCTTGAGGTGTGCTGAGTCCATTGAAGCCCAAGAAGAGTCTGAAACAGAATAAGATTTGGTCTGAATAAGAGGAGCCGTAATCAAATTCAGATTGCCAAGGTGGGACGCAATCCTCTGTAGCAACTGTTTAGTGGAATTAACCTCCAAATAAATCTCCATATTTCTGCTAAGTTGAACACCCATGAAAGCATCGATCTCCTTTTGTTAATTTCTCAAATCTACATGTCTGGCAGTGTCAATGCAATAGGTGTCTCTTGCAGAGCTCATATCCTGAAGCTTCTTTTCCAATTTTGCCTACCAATGATCCCATCGAGTGCAGTTATTAATTATGCCATAGTGTGTCTGGCCTACTTCTTTCATACAATATTTAACCCCTTTTTTTAGCTCCCTAATTTCACATGGCAGGTACTTACTCCATGCAGAATGCACCATTTCACCCAGGCTACAAGTTTTCTAGATGACCAGCACTTGCCTTGCCGCTGCAACCACCATACTGTTGGAAATAATGTAACTTCGCAAGTTATTCAGTTATTCTTATCTTTGTTGTACCTCATTCGGGAGCAATTATTAATGTAATTGACCATGTAAAAGATCATGAAAGAATCAATGTAAACATTGGGTTGGAATTACCCAATGAAAGCATTTATTAAATGTAATTTTTGTATTCCCCAAGACAAGTCGTCCCAGTGGGTAAACTGCCCCAAAACAGTGGGCAGTCTGCCCCAAACAATGGGCAGAACTGCCCCAGTCAGGTCGGCCCAGTTAGGGAAAGTCAGTTCGGCCCAGTAAGGGAAAAAGTCACCTTTTAATGTGTATAAATAGAGAGGTCGAACCTCTCATTTGGTCATTCACTCAAGACAAGTTCGCTCTACTAAGAGAGGTTTGCTACTGCAGCTAGGAGACTGATTTTTTTGGGTTCTCCACTATTGGAGAAGTTTCTCTCGTGTTTTTCTTGGGTTTGTGCTACTACTATCTGGATGTACATCGTTCTCTATTGGAAGGTGTGAGCTTGGGGGTAGACAAATAGCTTTGTCTATGGTTGGGAGATGATTGTTCTTATCATCGTGGTTAAACAAGCTCCACACTCATTGGTGGAGAGTGATTAGCTTTGACCAAGTCTCCTAGATGTGCAAATATAGGAAAGCTAGGTAAGTAATCAATTTTGACCAAGTCCCCATAAGAGACAAAATTCAAAATATGAAGTACAAATATAATAGTATTTATAATTTCCCAATCTTTTCACAAGATGAATAAATCCAGCCCAGGATATGATATAAGCTTCCTCCCATTTACTCTACAGCAATAGAGTGTAAAAAATGCAAAAATTACAGCCAGCTTAATCAGAGAAGAATAATCTCATTTAAAAGCAACAACGGAGGTGCATTGCATCATTTTTGTTGGACGATACATTGTAATATCATGCTATTATGCTAATGATTCATATCAATATCAATATCATATATGTAATTTGAATTAATGTGCAAGCAGCAATACCAATGTGAAATGTGAAATGTGTGTTATTTGTTGAAAACTTATTATAATTATTAGTATAAATTTATAATTTAAACTTGAAAATTATATATATATATATATATATATGTCTACAGTACCCCGACGTACCCAAGTACCCTATTTCAAAAAGTGGCGTACCCGTACCCGTACCCATCCCAGTACCCCAGTACCCTGGCAACTTAGCTGATTATCCTTTCAACTAACTCATGGAATCTCATAAATATTGTTGTTCTGCACACAAATGCTCCTTTGGCTGTTATAGAATCTTATTCTCCTCTCGGCTAGTATATAGCCTTAATCTCAACTATCAGTGTATTGTCACCCTAAACAGAGAATATGCATACAAATTGCTGTTTTGTGCATACAATTTATTGCTGTTCTCTTCTCTATTGTGAACCTACACTGAGAATATGCATATAATTTATTGACTTATGTGCATACAAATTGCTGTTTTGTTTTATGTCTAACAGCTGATATAAAACATACTAAAATGTTTGGGATTTTTGAAACAAAATGTCTCGGCTGAATGACTCTGCCCATGATTTTCAATAGTCCAAAGTTCCTACTAATACTCGCCAACTATACTGCCTAACTAACTGCTGAAGGAAAGTTAGAACTTGAAAATACAAACTAAAATTATATTTAACTAAAATAGAAACTAAAATGATGGCTTCTTTTGAACCTCTTCAATCTGATGCTTCTTCCCGGCCTTTTCCTCATGCTCCCACAAGGTTTTCTCTTTGCTCTTTTCATCTGGAGGAACCTTGAGGTGTGCTGAGTCCATTGAAGCCCAAGAAGAGTCTGAAACAGAATACGATTTGGTCTGAATAAGAGGAGCCGTAATCAAATTCAGATTGCCAAGGTGGGACGCAATCCTCTGTAGCAACTGTTTAGTGGAATTAACCTCCAAATAAATCTCCATATTTCTGCTAAGTTGAACACCCATGAAAGCATCGATCTCCTTTTGTTAATTTCTCAAATCTACATGTCTGGCAGTGTCAATGCAATAGGTGTCTCTTGCAGAGCTCATATCCTGAAGCTTCTTTTCCAATTTTGCCTGCCAATGATCCCATCGAGTGCAGTTATTAATTATGCCATAGTGTGTCTGGCCTACTTCTTTCATACAATATTTAACCCCTTTTTTTAGCTCCCTAATTTCACATGGCAGGTACTTACTCCATGCAGAATGCACCATTTCACCCAGGCTACAAGTTTTCTAGATGACCAGCACTTGCCTTGCCGCTGCAACCACCATACTGTTGGAAATAATGTAACTTCGCAAGTTATTCAGTTATTCTTATCTTTGTTGTACCTCATTCGGGAGCAATTATTAATGTAATTGACCATGTAAAAGATCATGAAAGAATCAATGTAAACATTGGGTTGGAATTACCCAATGAAAGCATTTATTAAATGTAATTTTTGTATTCCCCAAGACAAGTCGTCCCAGTGGGTAAACTGCCCCAAAACAGTGGGCAGTCTGCCCCAAAACAGTGGGCAGTCTGCCCCAAACAATGGGCAGAACTGCCCCAGTCAGGTCGGCCCAGTTAGGGAAAGTCAGTTCGCTCCAGTAAGGGAAAAAGTCACCTTTTAATGTGTATAAATAGAGAGGTCGAACCTCTCATTTGGTCATTCACTCAAGACAAGTTCGCTCTACTAAGAGAGGTTTGCTACTGCAGCTAGGAGACTGATTTTTTTGGGTTCTCCACTATTGGAGAAGTTTCTCTCGTGTTTTTCTTGGGTTTGTGCTACTACTATCTGGATGTACATCGTTCTCTATTGGAAGGTGTGAGCTTGGGGGTAGACAAATAGCTTTGTCTATGGTTGGGAGATGATTGTTCTTATCATCGTGGTTAAACAAGCTCCACACTCATTGGTGGAGAGTGATTAGCTTTGACCAAGTCTCCTAGATGTGCAAATATAGGAAAGCTAGGTAAGTAATCAATTTTGACCAAGTCCCCATAAGAGACAAAATTCAAAATATGAAGTACAAATATAATAGTATTTATAATTTCCCAATCTTTTCACAAGATGAATAAATCCAGCCCAGGATATGATATAAGCTTCCTCCCATTTACTCTACAGCAATAGAGTGTAAAAAATGCAAAAATTACAGCCAGCTTAATCAGAGAAGAATAATCTCATTTAAAAGCAACAACGGAGGTGCATTGCATCATTTTTGTTGGACGATACATTGTAATATCATGCTATTATGCTAATGATTCATATCAATATCAATATCATATATGTAATTTGAATTAATGTGCAAGCAGCAATACCAATGTGAAATGTGAAATGTGTGTTATTTGTTGAAAACTTATTATAATTATTAGTATAAATTTATAATTTAAACTTGAAAATTATATATATATATATATATATGTCTACAGTACCCCGACGTACCCAAGTACCCTATTTCAAAAAGTGGCGTACCCGTACCCGTACCCATCCCAGTACCCCAGTACCCTGGCAACTTAGCTGATTATCCTTTCAACTAACTCATGGAATCTCATAAATATTGTTGTTCTGCACACAAATGCTCCTTTGGCTGTTATAGAATCTTATTCTCCTCTCGGCTAGTATATAGCCTTAATCTCAACTATCAGTGTATTGTCACCCTAAACAGAGAATATGCATACAAATTGCTGTTTTGTGCATACAATTTATTGCTGTTCTCTTCTCTATTGTGAACCTACACTGAGAATATGCATATAATTTATTGACTTATGTGCATACAAATTGCTGTTTTGTTTTATGTCTAACAGCTGATATAAAACATACTAAAATGTTTGGGATTTTTGAAACAAAATGTCTCGGCTGAATGACTCTGCCCATGATTTTCAATAGTCCAAAGTTCCTACTAATACTCGCCAACTATACTGCCTAACTAACTGCTGAAGGAAAGTTAGAACTTGAAAATACAAACTAAAATTATATTAACTAAAATAGAAACTAAAATGATGGCTTCTTTTGAACCTCTTCAATCTGATGCTTCTTCCCGGCCTTTTCCTCATGCTCCCACAAGGTTTTCTCTTTGCTCTTTTCATCTGGAGGAACCTTGAGGTGTGCTGAGTCCATTGAAGCCCAAGAAGAGTCTGAAACAGAATAAGATTTGGTCTGAATAAGAGGAGCCGTAATCAAATTCAGATTGCCAAGGTGGGACGCAATCCTCTGTAGCAACTGTTTAGTGGAATTAACCTCCAAATAAATCTCCATATTTCTGCTAAGTTGAACACCCATGAAAGCATCGATCTCCTTTTGTTAATTTCTCAAATCTACATGTCTGGCAGTGTCAATGCAATAGGTGTCTCTTGCAGAGCTCATATCCTGAAGCTTCTTTTCCAATTTTGCCTGCCAATGATCCCATCGAGTGCAGTTATTAATTATGCCATAGTGTGTCTGGCCTACTTCTTTCATACAATATTTAACCCCTTTTTTTAGCTCCCTAATTTCACATGGCAGGTACTTACTCCATGCAGAATGCACCATTTCACCCAGGCTACAAGTTTTCTAGATGACCAGCACTTGCCTTGCCGCTGCAACCACCATACTGTTGGAAATAATGTAACTTCGCAAGTTATTCAGTTATTCTTATCTTTGTTGTACCTCATTCGGGAGCAATTATTAATGTAATTGACCATGTAAAAGATCATGAAAGAATCAATGTAAACATTGGGTTGGAATTACCCAATGAAAGCATTTATTAAATGTAATTTTTGTATTCCCCAAGACAAGTCGTCCCAGTGGGTAAACTGCCCCAAAACAGTGGGCAGTCTGCCCCAAAACAGTGGGCAGTCTGCCCCAAACAATGGGCAGAACTGCCCCAGTCAGGTCGGCCCAGTTAGGGAAAGTCAGTTCGGCCCAGTAAGGGAAAAAGTCACCTTTTAATGTGTATAAATAGAGAGGTCGAACCTCTCATTTGGTCATTCACTCAAGACAAGTTCGCTCTACTAAGAGAGGTTTGCTACTGCAGCTAGGAGACTGATTTTTTTGGGTTCTCCACTATTGGAGAAGTTTCTCTCGTGTTTTTCTTGGGTTTGTGCTACTACTATCTGGATGTACATCGTTCTCTATTGGAAGGTGTGAGCTTGGGGGTAGACAAATAGCTTTGTCTATGGTTGGGAGATGATTGTTCTTATCATCGTGGTTAAACAAGCTCCACACTCATTTTGTTTCTGTGCTTTGCCATTCTTTTAGTGATCCTGGTTATGGTGCTATAAAATTTAACACATACTCGGGAACCAAGAAATAAATCCCAGCAATTGCTATTGAGAAATCCCTGAAGAAGAGACCAGGTGGACAAAAAGTCAGCTAAGCCCAAGTCCCACACCCACAGAAGTGAATCACACAGGAGACAAGAGGGGGACGAACTTGGAGCCCATGGGAGAAACATCCGATGGCTGCTCCAAGCTGCCTCGCAACCAAGAGAAAGCTTGAAACCAACACCGCCTGGAGTACGTTGAATGTTTTGTAAATGAACCCTACTTATAACCTGAAAACCACATTTATCCACCAACTTGAATCATTGAATGCCCTACCATATACATTAATTTGCACACAATATTACAGGGTGAATGAAGTCACACGCCACTTCAATGGCATCGGGAGGGGGAACATTGCCAGTAAACCACTTATGACTGCCATTCACAATAATCCTTAACTTCTGTGGAGGGGCTTGGAAAGGTATCCCCCCATTCATAACGCATTGTCCGTAATTCAATGTTGCATGTTTGTTTACTTGATGATCGGCTAATTCATTAGGTGTCGGAACACATGGAGAAAATATGTTCAATCAAATTCCTTGTGATCTCTTGAATTCTGCTAACCATTCGTGCTAAGGGCAAGCAATTTAAAACTGAGTTTCCTTGATCAACTCTGAGAATTATCATAGAATCCCCTACCATGGTACAATCCTTCACCATTTGTGCTTTCAGAAGCAGAATCCCTATATAAAGCTTGTGCATTGGCGCCATTGTTCATAGCTGTTGCAGTTCCCTAAGAAAACCTGACTTCTTGATTTCCTCTAGAGTCAAATATGACACCCCCCGCTCTTGCCACCCCATTTGCACAATGTTGTGTACTATGTTTTAAAAATCGGTGAAATCGGTTTCGGTTTCGGCCGATTCACCGATTTATCACCTGACTGGTTTAAACCGGTCTCTGAATCGGTTCGGGGGACCAATTCGGTACCGAACCGATTCGGCCCACTGATTTACGTAAAAAATCGACCGAATCGGTGTGGCCCATGGGGCATTAATTTTTTTTTTTTTAAGTTCTTTTGTTTTTGTTTAAAACTAATCTAACCTACACTACTTTCCAACCCAACCCTACCATTCCACATTGCATTACCGTTTTACCTTTACCTTCAGCCGTGGCCAGCGAGAGTCTACGGAGAAGTTAGCAGCGGGCGTCGAGTGGACGGTGGACTGTGCAGTGTGTTGTGGAGTGGTGGGGACTCGTGGAGTGGACAGTGGACTGTGCGGTGGACTTTGCAGTGGGCTGTGGAGTGGTGGGGACTCGGGAGTGGTGGGGACTCGTGGAGTGGTGCAGTGTGGAAGCCGCGGAGAGAGTCAGTACGCACAGCCTGAGATTGAGCCAGATGTTGATGCCTTTGCTAGTCCTTCAGCTTCTGGTTCTTTTGGTTCTAGTTCTACTTCTACTCCTCGCTGTAGCAGTGGTGATGAGTTTGACTTTGATCATGATGATTGATCAGCGACGATGTATGACAAACAAAACTGATGATGTTATGTAGTTGACTTGACTATATAACATGTTATTTTTTGGACTCTACTGGCCATATAGCCTATAGGCCTCATGGATTATGTATTTTGTTCCAGTTCCAGTCTCCTAGATATGTATTGCACAATACACTTTGTGCCATTTTGATATATTGGCTCTTATATGGTATATACATGAGTAGACATTGGATATTTTGTTTCTAATGCTATGGAATCATGAATTAGAATCTTGAAAATGTTGTTTTTCTTAAAAATTTATATTTTTTATGTATTTTTGAGCAAACCGATTCATTAAATTCAAATGGACCGATTTATGACCGATTCATTACCGATTCCGATTCCAATTCCGAGTTGACCCTCGACTGATTCCGAGTCCGATTTCGATTTTTCAAACATTGGTTGTGTATAAGATTTCAATGATTTATGTTTCAGCTTTCATATGTTTTAATTCTAAATTTTTAGTATTTTGGCTCCCCTATGTAGGAGACCTTAACATTCCCTATGACGTTCCTTAGAATTTGTGGGGTGCATCTACCCCTTACCCGGATGCATTTCCTGCTCCCACGTCGCTAAAACTTGGTGGAACATTGCATTAAGTGTTGCATCAAATTTGAATTTTGTACTTTGTTTTAAAGAATTCTAAAAATATATTTATATTTTTTATACGTAACTTTTCTGCACTATATCTGGATCCTGCTTTCCAAAAATCTGGCGGATCCTTATCTGTATCCGTATCTAGATCAAAATTTTGGTAACATCTTTTTACCTAAGCTGTGTTTTGATATGAAATCATATTAATGTCCAGAAGTGACCAAAATAGGTCAATATGTCTAAGAAGAACAATGCTTAATGACAACAATACGGAGTGCCTAGAGCATCTCCAAATGAGTCTTGAAAGCCTAGGTTAAAGAACGAAAGAAATAGTTTAAGATAAAGGGAATGAGTCCAACAGGGTACCATACACAGGGAAGTAGATGGCACATCAAAAGAAAGAAGGCACCCCATAAGCATTGCTGAGCCACAAGAGGTGCTACAGAAAGAAGCAAAGTCTGAGAGTTTAAATGTTGTAGGCTGTAGGTGATGGATTGAAGATTCTATAGCAGCAAACTGGATTTACTTTATGCACTGTTTTTCCTCAAGAAGTTGATACGATATGATGACTGATAGCTCATTCAAGTGAGACCAGGACCTTACCTGAGAAGAGTTCAAGTAATACTTTTCATTACCAAACCTGAGCAGAGCTCTGGTAAAACTTATCAGGACATTCCCTTCATTATGCAATAGAAAGCCTTGGGCATAGGGACATAGAATGGATATGCTATATTCTGGAATCCATATCCCATCATCTAGTAGTTATTTGCACTTGCTTTTAATCCATTATAAGCTCTCATATATTGCCTCTGCCCTTTTTCACATGATAATGATTGCAAATGACTGGTGTATACACATGTGACAGAAGCAACAGGTTAAATGATACTGGAGAGCTCGTAGTCTTTTGCTAAAATAAAAACATGTTTATGCTTGCTTATTCATGAATCAAAAGGGTTGTCTTTAATATTTCTACCCCATTTTATGTTGGGGGCATAGACTTTAATTGCAACGGGAAGATACTAGTTGATGCTGAGAAATAGTTGTGGATAAAAAATGTGAGAATTTTTGGGTAGTATGTGATTGAATGCAATCATGCCATAAAGAACATTGCCGTTTAACAAATATATCTCCATTTTAATTTGTTTGGGTCTTTTCTCTGTGATGTCTGGTAAATAGCTAATAATATCCAAGGGACTGCTAGCTTTCATTTTGTACAGGTCTCTGCTAAAAAATAAAAGCTTTTCTGTCCTTATTTTGTGTTTTCAATGTAAAATATTTTGCTAGTCTCTGAGAATTTTGTATTCAACATACTCAAATTCCTAAGCGTTTCTTCAGTATTTTCATTTATCAAGTTATTTATCAAGATCTCAACAATATAGAAATTATGTTGAAGGAAAAAATCCATCTTATTCAAATAAATTGTGAGAAAATTGAAATTTGAGATAACATGTCAGATTTATCAAATTTGTTCTTCCTTTTCTGGTGGATTTATTTTCTTATGGTGAGATCATGGGCTCCATCGCTAAATGAATATATCCTTATCCAGTATATTCCAAAGTCACTTATTATTTCTGCATGCTAATTTTACTTCTTCTGATATAGTCTTCGGAGGATTCGAGTACTAAAGGTGGAGAGCAACTAAGGCACTTTGCCTATTATGCCTTTGCTGGGCGTTCTGGCATACAACGATGGAGACATAGGAGTGAGGTACTACTTGAATCTGTGAAGTGTGAACTAGCATTAATTATTGTATCAAACAACTATCTTTTTCTTGATTTGTTTTTTCAACATTATTGTATATAAGAAATAAAGAGAGAATAGAGATGGACAAATTTTCATGATTTCTCTTGTAAATGCTCATTTGAAAAAAATAATGAGAGAACCACATAGTGGAAGTTGGAACTAGATAGATAGTTTGTTCAAAGCTGCCAATTAACTGGAATGGGAATTGGTTGCACCAGATTGTGCTTGCTGAAATAATTATTTTAATCACAGATGAGAAGCTTAATTTAGTTTTTGGTTTTACCTTGGAAGTTTGAGTTGTTGCCATCTCTATGTAATGAAGACGGTGAACTTGAATGGTTCAGGAGTGAAGCAAGTGTTTATCCCACTCAAAGCAGTTGAAGCCAGGCATGATTTGAAACTCTAGTGCAAAATTTGGTGAATGTCTTTTTGGCATCTAAAATGGCACTACCATTCAGTGGTTATAATAGCAAGAAACATTCGCTGGCACCAATAGTTTTTTCTGTTTAGCCTCTTATGTGACTCGGATTTTTTTGTTTGTGATTTGGTGTCATAGGTGTTAGAAATCTGTGTTGCAAACATTGGCATTGGCAAATGATCACCAGTGTTCATGAACTGAGGACATCAGAAAAAATTAAAATTGGGGAAAAATCAGCAAACTTATAGAGTATAAAATATGTTCATATAAAAAAAAAATGGCAAAAGTCAGACACAAAATATCATGATATTTTTTTAATCGTTTTGGAGCAAACAGTGTGAAAAATTGTGATGACACCAATAAATTGTAGATGTTTGCAACATTGGTTGAAATCCCTAATCTTGAAGTGCTTCTTCCATGGAAAGCACCATGCAAAGTTGTTTATTTTTCTTGTGTTGTTGCTGTTGGTGCAAATGAAACTGATTTAAATGATGCTGTTATTCTGCTTTGACAATCGAAGGCATTTCTTTGATTGGTGCATTTCAGAGGCCGGTTGAGCAAATCATAACCTTTCTGTCCTATTTCAAATAAAGTATTTCTTCTGTTGTAGAGCACCTTTGACCATACACTCTAGGGCATCCATTCGTGAATCATTGGAAGGTCATGTAGAGACATTTGATGATATACAATCGTTGCTCAATGGTCTTTCCAAGGAAAAAACATTGTCAAGAAGAAATTGTGACTTGGCTGCTCAAATAAGGTAAATCGGACGTTAGATTATTTAATCTTAGATTAACAAATTTCAATTCAATTCCTAGAAGAAACCTTAATTTAAGGATATTTTAATGGAAGTGGAATTCATTTGATTCAATGGAATTTAATAGGTTATTTTAATGTATTTGTTCGCTCTACACAACTGGCCTGCCCAGCCAACGGAAATTGACCATTTCTGGTTGCAAGCATTTGTTCTGCCTAGAAAGCCTCTGGAAGGAGTCCAATTGGTCGGTTTTGATAACATCGGGAAAGACAACTAATAGTACTGACCCTAGTCCTACTAAATCACTAACATAGCTTAACTAAATCATACCTAAACCAACCCATAAAAAAGAAAATAAAGTCTCTGGGTCTCTCTCACAAACAAAAATCAGCAACTATAGTTTGAGGAGGCAAGGCCCAAGGGAGTGATTTTCAGGTTGGAAGATATTAGCTATCATTGAGGGACACATTTTTCATGCAATACACATTTCAAGAATATGCTTTCATCTTGAAGAAGTCTTCTCCTCTGTTCTTGTGTTTCAAAAGGCGTTTGACTCTGTCCCTAGAGTAGCATTATTTAAGAGGCTTCGAGAAATTGTCATCTCTGCGACCCTTCTGATTGCCATTATGGGATTATATGAGTCAGTCCTTGGTCATCTTCGCATGGCCCATGGGATTTCAGATTTCATCAGGAGCACCATTGGGGTTAAGTAGGCGTGTCCACCCTCCCCCACTCTGTCTGGGATTTACATCGATGAGCTAGAGTCTTTCTTACAGGAGCACATTCAGGAAGACAATGGGTGCCTTCTCCATTAGGTCTTTATTTCTTTTCTGCTCTTCGCTGAAGACGTTGTCCTCTTGGCCTCATCTCTAGAGGGTTTGCATGGACAGCTAGATGCCTTGGCCCTCTTTTGTGATCTTTGTCAGTTGACGGTCAACTTGGGTAAAACCAAGGTCACGATCTTCAATGGATCAAAGGTGCTACTTACTGATCTTCATTTCTTCTTTAAAGGGGAGGAGATTGAGATCATTAGCACCTATATCTTTTTGGGGGTTTAGTTCACAGGATCTTGTTTTAGTTTACGGCATGCTCTCATCCGACCCACAGTCCTCTATGGCTTTGAGGTGTGGGGACCATGCCTACTTGACTGTGATTGGGCCTCAGGAGAGAGAGTGCATATCCTCCTCCTTCGTTGCATCATCAAATGCAAACAAACAGTGCCTTAGCCCATTGTACTTACAAAGTTTGGTGCTCAACCATTTTGGCTTGAGGTCGTGTTCACCGTTTGTCACTCTCTTACACCGCCTCTGGAGCTTTTCCAACTTGGTAAAGGGGCGTGATCGGTACCCATACTTGGCCTATCTCTTTTATGAGGTTGTCACCTCAGCCAACCCTCCAGGCCACTCTAGATGTTGGTTTGCAGGTGTTGCAGAACTTTTAGCATCTGTCGGTATTGAGATGGACTGACTTCCTCCTTTTAGGTAATCATTGGACACGCCTAGTTTCCTCCTACCCACTAGGCAAGAGTTGAAAATAATCATTAGAGATGACATTTATAGACAGTTTGTGCTAGTTATTTGGATCAACTCTTGGGAGAGGGGTTTATGTCCCAAGATGGCCTTCTTTGCTACACACGTTTTGGATCTGAGGGACGGTCTCCCTTATACATTCCTCCATTGGGCACATGCTCTTCGTATTCCTTTAGGATAGTTCAAAGTGGGTTCTCACCGTCTGTAGGTAGAGATAGATCACCAGCTCGACTGGTCAGATAGGATCTGCTAGGTATGTCACTTTTGAGAGGTTGAGATCGAGGAACACTTCATCTTTTGGTGTCATAATTACTACAAGATTCATGGGCGATTTCTTTGTCTTTGTAGTGACCTTCTTCCCACAGAGCTTTAGACTTTCACTAGATTCTTTAGATACCACGATCAGAGATGTGTGGCCTTATACATGAAGGAGGATCTTCGGCTACGCTGCTTCTCCCTCCAACAACATTCTCAGTCGCGACCAGTCTGCACTTAGAGTATCACTTCCTTCTTTCTCGTGCTTTCTTCCTCTAGGGGCACCAAGAGAGAAATAGATGGGGGCACTGATCTTGATCGCTTAGTTAGGACAAGGCATTCCACCTCCACTTTCGTCCAACAACAACAATGGGGATAGTGTCGGCCCCATCCTAGTAGTTAGATGACTTCATCCAAGATGTAACAGACGAATCCCTCCTCGAGGTAGCAGTGCACTACCCATTGCAATTCCTCTTCTAGGTCTTCCTCCAGATAGAGTACTCTTCTGAGCTTCCTCTAGTCGGCCTCAGATGGTAGAAGAGATACTCCTAGTGTTTTTAGTGTTTCCAGTGCTTCTAGTGTCTCCAGGGCCCCATGATAGTGACAATTTTGCCATTTTTGCATCACATACCTTGGATCCACTCATTTTATACATTTTCCTTTCTTGGATCAGCTCTCTTCTTGTATATTTTCTCCGAGACCGACTCTCATTTATGGAGTTAGAGTTAGGTTTGAGTTATGCTTTTATCTTTTTATAGGAGCTACTTTTGGGCTCCCTCTTTGTATTGTGATACTTATCATGCTACCGCACATTCCCATTGACCTATTTGTGGTCATTTGTTGGACATTAATAAAATGCTTTTATCTGTTTTTTCTCAATTGCTTTTTTGGCCCCTTCAGAACTTAATTAAAAAAAATAGAGGGACAGCTTGAGCCTTCACATCTAGGTATAGTCCCTGATGAATAATTAGTCCAAGAAAACCAAAAAGATTGTTTATGTTTGATAGGGGAATGAGACAATTGAACACTTACACATGAAGGTGAACAAACACAGACTTTTGTTCGAGGATACATTTACCTGCCTTGATTCCACGTGTTATGTTACCAGGCAGATGTTGATATGTATAGGTAAAATTTCCTACAAATGGGACACCAAAATGGTACTCTTTGATCTTTGATGAGTTCATAACCATCATTGTTGTTTATCTTGACCCGTGAGATTTCAGTCACATTGTCATCAAATCCAGTATCAGAGGGGCGCCCTTTCTTGCTTGGGCGACTTTCCTTGAGGATACCCACGCTTTATGCCTTAGAGCTGTTGCATGGCTTGCATGCAGCTTCCATACTGATCAGAGGGGGATTCTAACCCTAGTGCACACCTTCTTGGAGCTATTTCACCTATCTGGATCACTTATTACTCATTCAAAAGACTAGAAGAGGCTCCTTATTTGCATGGGTGAATTGTTGGGCAAAGCTCATTACATATCTTGACCTAAACTCGACACATGACTCACATGCTTATCTCATATTGACCTACATCTCCGGCACAAGTTATTGGTACGTACATGCATCATTTCTATCCCTATCTTATAACATATTTAAATATTTGGGTTATTTAGGGTTTACACAACCCCATGCACTTGCATGCATTCTCATGCAACCATAGTACTGCACATGCATTCATATTTTCTTTAAGTATTGGGTAATAAGACTACAAGCAAGCAACAACTACATCAGAGAATCTATAAAAGAAATATAAAATATCAGTTGGGATATTATAGTGGTATCAGAGCATGTTCCTCGCCAGGTGTGGGAGCATGCAATTATAATTAGTTCAATGCACTTAGGAGACTTGCATGATATTACTTATAGAAGGCAAAGGTATAGGCACAAAGACATAATTGAGGAAGAGGTAGAGTTGGAGGATTTAGAACTGGAAAATAGAAAGACTCGGTTTGGGAAGGGCAAAGGTAAAGAGACTATGGCCGAGGAGGATAAAATAGCTTTCAATAGCCTCATTACTGCTTTGAAAGATTTAACTATGGGACAAAAGGAAATGCTGATTGCCATCAACATGTTAGCAGATAAAACAGGGGCTACTCCAAACACCCCCATGTTTCCCATTGTGATCGAGTATCCACCAGTAGCAGTGGAACCCCATTTACATACTAATATGCAGTCTCTGTCGTATCTACAACGGGTCCTCCAAACCTACCATGCCACAATTCTTGGATAGCCACATAGCAGTGCCGATTGTACAAGTAGAGACGGATGAGCCATTTGGGGCATATACATGGGAGTACAAAGCACTTGGAGATGATTTTTAGTCAGCAATGTCATTTACAGACTTTTGTCACTTAAAGAATAAGAACAGGTCGAGAGGATACAACAGGGCCAACCAGAATTATGAATTACCACGCACAGTAGGGAAACTGACTATCCCTACTTTTGATGGGACTCGGAGTGGCCCAACACGGAATTGGGTACAAAAGTTGGAAGACACTTACTTCCAACTTAACCCCATGATGGAGCCAGATGCGATCAAGTTGGGCACCTTGCATTTGGATAGGGAAGCCCATGAGTGGTGGTACCTTGCGCATGTGCATTGATTACAACGCTCTTAACAAGAAAACAATTAAGAACAGGTATCCAATCCCAAGAATAAATGAATTGATGGATGAATTACAGGGCGCACAATACTTCCCCAAAATTGACCTCCGATTAGGGTCCCATTAGATACGGGTTAGGGAATAGGATGTTCCAAAGACCGCCTTCCGTTGCCACTACGGACACTATGAGTTTCTGGTGATGCCATTTGGGTTCACTAATGCACCGGCTACTTTCCAGTCATGTATGAATCACACCTTTCTGGTATTCTTTAATGATATATTAATTTACAGTAAGACTTGGGAAGATCATTTAAAGCACCTTGTTGAAGTACTTGGGATTCTAAAAGAACAGTCACTATATGCAAAGATGTCCAAATGTGAGTTTGGTATGCAAGAGATGCTATATTTGGGACACGTGATAGAAGTAAATGGGGTACGGGTACACTTAGAAAAGATTAAAGCTATACTGGGTTGGCCTACACCTAAAAGTGTGACAGAGTTGAAAGGATTTTTGGGCCTTTTCACTTACTATAAGAGGTATGTCAGTGGGTTCTCACAAATGACAACTCCACTTACAGATCTTACAAAGAAAGTTGCATTCAGTTGGTCAGAGGAAGCACAACAGACATTTGAGAAAATGAAGAAGGTAATGAGTTCATTCCTCGTACTAGCCCTACCGGATTTTACATAGCCATTCGTATTAGAATGTGATGCTTCAAGAGAGGGTATTGGAGCAGTATTGATGCAGAATAATCACCCTATTGCATTCGAGAGCAGAAAATTTAAGGACTATGAGCGCCACTACTCAATATATGACAAGGAAATGTTAGCCATTGTCCAGGCTCTAACCAAGTTCAGACAATACTTAGTGGGTGGCAGATTTAAGATTAAGATAGATCATAACAACTTAAAGTACTTCTTGGAACAAAAAGAATTGAATGAAAGGCAACATAAGTCATAAGATCCAAGCTTATGACTTCGAGATTGAATATATAAAAGGGAAAACAATGTGGTAGCAGATGCACTTTCTAGATGACCAACCACATTATCTCTTATGAGCATTTCCTCGGATTGGAGATCTCATCTTTTGGTCGAATACTCCAAAGATAAGTTTTCGTTTGAAATATTGGATGGATAGATACAAGAGGACAGGTACAGAGTGATAGATGACATTATCTACTATAAGAACATGATCTATTTAGTTGCCGAATCTGCACATAAGAAAAAGATTCTACAGGCTTTTCACGATTCACCTTTAGCAAGACACTAGGAGTTCCTTAAAACTTACAGGCAGATTAGAGAGTTCTCATGGAAGGGCCTCAAAAACGATGTAATGCAGCATGTGAGGGAATGCAGTGTGTGCCAGTAGAATTAGATAGAGCATACTCATCCAACAGGTCTACTTCAGCGATTACCCATTCCCGAGCAAAAATGGGAAAGTGTTTCAATGGACTTTATTACAAGGTTGCCCAAAGTACATGGTAGAGACTGTTTGTACGTGGTGGTTGATAGGTTGACTAAGTTCGCTCATTTCTTTGCCATTCCTTCTGACTATTCAACCGCACAGGTAGCAGAGTTGTTTTTCAGAGAGGTATTCAGGTTGCTCGGGTTACCTAAGACCATTGTCAATGATAGGGACAATAAGTTCACAGGAGCATTTTGGTAGGATCTTTTCAGGTTGGTTGGGATAGAATTGGCTATGATCACGATTATCATCCTTAGAGCGACAGACATACATATATAGTTAACAAGTGGATCGAGGGATACTTGAGGAATTATGTAGCAAGACAACAGAGGACATGGATTAAATGGCTACACCTAGGAGAGCACTGCTACAATACGACACACCATATGTCCATCGATATGACTCCTTTTAAAGCATTGTATGGTTATGATGCTTTATCTTTTGTAGACTTGATATTTGGTGACAACAGGTCTCCTAAAACCAAGGAGTGGATTCAGGAAAGTCAAGATATTCTCAAGATACTCAAAGAAAACATATAGGTCGCCAAGAATCAGCAAAAGATATATGCAGATAGACACAGGATTGAACGCAGTTTTGCGGTTAGGGGATTTCGTATACTTACGATTACAGCCTTACCGACAAAGACAATCATCCCTTAAAAAGAAAGGAGCAGAGAAACTAAAGCCTCGCTTTTATGGTCCTTATAAGATAATCCAGAAAGTGGGAGAGGTATGTAATGTCCCCATTCAAATAAATTCCAAAAGGAGAAAATGCCACCAATCTACTAGTTTCCTAGGTTGGTTGGAGACATTAAATTTGGAATAAGGAGACTAATAAACCCCAAATGGACTTTAGCTTGACATAAATATATTAAGAGGGGATGGATAAATATTTATGATGAGAAAATAAGATGGCACTTGGTCATGGAGACACATGGATGGTGTGGGACCCACACAAAGCTAGATTTCCCATGCCACATGGCATTCCACTCTCACCAATTTGAATCCAAGGTGGAGTACACTATCCTTGGGGGAGTTGGAAGGGAATAATACCTGGCATGACTCAATGGGGTCGAAATGTAGAGGAAGAGTAACTCCCATGGAAGATGAAGAGGCAATTTGGAGCTAGTGGGACACTTGGGCTAGATTCTCTAACTTCTATGACACCAATGATGAAGATGCCTATGACACTTATGACAAAATCATACCTGATGGATGACATCTGACATACATGACATGTCAGGGCTAAAAATAGCCTCCAAGAGGGCGCACAAGGGAGTTAGAGAAGCCAAAGAGACACCTACTCGAATTGAGTGGAGGAGGAGGCTAGATTTGGAGGGACAAATGGCATACTTGGGAATCTCTTCCCAAATTGAGTTGGGATGAAGCTCATGGATGGAATTCGAGTTAGGGAAGCCTTAGGAAGTTTATAAAAGTCAGGAACAAAGAAGAATACCAGCTTTTGATCATTTGAGATTTTGCATTTGGAGAGGAGAGTTAGTAGAGTGCTATTCTATTTGCCTTAGCACCAATTTCGAGGGTGAAAGATATCCATCCTAATTGGCAATTGGAGAGGCCATTCAGACCTTTCATTTGGAGCTACAATGGAGTCTTTTGTTACAGGTTGAAGCTACAGGGCAGCTCGTGGTCACATTTCTTTCAGCTTGCTTCTACAACCATTCTTCCATTTCTTGGCATATTCTTGCTCCTTGAGGAGAGGTGCACTTGATGAGGTGATGAACTCTTTGGGATAGCTCTTGAGGCCCCATATCTTTGTAACCTGATATATATACTCTGTATTTACTGCTCAGAAGACTTTCAGGTCGAAACTCCAAGAGATTTGATGTAAAAATGCTAAACTATGAATAAATGGTGTCATTTCCCTAATACCTTGTTATTTGCACTTGAAGTGGTATCAAATTCGAATGGTTCAGTCAATCTCTGATATACTAATGTTGTATGGAGTGCCATTAATATGCTGAAGAAGTTTCATATTCATTAGACAAGCATTTGGAGCAATATTCATAAGTTTCATAACAATTTGTGAAGATTTACTATCATTTCCCCCTATGTCAAAGCTAGTATACAGACATTTGATTTATGGGAGTTGCAGGAGCTTATAGAAACTTATTAATGATGAATTGGGGAGCCCATTGAAGTCCTTGATTAGTGCCATGTCTCTGTTCTGAAAGTTGGGAAGGTTTTACAATGTTTGGGAAGCCATCTTTGTCTCCTACCCTTGGGGATTGTGAATCTCGATTTGACTAGTAAAGTTCATCATTTTTCCCTGATTATAAATGAATGTTGCATAAGTGTTTTAAGAGCGTCCAAGCATCCATAAGCCTCATTTACATGTCTGAATACCTTTCAAACTCATTCAAACCCAATTCGGAACCATTTGGAGCCATTTGGAAGCAGTTGAGTCAAGACTAGTCTAAGGGTCGAATTGATCAAAATTGGCAATTTTTCCAAGTTTTTGCAAATTCTTAAAAACAGACACTACAAGGTAGCATATGAGCTCGAGTTACCACAAGAAAGCAAGATTCATAATGTATTCCATGTGTCTAACCTCAAGAAAGCATTAGGTTAATAGATTGTTACTTCATCAGAGCTACCCCCCCTTGATGACGAGGGGCAACTTATTTTGGTTCCAGAACGAATCTTGGAAGTTCAGGAAAGAAAATTAAGGAACAGGATCATTCGAGGATACTTGGTTCAATGGAAAGAATTACCAATAGAAGAGGCCACATGGGAAGGAGAACATTTACTGCAACACCCATCATTACAGTTGCTTGAGGACAAGCAATTTCGAGCGGGGAGGATTGTAATGTCCTCTTCTGCTTAAGCACAAGGGACCACCCCGCTAACCTATCTAATTCCCATAGGTTCGAGTGGGTACTGACATTCAGGGAATTGATTGAGGACTAATACCATTCAGAACAAATGAAGATCTTAATCATGGTTATTAGATAATTAGTAGATAAAAGAGGGCCACAGGAACTAGGGGCCACTTGCATGCATTACATGGGGGCCATATTTCATGATGCATGCACAAAAACACCTTAATTAAGCCCGCATGCACACAAAAAGCAATGCATGCAACTCAACTGAAAAATAGAAGAGAAAAACGACCTAGGCATGCAAAAGTTAGGGCATCCAATGTCAAAGTTATAAAAGAAGGATAAAATGAATGATTAGGTCTGCTTATTAATTATGATTTGTGAATTCAATTTGGAGAGCTCAGAGAGCCAAGTTAGGGTCGAGGGCACACTACTCAACCATCAAGTGTATTTTGGTAGCGGAATCTATTTGCCCTAGTCACTTTTAGGGTTGGATCATAGGGTTGGTTCAACATTACTTCCATATTATACATCAGTCTTCAGCATTCTTCAAGATTCAAGCCTCATATTGGATCAAGAGAACTCGCCCTTTCGCATGGGAAACTTGGACAAAGCAGGAGATCTTCATATCTTGACATACAGTTGCTATTTGGTTTGCATGCAGCTTCCATCCTTCCGAGAGAGTCATTATTAGCCTAGTTACTGAATATCTGCTTCTATTTCAGCTTCTGGAGCAAGTTATCATCAAATCCAGTATCAGAGGGGCGCCCTTTCTTGCATGGGTGACTTTCCTTGAGGATACCCACGCTTTATGCCTTAGAGTTGTTGCATGGTTTGCATGCAACTTCCATACTGATTAGAGGGGATTCTAACCCTAGTGCACACCTTCTTGGAGCTATTTCACCTATCTGGATCACTTATTACTCATTCAAAAGACTAGAAGAGGCGCCTCATTTGCATGGGCGAATTGTTGGGCAAAGCTCATCACATATCTTGACCTAGACTTGACACATGATTTGCATGCTTATCTCATATTGACCTACATCTCTGTCACAAGTTATTGGTACGTACATGCATCATTTCTATTCCCATCTTATAACATATTTAAATATTTGGGTTATTTAGGGTCTACATAGCTCCATGCACTTGCATGCATTCTCATGCAACCATAGTACAACACATGCATTCATATTTTCTTTAAGTATTGGGTAATAAGACTACAAGCAAGCAACAACTACATTAGAGAATCTATAAAAGAAACAAAAAATATTAGTTGGGATATTACAGATGATCACATCATTGGAAAAATCTCCTTAGTATATTTGTTGTGATAAATAAAGTAAAGATGGCACAAGTGGATCATGCAGGTAAGACAAGAGATAAATATAAGATATGTTAAGATAAGAGAGAACTCAAATTGTTCACTTCAGTAATCAAGAAAGACGCTAGTTAATTAAGAGAGAACTCAAATTGTTTACTTCAGTGATGTTAACAAGAAAGACTTTAGTTAATTAAGAGAGAACTTGAATGGTTTACTTCAGTGATGTTAACAAGAAAGGCTTCAGTTAAAAGAGTTAACTGAGTGATAACAAAGAAGATTCTTCTAAGTAACTAAGTGTTTGCATGACGACACTTGAGTTAACTAAGTATTTGCATGACGACACTTGAGCGAAACTAAAAGACAACACTTGAGAGGTCTAGCATCCAGTTGAAGGGCGAGTTCATCCTGAAGTAGAAGATCTAATTAACTAAGTGTTTGCATGATGACACTTGAGATAAACTAAAAGACGACACTTGAGTTAGTAACCTAACTAATTGATCTAGCATCAAGTTGGAAGGTGAGTTCATCTTTGTAATGTCCCCATTCAAATAAGTGCATAGTAAGACAATCCCATCAATCCTACTAGTTTCCTAGGTTGGATGGGCACATGTGGGATGGTAATAAGGAAGCTAATAAATGATATTTAGACATTAGAAGGGTTCAAGCATTTAATAAATATGGTGAATAAATAAATTCAAGAGAAATTCTAAGTGGCTAGTGGTTTTGGAGACATATGGAGGTGGTGGGACCCACACTAGCTTGATTTTTCAATGACACATGGCAACTCTCTCTTGCCAATTCGAATTCATGGGAAGGTGAACACTCTTGGGTGAGTTGGTAAGTCATAACACATGGCATTGAGCATCTTAGGTCGAAATGGGATGGAATAGTAACCTCCATGGGAGAGGAAGAGTTAAATTGGAGACTAGTGGACACTTGGGCTAGATTCCCTAGTTTTATGACAACAATAATGAAGCATCTATGACATTTATGACAAAATTTAGACCTGACTTCTTACACCTGACCATTATGACATGTCAGCCCCAAAAATAGGCTCAAGGAAGGCGCTCATGGAGTTGGGGGAAGCTAAAGAGACTCAAATTCGAATTTGGGAGAAGATGGAAGGTTGGAACTAGGAGTCAAGTGGCAAATGAGGAATATTTTCTAAATGGAAATTTATTGAATCTATTGAGAGGATTTCGACCCCTTGAAGGCTAATGTTGGTTATAAAATGTAGAAATCAAGTATGAGAATGGCTTTTGATGATTTGAGAAAAATTGCATTTGTGAAGAGAGAACTAGTGGATGACTAGTTTCTTGCCTTAGCCAGTTCCGAGGGTGAAAGATTCCCATCCAAGTTGGTGTTTGGAGAGGCCACTCAGGTCTTTCATGGTGCTTTAATGGATTTTTATTTGCAGGTAGCAGCTACAGAAAGTTTCATGGTTTGGTTTAGTGCAGCATTTTCTCTCCGCCATTTCCAATTTTGAAGGCATATTCGGGCTCCTTGAGGGATTGCGCTTTGGGTGAGATCTTGCACTCATTGGGAGAGCTTCATATGATATTTTTCTGATTGTAATAGCTTCATATCCTCTGTTCTTCATATTCAGAAACTCTCAGGTCGAAATATCCATTGACTGTATGCAAAATTATTGATTAATGAGCAAACAATGTCCATTTCCCCAATGCTTTGATGTATGACACTATAAAGTTGATTATTTCGAATAGATGGATGATTCTCTGATATATTTGTGATTCATATATTGCCATGGATATATTCTACAAGTTTCATGTACTGTACTTGAGCATTTGAAGCATTTTTACCCAGTTTGTTTGTATTGAGAGGTGAAATAGTGCCATTTCCCCAAGGGTCGAATTGGGGGTTTTTGCTGTTGAATGTGAGAGAGTTAGAACAGTAGTAAAAATCAATTAATGTTGCATATGAGACCTTAATCACATACTTAACACATTACATACCTCTGTTCATAAATTCGTGGGAGTTTGGAGGCATTTGGAAGGCCATTTGCAGTGCTATCCCGGGGGGATTTGATGCACAAATTACTAGTCAAAATTACATATATTGATCTGAATACAAATCAAGTTTGCAGCAGTATTTGGAGGGTCATAAAACATCTCTGAACCTAATATTCAAGTCTAAATACCATTCATACACTCCTACAGAAGATTTGGGAGCATTTGGGTTGATTTGGAGGTCAAAACAATAAAACTAGTCAAAGGTCGAAATTGGGGAAAAAGTGGAAAAATTGGCATCTTAATAAAATTTTGAAAAAGGGTCATTACAAGTGGTATCAGAGCATGGTCTTGGCATCTGATAGTATTAACAAGAAGCCAAACAAATAAACCACCACTCTTTGAACCAGTAGTTGAAGAAGTTTTGGTTGAAGAAGAGACAGTAGTAGAAAAATAGTTTTTTTTCTAAAACAATGGGTAGAGAGGAGGAGGAAAAATTAAGACATAGGGAGGAATTTATTGAACCCTTGAAACCATGTTTTGAAGGAATTACCATGGTTATGCTAGATATGAATAAACAAATGATGAAAGGTTTTGAATTGTTGGGTAGCCAACTTTCAGGCAAAGGGATGATAGGAGATAATAGTGGTTCACGCTCAGGGGAAAAGATGAAAGGGAATGAGCATATTTTCTCAAGTACAGGACCTCATAATAGACCTGATGAATTTCAAAGCACACAAAGGCATACTGCACCTAAATTTCTCACACCCAAAGAAGAGCCCAATCTTGAATTGGATTACATTTGAATGAAGAGTGTAAAAGAGGTGTACCACTCAGTGACTACATTGATGCTATGCAAAAGATTAAAAGGAAGGAAGACAATAGGAGTCCATTCCAAAACAAAGAATTGAATAGTGCTATTGGAAAAATGTCACTTCCTACTTTTGATGGTTCTTCTCAAAATTCTGCTAGCACTTGGGTGCAAAAATTAGATGTATATTTTCAGCTGAATCCTATGTTGGAAGAGGATGCATTAAAAATGACCATTTTGCATTTGGAATGAGATGCCAATGAATGGTGGTTTCATGGGCCGAAAACCTTGGGTCATAATCAGGTTAAAACATATGGAGAATTTGTTGACACGGTATTAGAAAGATTTGAACAAAAAGATCCAGAATTGCCTTTCAAAGAACTAGCTCAATTGAAGCAAACTAAGTCCCCTACCAAATATATGTTGGACTTTCAAAAATTATCACTCAAGGTGGCTGATGTATCTATGGGAAGATTAGTATTTCTGTTCACTGAAGGTTTGGTTGAACCCTTAAGAGGTTTGGTCAAAGCCCACAAACCAACTACATTAAAAGATACAATGAGCTTGACTAGGGATCTCCAAAATGTGCTTCCTAGAACGAGATTTCCTCCTAAGCCTAGCTACAAATTTGAAAAGAAACCTTGGCAAAGGGATGGATATGATAAGAAACCTTGGCAAAGAGAGTCATTTGAGAGGAATAAAAAAGAGGGACTAAATAGGGATGAACTTAGAAAAAAGAATCTGTGCTTCACATGCTTCCAAACATGGACACCGGGGCACAAATGTACCAAAGGAAAGGCTCAATACATAGAAATATTTTCTGATAATGAGGGGTATGATGGGGGCATGGATGAAGATGGACATATTTCAGATCAAGAAGAGGCATATGAGACAACGGTAAAAGAGGAAAGACAAGAAGAAAATCAACCTTCACCGGACAAAGCAAGAATGGCAGTGCTTTCAGCAGTACCTCGCTATCATACTATCCGATGCAAATGTGTGGTACAAGGTCAAAGAACTTCAGTTTTGGTAGATGGAGGAGCCACTCATAACTTCATTGATGCAGAGTTGGTAGAGAAAAGAAAGATGCCTATTGAACCATTTGATGGCTTCACAGTTGTCATTCCCGGTCACAACACAATGCAATGCAAAACATGGGTTCCAAAGTTGCAAGTCACCGTAGGTAACTATACTTTTGTTGATAGTTTTTATGTGGTTGATGTTGCTGATACTAATGTGGTTTTGGGAGTGCAATGGCTGTATTCAATATGAGAGCATACAGTAAATTATCAAATTCCCGAAATGAAATTCCAAGATTCAAAAGGAGTACAAAGAATTGTGAGAGGGCAACACACTTATCCAAATCAAGTAGTAACTTACAATAGTATGAGATCTATATTGAGGCATGGGGATATAGAATGGGCTGCTGAATGTCATATTACATCTCCCAAGCCAACAATAAATATTGTCAAACACCCAAAGGCGATAGAGAGACTTTTGCAAAAATATGAAAGGTTTTTAGAGACCTTCTACATGGTAGGCCACCGGATAGGGGGGTTGAGCACAATATTATTTTGGAGGAGGGTACTTCACCCATTCAGATACCACCTTATAGACATCCTAAAAAGTTCAGAGATGAGATTGAAAAAGCTATCCAAGAACTCCTAGAGTTGGGACTCGTTAGACCAAGCTCTAGCCCTTATGCTTCTTCAATAGTGCTAGTGAAGAAAAAAGATGGAACATTGAGAATGTGCATAGATTTTAGAGCCTTGAACAAAAAGACTATCAAGAATAGGTATCCTATTCCTAGGATTGATGAGCTCATGGATGAGCTACATGGGGCCAAATACTTCTCAAAAATTGACCTTAGTTCAGGGTATCACCAAATTTGAATGAAAGATGAAGATGTGCAAAAGACCGCTTTTCGATGTCATTTTTGCCACTTTGAATTTCTTGTCATGCCTTTTGGGTTAACTAATGCTCCAGCCACCTTTCAAGCATGTATGAATAGGATATTTTGCAAGCAACTAAGAAGGTTTGTTTTGGTTTTCTTTGATGATATTTTCATTTACAGTAAAACATGGGAAGAGCATTTGCAGTAGTTAGAGATTGTGTTGAAAATATTGCAAGAAGAGTCCTTATTTGCTAAGTTATCAAAATGTGAATTTGGGATGAAAGAACTACTGTATCTTGGGCACATTATTGGGCAAGGAGTGAAGGTACACATGGAAAAAATCAGGGCTATCTTGGAATGGCCATCACCAAAAAATATTACCGAATTGAGAGGCTTTATTGGCATATGCACCTACTACAGAAAATTTGTGAAAGGGTTCTCCAAGTTGACTTCTCCACTCACTGATTTGACTAAGAAGGATGCTTTCAAGTGGGATGAAGAGGCTGAAAAGGCCTTCCAAAAAATGAAAGAGGTAATGAGTAGTTGTCCCATACTTGCACTTCCTGATTTTACTAAACCTTTTGTTGTGGAATGTGATGCTTCAGGTGGAGGAATAGAGGCTGTCCTAAAGCAAGGCCAACACCCCATAGCCTTTGAGAGTAGAAAGTTGCAGCCTCATGAAAAACTTTACTCCATCTCTGATAAAGAAATGCTGGCCATTATGCATGCATTGGCCAAATTCAGACAATACTTGGTGGGCAGCAAGTTTGTGGTGAAAACTGACCACAATAGTCTAAGACACTTTCTCACCCAAAAAGATCTAAATGAAAGGCAACAAAAGTGGGTAAGCAAGATTCAAGCTTATGATTTTGATATTGAATATGTCAAAGGAAAGAATAATATAGTAGCAGATGCTTTGTCAAGAAGGCCTTCTTTTTCTCTTATGGATATTGCCAAGGATTGGAAAAACATGCTACTAGTTGAATATGCCAAAGACAAATTTGCTTGTGATGTGTTGGATGGAATCAAAGGGGATGATAATTATAGGATTTTGAATGGGTTGATATATTATAAGGGAAGAATTTATTTAGTTCATAACTCCAAGCTCAAGTACCGAATTTTGCAAGAAGCACATGATTCCCCACTAGCGAGCCATCCGGGGATCTTCAAAACATATAGACAGTTGAGGCAAAGATTTTTGTGGAAGGGGCTGAAGGAAGATGTCCAGAAGTATGTGAATGAATGTAAAGCATGTCAACAAAACAAATCATAACTTACATGTCCAGCCGACCTATTACAACCATTGCCCATTCCGGAGCAAAAATGGAACAGTATTTCCATGGATTTCATCACCGGGTTGCCTAAATCCTTGGGTAAGGATTGCATCTATGTGGTAGTTGATAGGTTGACAAAATTTGCTCATTTCTTTGCTGTTACATCATCTTTTAGTGCTGCACAAGTGGCTGATATTTTTTTCAAAGAAATCTTCAGATTGCATGGGCTCCCCAAGAGCATTGTCAGTGATAGAGATAGTAGATTCATGGTTGCTTTTTGGCAAGAACTTTTTAGATTGGTAGGCACTCAATTGACTCCAAGTGCCAGCTATCATCCACAAACTGATGGACAAACAGAGAGGGTAAACCAATGGTTGGAAGGATACCTAAGAAACTATGTGGGAGGGCAGCAAAAAACATGGGAAAAATGGCTACACTTGGGTGAGTTTTGCTACAACACCACTTATCATATGTCAATAGGAATGTCTCATTTCAAAGCATTATATGGTTATGATGCACTTACATTTGCTTACATTATATTTGGTGATAGTAGAGCCCCAAGGGCTAAAGATTGGGTGGAAGAGAGCCAAGAAATTTTAAAGCTCTTGAAAGACAATTTGTAGGTTGCTCAAAATCAACAAAAACAATACGCTGATAGGCATAGAGAAGAAAGAACCTTTCAAGTCAATGATTTAGTATATTTAAGGTTGCAGCCTTATAAACAAACATCTCGAAAAAAGAATGGAGCAGAAAAATTAAAACCAAGGTACTATGGGCCATACAAGGTAGTGCGGAAGGTTGGAGAAGTAGCATATGAACTAGAACTTCCGGAATGGAGTAAAATCCACAATGTATTTCATGTTTCTTGTCTCGAGAAAGCTCTTGGTTAGCAAATCATTACTTCAGAAATACTTCCTCCTTTGGATGATGAAGGTCAGCTCACACTTGTTCCGGAAAAGATTTTGAAGACACGGGAAAGAAGCTTGAGGAGTAGAATCATCAAAGAATATTTAGTGCAATGGAAGGACTTACCAAATGAAGATGCCACATGGGAAGAGGAGAAGATTTTGTAGCATCCAAATCTGAAATTGCTTGACGACAAGCAATCTCGGGTGGGGAGGACTGTAATGTCCCCATTCAAATAAGTGCATAGTAAGACAATCCCATCAATCCTACTAGTTTCCTAGGCTGGATGGGCACATGTGGGATGGTAATAAGGAAGCTAATAAATGATATTTAGACATTAGAAGGGTTCAAGCATTTTAATAAATATGGTGAATAAATAAATTCAAGAGAAATTCTAAGTGGCTAGTGGTTTTGGAGACATATGGAGGTGGTGGGACCCACACTAGCTTGATTTTTCAATGACACATGGCAGCTCTCTCTTGCCAATTCGAATTCATGGGAAGGTGAACACTCTTGGGTGAGTTGGTAAGTCATAACACATGGCATTGAGCATCTTAGGTCAAAATGGGATGGAATAGTAACCTCCATGGGAGAGGAAGAGTCAAATTGGAGACTAGTGGACACTTGGGCTAGATTCCCTAGTTTTATGACAACATTAATGAAGCATCTATGACATTTATGACAAAATTCAGACCTGACTTCTTACACCTGACCATTATGACATGTCAGCCCCAAAAATAGGCTCAAGGAAGGCGCTCATGGAGTTGCGGGAAGCTAAAGAGACTGAAATTCGAATTTGGGAGAAGATGGAAGGTTGGAACTAGAGACAAGTGGCAAATGAGGAATATTTTCTAAATGGAAATTTATTGAATCTATTGAGAGGATTTCGACCCCTTGAAGGCTAATGTTGGTTATAAAATGTAGAAATCAAGTATGAGAATGACTTTTGATGATTTGAGAAAAATTGCATTTGTGAAGAGAGAACTAGTGGATGACTAGTTTCTTGCCTTAGTCAATTTCGAGTGTGAAAGATTCCCATCCAAGTTGGTGTTTGGAGAGGCCACTCAGGTCTTTCATGGTGCTTTAATGGATATTTATTTGCAGGTAGCAGCTACAGGAAGTTTCATGGTTTGGTTTAGTGCAGCATTTTCTCTCCACCATTTCCAATTTTGAAGGCATATTCGGGCTCCTTGAGGGATTGCGCTTTGGGTGAGATCTTGCACTCATTGGGAGAGCTTCATATGATATTTTTCTGATTGTAATAGCTTCATATCCTCTGTTCTTCATATTCAGAAACTCTCAGGTCGAAATACCCATTGACTGTATGCAAAATTATTGATTAATGAGCAAACAATGTCCATTTCCCCATTGCTTTGATGTATGACACTATAAAGTTGATTATTTCGAATGGATGGATGATTCTCTGATATATTTGTGATTCATATACTGCCATGGATATATTCTACAAGTTTCATGTACTGTACTTGAGCATTTGAGGCATTTTTACTCAGTTTGTTTGTATTGAGAGGTGAAATAGTGCCATTTCCCCAAGGGTCGAATTGAGGGTTTTTGCTGTTGAATGTGAGAGAGTTAGAACAGTAGTAAAAATCAATTAATGGTGCATATAAGACCTTAATCACATACTTAACACATTACATACATTTTTTCATAAATTCGTGGGAGTTTGGAGGCATTTGGACGGCCATTTGCAGTGTTACCCCGGGGGGATTTGATGCACAAATTACTAGTCAAAATTACATATATTGATTTGAATACAAATCAAGTTTGCAGCAGTATTTGGAGGGCCATAAAACATCCCTGAACCAAATATTCAAGTCTAAATACCATTCATACACTCCTACAGAAGATTTGGGAGCATTTGGGTTGATTTGGAGGTCAAAACAATAAAACTAGTCAAAGGTCGAAATTGGGGAAAAAGTGGAAAAATTGGCATCTTAATAAAATTTCTAAAAAGGGTCATTACAATCTTGAAGTCAAAAGGCTGTAAATTAAGCCAAGAATGAGATGTATGAAATACTTGTAATGCATGCTTTGATGAGATCAAGGTGAAGAGAAAATTTCTCTTGAAGGAAGTGTGCATGTGAGCAAAATTGCGAATTGGTCTTAGTGCAGAATCAATTGTTGGGTTCTTCTATTATTCTCTCTTCTCTCTTGCTCTGTGATTGCTCCAGGGGTGCTTGGTATTTCTCTCTGATAATGCACCAAGGGTGCTTGATGTAATTTGCTCATTGTAAAGACATTCTTTGCTATCTATCGATATTCTAAGGAAGATTTTCCTGCGGTTTTCTCCCTCAATTACTAGAGGGTTTCCCTAGGGTAAATACTGTGTCTAATGTGAATGGTTATGCTTTTGATTATTCATTGATTTCAAGTTCTACTATAATTCCGCATTAAGATAAAAGATTCAACATGGTACCAGAACTCAGGGCATGGATCAGCTAAGTTTTGCAGTCAAGCTTGAGCCTACGTTGATCCTAGGTGGCAAAAGTTGAGCACAGTACTTGAAGAATAATGGCTTCAATATCAGTAAGACCAAAAGATCTACTTGAAGGAACTTCAAACTTCAATACTTGGAAGGCCAGGATTTTGAATATCCAGGAAGAGCATGATCTAGATGGATATGTATCCAATGTTGTTGAAGAGCCTACTTCTAATGCTAGGCGCATTGCTTTCAAGAAGAATCAAGCCAAAGCAAAGAGAATCATTTATGATTCTGTGAAAGTCAATTTGATGCCGGTGATTACTCCATTGAAGACTGCAAAGGAGTGCTTCGACACCTTGACAAATCTTTATGAAAAGAAGGCTCCCATTCATAAGGGAGCCCTGAAGAACAAGCTTTGTAATCTAAAGATGGAGAAGGAAGAAACTCTTGCTTCCTTCTTCACAAATATCTCTCAAGTAAGAGATCAACTCATGAGCATTAGAGTTATTGTCGAAGATGACGACCTTATTCAGATTGCTGTCGATGGTCTTCCATCATCATGGGAGACATTCTTGGCTACTGTTAATGGTCGAGAAATGCAACCAAACTTTGAAATATTGTGGCATGATTGCCTTCAAGATGAAGGGCAAATTCAAAGCAAAAATGCTTCCTCCAAAGAAGAGAACATTGCTTTTACGGCAAGGACAAAGAGAGGAACGAAATCCTTTTCTCAGAAGAAGTTTCCTCATCAAAAGGAAAAAGAATACAACAAGAACTTTGATAAGTCTAAAGTCAAATGCTTCAACTGCAATAAGAAGGGCCACTTTGTAAGAGACCGTCGCGTAAAGCAAAGAGGAAAGTTCAAGGGTAGATTTCATGCGTCTACTGCTACAAAAGACGAACCTACAAGAAATAATTCTTCCAATGATCAAGAGACAAGGAAGGAGTACTATCTCTCAGCTCTTGCTGGATCCATTACCACTAGTGCCGAGACATGGTTGGTGGATAGTGGCGCATCAAAACACATGATTGGATATAGGAGCACTATCATAGATCTGAAGGAAAAGAAGTTCTCCTATCAGGTGGAGCTTGGAGATAATACCACCTATTCGATCCAAGGAGTTGGATCCAGTTCCTTTCAGTTGAATTCAGGTGATGTACTCCATGTTGATGATATTTTGTATGTTCCTGGTCTGAAGAAAAACCTCTAGTCTGTTTCAGTTCTAGAAGATATAGGTTTCAGAATAATCTTTATGGACAACAAAGCACTCTTGTGGCCTAAGAATTCAGACTTGAATTTTGCAGCTGTGATTGGAGTTAGAGAGGGAGGTCTCTACAAAGTTCCTAGAAAGTTCATTAAAGCCATGATCCACGACACAATTAGTCCTTGTGAACTGTGGCATAGTAGGCTTGGTCATCTTCATTTCGAAGCATTACCTGGCTTACAAAAGATGGTAAAAGGTATGCTTGTATTTCAATCTAAGCATGATGTTATTTGTGGAGGTTGTGCTCTTGGTAAGAACGTCAAGAAAAGCTTTCCAAACAGTACTAAAAGATCTAAAGGGATCATGGACTTGATCCATTCAGATCTATGTGGTCCCATGTCTACACCATCCTTGAGTGGTTATCTGTACTATGTGCTTTTCATAGATGACTTCTCTTGCAAGTCATGGATCTATTTTCTGAAGGCAAAGAGTGGAACTTTCAACAAGTTTCAAGAGTTTAAAACATTGGTTGAGAATTAGATTGGAAAGCACATTCGTGCTTTGGGATCTGATAATGGAGGAGAGTTCGAGTCTCATGAGTTTAATGACTTCTACCGAGATGCAGGGATAAGAAGACAATTGACTGTGCCTTACAATCCCCAACAGAATGGGGTGGTCGAAAGAAAGAACATGACAATCCGTGAGGCTACAAAAGCTATGATGTGTGATCAGGATCTGCCCACCTACTTATGTGCAAAAGCCTCCGACATTGCTGTTTATATTCAGAATAGAAGCTCACATGCTATCCTGGGAGTGAAGACTCCTGAAGAAGTTTTCACTGGTGAAAAACCAGATGTTGGACACTTGAAGATTTTTGGTTGTCTTGTCTACATTCATGTACCACAAGAAGACGACAAAGATGGAGCCATTCGGAAAGAAAGGCACATTTGTTGGATACAGCGAATCCTCCAAAGCTTATAGAATATATGTTATAGGTCAAAGGTACATTTATGTCAGTAGAGATGTAACATTTCGTGAAGAGGCTGCCCTCAAGCACTCTAAAGAACTTCAGTGTGATTCAAATATGGAGGAGCATGAGACTCCCATGATGGAGGATCCAGGTTTTAGTTCTCCTCTTTCAGATGTTGAGAGGGAGAAGCCAAAAGAGTCCTTAGATCCGCTTAATCTTGAAGGGCCAGTAGAACTGGTGGAAAGATCACTTGATGAACCTCTTGCTAAGAGGAGATCTTCTTGGTGTCGAGACATTCTACAAGAGGCAGAAAAGCATGGAGCACCATCAGGCACATCCAGAGAGCAAAGGAGACCTGAAAGATATTTAGGATATGTAGCACTGATGAGTCACATCAGTGATTTAGAACCCACCACTTCTGAGGAAGCTACTAAGCAGCAAGTATGGAAAGATGCCATGGTGGAAGAATATAAATCCATCATGAAGAATGATGTGTGGGAAGTGGTTCGTAAACCTGAAGGGAAGTCAATAGTAATTTCCAACTGGCTTTATAAAATCAAACATGCAGCTGATGGTAGTATTGAAAAATATAAAGCAAGATTTGTGGCTCGTGGTTTCTCACAAAAAGAAGGAATAGACTATGATGAGACATTCACTCTTGAGGCCAGGTACAGTACTATTCGAGCCATGATTTCACTTGTCTCAGTTTTGGGATGGAAGCTTCACCAGATGGATGTGAAGACTGCCTTTCTCAATGGTGAAGTTGAGGAAGAAGTATACATACAACAACTTGAGCGGTTTGTAGTTCATGGGAAGGAGTCCCATATATGCAAACTTAAGAAAGCCTTGTATGGGCTTAAGCAGGCCTCGAGGGCTTGGTATTCAAGGATTGACAACTATCTTCAGAGCTTGGGCTTCTCCAAAAGTGAAGTTGACCCCAACCTATACTTCAAGGTTGTGAAGAACCGAACATTGATCTTGGTTCTCTATGTTGTTGATTTGTTCCTTACTAGAGAGGAACAACATATAGCTTAGTGCAAGAGGGAGCTCACTTATGAGTTCGAAATGAAAGACTTAGGTCTTATGCACTATTTTCTTGGTCTAGAAGTTTGGCAAAAGAAAGATGAGATCTTTCTCTCACAAGGAAAGGACACAGTTGATGTGTTGCGCAGGTTTGCTATGATGGATTGTAAATCCATGTCTACACCAATGGTTTCTAATCTGAAGAAACTACATGAGTGAGATTCCGGATTGGATCGAGTGGATCCTACCATGTATAGACAACCCATTGGTTCCTTGATGTATTTGATACATAGTAGATCAGACATATGTTATGCAGTGAGTATCTTGAGTCAGTTCATGTCTGAGCCAAGACATAGATATTGGGTTGCTGCCAAGCATGTGCTTAGATACCTTTGAGGTACTATTGCTTATGGACTCAGATATGCTTCCATTGGAGGAGTGATGCTACTTGGTTATGTTGACTATGAATGGGGTGGTATTATTGTGGACCGAAAGAGTACATCCAGATTTTGTTTTAGCTTGGGATCAGCTATGATTTCATGGTCCAGCAGGAAGAAGGGCTCCGTAGCCCAGAGTACTACAGAAGCAGATTATATTGCAGCTAGTACCGCCTGTTGAGAAATTGTGTGGTTTGGGAAGCTACTTGCTGGGTTGTTCGGTGAGAAGCTACTTGTTGGATTGTTATTCGCTCTGACAATCAGAGCTGCATTAAGCTCTCATAAAACCTTGTGTTTCATAGCAAATTAAAGCACATTGAGATGAAATACCAAGACATCAGAGACATGGTCCAGAGAGATGCCATAAGACTTCAATACATTGCTATTGATGAGAAGATAGCAAATATGTTGACTAAGCCTCTGTTCTTGCCGAAGTATGGGTACTTTCGAGACAAGCTTGGTATGGCAGAGAATGCCTCCATCGCTGAGAGGGAGTGTTAAAGTTACAACATCATGAGTCATTCTCCAAGTTAATCTTGTGCGTCGGGATTGAGTCTCGTGTGTCGAGGTAGTGCCTTAGGGAGCGTGAGTTGGACTTAGGAAACTTGGAATAGATTCTTGAGTTGGACTCAAGAATGACTAAGCCTTATCTGTAAAGGTTAAGCCTCATGTGTTGAGATAAGTGCTTTATATGTCAAAGTGATGATGTTGGATAATCTTGCATGTTAAGGCTAAGGTCTTGTGTGTCAAGACGGATCATCATGTGTTGAGGTGGTGCCTCATGTGTTGAGGTAATGCTTTACATGTCGAAGCATGAATGGTGTGTGATGTACTCCTAATCATGGTTGAGCTATTAAGTCTCCTCTAGAGACCGGCCACCACTAGAGTGAATTGCTTTAGCATATGACCACTTGGAACGATGGTAGAACAAGATGATCACATCATCGGAAAAATCTCCTTACTATATTTGATATAATAAACAAAGTAAAGATGTCACAAGTGGATCATGAAGATAAGACAAGAGATAAAGATAAGATATGTTAAGATAAGAGAGAACTCAAATTGTTCACTTCAGTAATCAAGAAGGACTTCAATTAATTAAGAGAGAACTCAAATTGTTTACTTCAGTGATGTTAACAAGAAAGACTTCAGCTAATTAAGAGAGAACTCAAATTGTTTACTTCAGTGATGTTAACAATAAATACTTCAATTAAAAGAGTTAACTAAGTGATAACAAAGAAGATCTAGTTAACTAAGTGTTTGCATGACGACACTTGAGTTAAATAAGTTTTTGCATGATGACTCTTGAGCTAAACTAAAAGACAACACTTGAGTGGTCTAGCATCTAGTTGAAGGGCGAGTTCATCCTGAAGTAGAAGATCTAATTAACGAAGTGTTTGCATGACGACACTTGAGTTAAACTAAAAAACGACATTTGAGTTAGTAACCTAACTAAGTGATCTAGCATCCAGTTGGAAGGCGAGTTCATCTTCAAGTCAGAAGGCTATAAATTTGTTGATGTAATTGTAACTTCAGAAGATATTCTATTGTATTTTATATTGTTATTTATTATTATATTTTATTTGTACCTCCGTCGGAGATGTTTTTCCTCCGCTCGGGGATGTCATTATGATGCTTAGTCATCCTAGGTCATTGAGGTAAAAGCCTTCCATGTAAGTCAGTGCATTAGACCCCTTAAAGAGTCAAATGTAATTGTATTATTGAGTCTCCTAGAGGAGTTGACCCATTTAGGGTTATCGGGGTCGACCTAGTAAGTAAAAAGGTCAAGTGAAAGATAAACTATAAATAGAGAGTGGAGCTCTCTCATTTCGACACAACACTCACTCACTCAATGTGCATTAGTGAGAGAGAGAAGACAAGTTCGCATAGGAGGAAAGAGAGAGAGAGCTGCAGAACATCTTTGTTTTGGGGTTTTACTTTTGTGACATTGTATTGGTGACTATTCTATCTCTGAGGAAGTTGCGGGGTTTTCTCCTTTATGGTTTCCCCGAGGAAATTCTTTGTGTCTATTGTGTTATGCTGTGCTTGTCATTCTTTTAGATAAGATCCTAGATAATATTGATTAAAAGTACAAAAATCTAACATGGTATCAGAGCTAATCTGAAAAGAAGACATTGTGCAGCTGCGGGAAGCTAGGGTTTCCATTTCTGGAAACTAGTCATCTTTGCATTTTCGCTATAAATCACTTTTGGCGAAGGTTCAGGATCTGCAACTTGGACAAGCCGAAGATGAAATATTCAAGTACCTTGTGTGCAAGTTTCAGCCTCAGATTCGCTATACTTTAGGATATATGATCCATGCAAATTAGGGTTTCAGCCTCCTCCATAATTCAGTTTTAAAAAGGTGACCTAGGGAGAAATGCTATATCTCAGGCTACGAAGATCCAAATAGAATTTCGTAAGATGTTACAAAAAGTGCACGGACTGTAGTTTCTCTGGTGTGAGTTTCAGAATCCGAAGATGAAACAGTGACACGTGGCATTCCGTACAAGTTTGCTATACTGAAAAAGTCCATAAACAGGTCATCTTGGGAAACTTAGCATAAGTTCCACTTGGTGAATCCAATCCTGCTCTAACCTGTGGGGTTGGATATAGGATAGATCAGACTATCATAGGACGAAGTTTCAGACCTTGAGGAGCAGAAATTTCAAAGATACATCAGAATTAAGACTTGACAGATCTACAACAGAAAATGAAGAAACTAGGGCATCAAGTTTTTTGGGTTTCTCTTCATCAATTTGGAAAAAGGAGTACATTGGACAACTCGCCTTGAGGAGGCGCATCTTCCTGTCCAATCAGAAGTTCAAGATTCCAACTTTGAAAAATTAGGGTTTCTCTAACAAACCCTAGGCCAACCAGCTCTAGAACCAGTTTGGGGATTTTAAAGTGGTAGGACTTAAAAGCTTTGCTATTTCCATTTGAAGTACTCATTAAATATGTCTCACCACACCAAGCTTGAGGATAAGCTTGAAGGAGCTGATAACTTCTGAGCATGGAAGTATAGTATTGCTCTTGTCCTTGAAGAAAATGATTTGGACAAGTATGTGAATGAAGAGGTTCCAGCAGCAGAGAGAGATGATGCTAAAGGCATCCATAAGAAGAACTTGGTTAAGGCCACGAGAATCATTGCAGATTCTATCAAGGATCATCTCATCCCACATATGTCATCTTTGAAGACACCCAAGGAAATGTTTGATGCTTTGACAAAGCTATTTGAAGGAAAGAACATAAATCAGAAGATGACCTCGAGGAACCAACTTAAGAATGTGAAGATTCAGAATGCCCAGACCATGCAATCTTATTTCACAAGGGTCTCACAAATCAAGGAGCAACTTGAAGCAGTTGAAGAGAATGTAGAAAAAGGAGAGATTGTTATGACCATCTTGAATGGTCTCCCAAGATCATGGGACTCATTCATTCAAGGGATATGTGCCAGAAAGAAGTTGATCACATTCAGTAGACTTTGGGAAGAATGTACACAAGAAGAAGCTCGACTTGTGGCACGAGAAGAGAAGATGGGAGAAAATGATGATCAAGCTCTCACAGCACACGCCAGAAGGAATTATAACAAGAAGGAGCACCATCATCACAGTAAGAGGGAGAAACACCATCAAAATCAGAGGGAGAACTATAGAAGATCCATAAAAGATATTTCCAACATTAGATGTTATACATGCGATGAGAAGGGACACTACTCCAAAGATTGTCCCAAAAACAGAGGTTCCTCCAAAAAGACAAACAAGAAGAGACATCATGCTCACACCGCTGAAGACAATGAGCCAGTAAGGAAAAGAACCATAGAAGAAGAAAGGGATGACTCTTCAAGTGATGAAGAACATGTATTATGATGAATAAAGAAGGAGGGACACATAGAGTCTACTCCAATACGAAGAACAAGTGATCTACAATGTAGAACACTTGCTCGACATTTCCGACCATAAGCAAGAAAGGCACAGGTCCTCAGAATCAGTCAATGAAGTAGAGCACACTGTCAGAGACTCCAGAGTTCTTCCAAGGAAGCAAAGATCAAGAGGGAGTCCACCCAACAACCAAACAAAGATAAGTATTTGAATTGTCATTACTTAGATGATACTGTTGACATTTAGGAAGTGTGTTATGCATATTAGAGTGATTGCATTGATAAACAAGTGATGGGTAAGTGGCCTATGGTACTGTACAACATTCCATTGCTACTTATCTAGAATGAAACCTCTTTGTTGACATATTGGGAGTAGTGCACGCTCTTAATAATCTTCTAGTAGAGATGGAAGGCATCTAGGAAGTTACCGTATAAATACGGGATATGGATGAATGTTGTGTTGAAGCATTGGCTAAGATAGTTGCATGATGGTGTGATCTATGTCTTTATGCATAAGAATTTGTTTTATTATGAAATGTTTCTAAACACGCAACTAAATTGACTTGTAGGAAATATTGTGTACAATCACCTACAAGAGAGACTTGTTTCGAAGAAAATAACATTCAAGAAGATTTATGAAGTTAAGATGAAGACACTGAAGAACCTGAACCAGAGACATAGTAGATCCACCTCGTGAGAAGAACTCCCACAGGAGAAGCCAAATGGGTATGAGAAGCAATACAAGATGCAGAGAAGTATGGCGCTCCAGCGGGGATGCACATAGAAAACAAGAGACCTAGGCCATACTCTAGCTATGTAGCCCTGTTGTGCGACATCATTGACAAAGAACCTTCCAACTATGAGGAAGCAACAGAGAAGAAAGAATTGAAGGATGCCATGATTGAGGATTACCAGTCGATTATGAGGAATGATGTCTAGGAGGTAGTTCCGAGACCAGAAGGGAAGTCTGTTGTGACTTTGAAGTGGATCTACAAGATCAAGCATGCTGTAGATGGTAGCATTGAGAAACACAAGGTAAGGTTTGTAGCACGTGGCTTCTCCCAGAAGGAAGGCATAGACTATGAGGAGACATTCGCACATGTTGCGAGATACACTTCCATCAGATCAGTATTAACATTGGCTACGGTGATGAAATGGAAGGTACACCAGATGGACGTCAAGACAACATTCTTGAATGGTGTAGTAGAAGAGGAAGTGTATGTGGAGCAGCCACTGGGATTTGAGACACATGATAGACAGACTCATGTGTGCAAGTTGAAGAAGGCCTTGTACGGATTGAAACAGGCACCCCGAATGTGGTACGGCAGGATGGATAGCTTCCTGATGAGTTTGGGCTTTACCAAGAGTAAAGCAGATTCCAACCTTTACTACAAGGTTGAAGCGGGAAATCCAGTGATACTTCTACACTATGTAGATGACCTGTTTGTAACAGGAGAGGATGGGCTCATTACAGATACGAAGAGGAAGCTTGCCGTAGAGTTCGAGATGAAGGACCTGGGTATGATGCATTGTTTCTTAGGCATGGAGGTGTGGTAGAGTGCGGATGGAATCTTCCTTGGACAAGGGAAGTATGCAGTGGAGATTTTGAAGAGGTTCGGAATGATGCACCGCAAGGCTATGTCCACACCTATGGCATCGAACTTGAAGCTACTCTGTGATGCTTCATCAGAGTCAGTTGATGCCACGATGTATCATCAGATGATTGGATCATTGATGTACTTAACGAACACGAGACTAGACATATGCTTTGCTGTGAACACATTGAGCCAGTTCCTAACGGATCCGAGACAAGTTCACCTGGTTGTTGCAAAGCATATATTGAGGTACCTGAAGGGTACAATTGATTATGGGCTCAGGTATGAGGCGAATCAGAAGATTAACCTGCAGGGTTATGTTGATTCGGATTGGGCAGGCAGTGTCGTTGATAGGAAGAGCACTTTGGGATGCTGCTTCAGTATGGGATCCGGTATGATCTCTTGGTTTAACAGAAAGCAGTCATGCGTGGCACTGAGTACAGCCGAAGCAGAGTATGTTGCAGCCTATTCGGCTAGCTATGAGGCAGTATGGCTTAGGAAGCTACTGTCTGATTTGTTTGATCTCCAGTTAGAGGCGACTTGTATATTCTGTGACAACCAGAGTTGTGTGAAGTTGTCCGAGAACCCGGTGTTCCATGACAAGTCGAAGCACATTGAGATCAAGTATCACTATATCAGGGATATGATGCAGAGAGGAGCAGTGAAGCTCCTGTATGTTGCGACGGACGAGCAGATAGCCGACGTGTTGACCAAGCCGATAGCCAGAGTGAAGTTCGAGTGCTCAAGAGAGAAGCTTGGTGTTCTCCAGATCGAGGTTCCTCCTAAGAGGGAGTGATGAGTACGGAAGATGCAGATGCACATGGGCCATTCTCGCGTGGTGGTAGGAAAGTCCTCCCACGTTGGTAGATGTAAGAGCCGGGCCATTCTCGCATGGTGGTAGGAAAGTCCTCCCATGTCGGTTGATGTAAGTGCCAGAGCCTTTCCGGCATGGTGGCAAGAAAGTCCTCCCATGGCCGTTGATGTAAGTGCTGTGCCTTTCTGACGTGGTGGTAGGAAAGTCCTCCGATGGCCGTTGATGTCAGTGCCAAGCCTTTCCCGAATGGTGTTAGGAAAGTCCTCCCATGTCGGTTGATGTAAGTGCTGAGCCTTTCCCGCATGGTGGTAGGAAAGTCCTCCCATGTCGGTTGATGTAAGTGCTGTGTCTCACATGCTGGTAGGAAAGTCCTCGCATGTTGGTAGACTGGGTCCCGTATGGTGGTAGGAAAGTCCTCCCATACTGGAGACATTGTGATGTGCATCTAGGCTGTGCTCTGTGTGACGATGAGATGATCTGAAGACGATGAGGCAATAGTAGGAGATGCAGGTGTTTGCAGAGGCAATGTAATGACTGGTCCTGGGCTGTACCTACTTTATGGCTTGCTTGCAGAGATGATGAATACCTACAAGAGGGCTAGGCCTACATCCAACATGAAAAAGGGCCGCCTCTGTAGAACTTCCTATGATGAGTAGAATCGAGAGATGTCACCAATCAATGATTTACTGATGAGGATTGCAGCAGCAGTGACGATGATGATCCAGTGTTGATGATGATGTTCCAGCATTGATGATGATTCAACGACGAAGATTTGTGTCCAGATGTGTTGATGACTGTGTCAAAAGAATACCTTCCTAGTTAAGAGGGAGTGTTGATGTAATTGTAACTTCATAAGATATTTTATTGTATTTTATATTGTTATTTATTATTGTATTTTATTTGTACCTCCGTCGGAGATGTTTTTCCTCCGCTTGGGGATGTCATTATGATTCTTAGTCATCTTAGGCCATTGAGGTAAAAGCCTCCCATGTAAGTCGGGGCATTAGACCCCTTAAAGAGTCAAATGTAATTGTATTATTGAGTCTCCTAGAGGAGTCGACCTAGTTAGGGTTATTGTGGCCGACCTAATAAGTAAAAGGGTCAAGTGAAAGATAAAGTATAAATAGAGAGTGGAGCTCTCTCATTTGGAAACGACACTCACTCACTCAATTCGCATTAGTGAGAGAGAGAAGACAAGTTCGCATAGGAGGAAAGAGAGAGAGCTGCAGAAGACCATCTTTGTTTTGGGGTTTTACTTTTGTGACATTGTATTGGTGACTATTCTATCTCTGAGGAAGTTGTGGGGTTTTCTCCTTTATGGTTTCCCCGAGGAAATTCTTTGTGTCTATTCAATATTGTGTTATGACGTGCTTGTCATTCTTTCAGATAAGATCCTAGATAATATTGATTAAAAGTACACAAATCTAACAAAATTAAGCCAAGAATGAGATGTATAATATACTTTTAATGTAGGATTTGATGAGATCAAGGTGAAGAGCGAATCTCTCTTGAAGGAAGTGTGCATGTAAGCAAAATTGCAAACTGGTCTTAGTGCAGAATAAACTGCTGGTTTCTTCTATTATTCTCTCTTCTCTCTTACTGTGTGATTGCACCAAGGATGCTTGGTATTTTTCTTTGATAATGCACTAGGGGTGTTTGGTGTATTCTGCTCATTGTAAAGACATTCTCTACTATCTATCAATATTCTAAGGAAGATTTTGCTGGGGTTTTCTCCCTCAAGTACTAGAGGGCTTCCCCACGGTAAATACTGTGTCGCATGTGAATGCTTATGCTTTTGATTATTCATTGATTTCAAGTTCTACTATAATTCCGCATTAAGATAAAAAATTCAACATATAATATATAACATCAAACTGCTAGAATAAGATGTTGTAGACACAAATTTCTTGTTGTTCTATGTTGAAAAAGTGCAGGATAGAAAAGTAGAATATCACTCAAGAATGCTGGAAAAACACAGAAAATGATGCCTTAAATACTAAGATAAATAACAGGATATGTCCCCCAGGGCTCCTGTGTCTGTGTCTCACGTGTTGGGCTTGTGACAAGCTAGGACATGTGTCTGACATGTTTTTTGGACATGTCCTAAAAAACGTGTCAGACATGTGACCTAGACGTGTCCCAATTCTAGGACACCTGTCCCCACATGAAAGTGACTTGCGACTCCTTTTAACTTGGATTTTGACTTCCATTTGTCACTTTTGCAAGCATATGTTGGGGTTTCATACAAGTTTAATTTGTAGGTGAATGGTAATAGCAGGTTTGAAAGGAATTTTGGAGTGATGTCAAGGCAGATTTAGCTACCAAATTTGGAAGTTTGCCAACAATGGTTTTATTTACTCATTCCCAAGAAATCATGGCTCAATCATTAAGGGCAGCGGGTAGAGGGCAAAGGAAAGGGAAGAATGTCCTTGTTGGTGTCTCTTGTTCTTCTCTAACTCCCAAGTTTATCTGTTTCTAATGTTGCTAGTGCTCCATTTGCTGCTAGTGGAGCTATTATTTGTTAATGCTGCAAATAACTCCGATTTCATGAGACAAGAGGCCCAAGAGAAGAAATACCCCTTGTGGAAATATGTTACAAGGAAACAAGGGTTTGGGGCAATGTTGGTCGGGGGAGGGAATGTGCTTTGGACTTTTAATTTCTGCAAGAATGAGTTCAGGAGTACCTACTACTAGGTTAAAGGCCATTTGTTGGGATTTCCTTGTGGGCTTGGAGCATCTAATGTAGTGACTCTTACCCAACAAAGGGAGATAGAAAGGGAAGATGTAGTTGACTTGGGGAAGGTGGCAACAACAAGTAGGAAACAAAAAAATGAGGATTCTCTTCCATTCTTGAGGAAACCATCTAGCACTAACAGATATGGGAGAGGCGTTGAAATTCAATTAACAAGAAAGAGGCCAACTCCAAGTGGTTTAGTGGACAAGATTGTCCAACAATAAAAGGGAGAGGAGATGGATCTAACCATTGGGTTCTTTTTCTATCTCAACTTCATTTCATTTATTGTTGCATGGTCACCATTGTTTCTTGAGATGTGTTGAGGTCTAGTTGAACAAGCTCAAGGTCTAGTTGAACGAGCTCCAATTTGTTATGTGCCTCCTAGTTCATAGAACATAGAATCACATTGTTGGTTTAGGCAAAGAAGGAGGTGGATGAATTCTTGGAGCCCATTAAATCATCATGGCCCTCATCTAGTGTTAGTATTGTTTTTAATGGATGGACGGATGTAGCACGCCATCCACTCATCAACTTCATGGTGTCTTCCCTAAATGGACTGATTTTCTTGAAAGTGGTGGATGCTCTTAGGAAATATAAGGATGCACAATATATGGGTGAGTTGTTCATCAAAGTCATTGAAGATACAGTTGCTGATTCTTGTGTACACGTCATCACAGATAATGCACTTGTTCACAAGGTTGCTTGCAGGATTGTGGAAACTAAATATCCACAGGTATTTTGGACACCTTGCATTGTTCATTCTTTGAATTTAATGCTCAAATGTATTGCTTTAGATGTGACATGTACCGGCAATCTTATTAATGATGCATGCCATATCCGCAATTTTGTATAAAACCACACCAATGCTCTCACAATCTACAAAGAGTACACAAATCTATCATTGTTGAAAATTGCAGATACTCGGTTTGCTTCCTCATTTATCATGCTTAAGAGGTTGAGGGAGGTCAAAACCTCTCTTTGGGTCCATGGTCATTTCAGAGTTTTGGTCTTTTTGGAGAAAGAAAAATCAAATTGCTTCAACAAAGGTCAAGGACACAATGTTAGATTATGGTTGGTGGGAGAGGGTAGATCTTACCATTAAGATCATGGACCCAATCATTTCTTTGTTGCGCTTTGCAGACACGGACCGACCCATCTTAGGAGATGTTTATGAGGGGTGGGATTCCATGATTGAGTCCGTGAAGACCCTTATTCTACAAAATGAGTGCCTTGAGTATGGAACATCAACAAACAACTTACTCACCAACGTATAGGATAATTCTTATCACTAGGTGGGATAAGAATTGTACACATTTGCATTGCTTGGTCCACTCATTGAACCCTAGGTTCTACAATCATGAGTGGCTCAATGGTGGGCCCTCATGTAGATTCCCTCCTCATGTGGATGGTGAGAATTCACAAGGGAGGAAGACAACATTTAGACAAATATATCAGGATAGAGCATCCCTTGATGAGGTGGAGGAGGGCTTCATAGAGTGTTCCACTGGTAGTGGGAGATTGAGAGGCTATGATGTGCTTGGAGACATGGGGTTAAAAAGCCCTATGCTTGGTGGGAAACTCATGGGGCAACATGCCTTATTCTAGTGCAGTTATCCTTAGGGGTCTTCTCCTAGGTTCCTTCATCTCCTTGTTGCAAGAGTAATTGGAGCACATATAGGAACTTCTACAATTTGAAAAAGAGCAGGCTTGACTAGCCCAGGGTAGAGATAATGGTGTATGTGCACACCAACATGTCTTATTTATAGGTATAGGAGTGGCTGAAGGGTAAGATGAAGAGGAGGGATGTGTTTCTTGATGATATGGGTTTGGACAACATTGTTGAGTTGGCATTAGCCAACATGGATCTTAATGATCCAGTGCTAGGGACGACACTTTTGATGATGGTGATCCTCTTGAGGGGTCATCCTCCACACCAAGAAATGCAAATCCTAGATTGGGCATAGAGGAGGAGGAGGAGGAGGATGGAGGAGAAAGTAGTGGCAATGGTGCTGAGTTTGTTGACTTGACATGGAGTAGTACTAACAGATGAGATTCTTCCATCTACCGTATTTTTTATTTGCCAGTAGTATTGCCACATCTATGTAATACATTTTGATTTTGATGACTTAATGAGAAATCTCCAATTGGCAATTTATGGTCCTAACTTCTAATTTACAAGTCTATGACATGCATTGCGATTTGTGAATTTGTAATGTGTATTGAATATTTGTAAATAATCTCAACAAATCACAGGTTGTGGACCTCAAATGATCCAGAGAGCTAGTTATGGCGACACGACAAGCAGGGAAATGGGCAGTGATTAGGAATCTCAGAGAAGTCATTCATGACTCCCCTCCACCTGGTTGGGAACCTTGATCTGGGGCTTCCAAATGATAGGTTGCATCTCCATCAGTTGTTGGAATGACAATGGATATTTTTGGTCATCGCCTGTCCTCGTGTACGATGCTCTCGGGTTGTCGGACATCCTCTTCATTACCAAGACTCACGCGAGCCTTGTTCAGCCTCTTTCAGACATTGTAGGTAACCATTGGTTTTCAACTTGCAGGTAGGAGATGAGGAGCTTGCGTGGAACTAGAGGTTTAGGTGGATTTGCTTGTTTGATTAGGGACTCCCTCCACAGTAGGGTTTATATGGTGGCCACAGATGAGTCTGCCAGGTTTTTGTGGGTTCAGCTTAAAGGCAGAGCTCCCCTCCCCAGGGACATCCACATTGCAATTTGTAGCTTCCCCCCTAGTCTTTTCATCGTTCGCTATCTATAATGGCCCTGACGAGGACCCCTACATGGATTTGTATATTGATATCACCCAATACTCAACGGTTGGGGAGGTCATCCTCTTTGGTGACTTCAATGCCCATACTAGAGCTCTCTAGACTCCTGTCCACGATGGGTCAGAGGACGTGTTTTGCACTCGTGGGATTAATCTAGATTCACTGCGTTTCATCGAATGTATGAAGATGCTTTAGGCCTATTAGAGCCTATGGTTGACACCTATTGTAGTTGGGGGAATCCCAAGAGCTTCTGATCCTAAATGGGCTCCCCTGCTTCCCATCTCCTTGTTTCTTCATTTTTTGGACTCATGGTGGAGGCTCGAGTACAGTTGACTATGTCCTCTCTAGCCGTAACTTCGTCTCCTTTATTTGTCACTTCTCCATTTCCCCCATTCCCTTGGTTGACCATGTTCTTCTCTCTCTCCTTCTCTTTGGACTAACACCTCCCCCCCCCAACTGCACCCCCTCCCTTGGGCCCACCTCGCACTACTATCCTTTTTGACTAAGGAGATCTAGACACATTCACTTCCCACCTTTGCAAGATGCTTCCTTTCGAGTCGCAATTCTCCTCATTCGAGTCAACCTCTACCAAGTATGCCTACCTGTCATCCACCATTTGGAAAGCACCTTTTAAGTCTTACCCCCACTTCACTCCGTCCACTCCCTCAGTCCCTAAATTTGAGTCCTTCCCCATGAACCAATGGTACGATGAGGAGTGTAGAGCCCTCCACTGCCAAATTGGGCATGCATTCACCAATGCTTGCCCCTCATACCCTCACCTTACAGCTTCTTATCGTCTCCTCCTCCACCGCAAAAAATGCCTCTTCATCACTCAGAGAAGACGGACTTGTGTGCCTGCCTCATCCACTCTCCCAACAAATTCTAGCACACCATCCCCCCCTGCACCCAACTCCCATCTTGTCTTAACCTGAGATCCATGTTCTCTCATACCTCCACTCTCTATGATGTCCCTAGGTAGCCACATATCCAGATCAAGTCTTTTCCACCTTCATGCTACTTATTCTCTCACCAAGACATCAGAGAATCCGTTTGGGTGATGAACACTAGTAAAGTAGCGGACGTGGAAGGTTTCCAGGCATAGTTCTTCAAGCACATTCTTCATGCTCTGGATAATCACTTGGCTGGTCTCTTCAACCATGTGGTTCGTACAGGTTTTCCATTGACTTGGTCACATCACACCATTCACCCGATACAGAAATCGGGTTCCAATTCAGATCCCACCAACTACAAGACGTTCATGGTGGCTCACACGTTTTCAAAGCTCTATGCTATAGTCCTCCATATGAAGCTTTCAGGCGAGCTTGAGAGGAGACACCTAAGAGCTAGAGGACAGGTTGGATTCCAACTCGCTCATCAGACCTTTGATCACATCTTTACCCTTCGAGGCATCATTGAGGAGGCGTGACATCGCTTGTCGAAAGTCTACTGCTGTTTTGTAGATCTTCAAAAAGCTTTTGACTCTATACCTAGAGAGGTCCTATTCCATAGGCTCAGAGACATTGACATCTCCGAGACCCTACTAACTGCCATCATGTGTTTATGCGAGTCGGTTTTTGGTCGGTTCCATGCAACTCACAGGGTGTCATATTTCATTAGGAGTACCACGGGGTTAAACAGGGGTGCCCCATGTCCCCCACCTTGTTTAAGATCTATATTGATGAGTTGGAGGCCTTCCTTCACGAGCATATCTAAGACGATGAGGCCTACCTCATCCACGAGGTTATGATATCCTTCCTACTCTTTGTCGACGTGTTCCTCCTGGCCTCAGCTCTAGATGGGTTACAAAGACAGTTGGATGCCTTCGCTCTTTTCTGTGATCTCCGATAGTTGAGCATCAACTTGAGTAAAACTAGGGTCATGATCTTCAATGGGATGAAGAAGATTTCCTTAGACCTTCATTTCTCCTTCAGAGGGGAGGAGATTGAGATCATCGTCACCTACACATACTTGGGGGTGCAATTCTCAAGACCCTGCTTTAGTCTACGATAGGCCCTTTAGCCTCCGGTTAACAAGGGCTACATCCTTAGCCCTCCTCAAGAGACAATGCTTTAGACACCATTTTTAGGACATCTCGTCGAAGATGTCCTTCATGGACTCCCTTATCCAACCCACTGTTCTCTATGGCTTTGAGATTTGGGGACCTGGATTGCTCGAGTCTGATTGGGCCTCAGTCGAGAGAGTTCAAATCCTTCTCCTCCGACGCATCATCAGATGCAAGTAGATAGTCCCTAAGCACATCATCCTAGCAGAGTTTGGAGCCCAACCCTTTGGACTTGAGACGATGTTCAATTTGGTATCTTAGCTGCATTGCATTCAGAACTTCGTCGACTTGACAAAAGGGCGGGACTAGTACCCATACTTGGCATATTGTTCTTCAAAGACTTGAGCCTCATCTAGCCCCTTCGATTGGGCTCGAGGATGATTTGCAGGGGTCTTAGATCTTTTGGAGTCAGTGGGAATTCAAATGGATTGAAAACCTCCGTTTAGATATTCCTTAGATGCACCTAGCCACCTCCTACCCCTCAGATAGGAGTTGAACAAGATCATCAGGGATGATATCTACAGACAGTTTATTTAGATCACTTGGGTTAACCCTCAAGACGGGTTATGCCCAAAGATGGCCTTCCGTGCTAAGCACTTCTTGGAGCTGAGTGACGGATTCATTGTTCGGCCTTAGTATACTCTCCGCCACTAGATGCATGCTCTTCGCATTCCTTTGGGACAATTCAAAGTGGGCTCTCATAGACTTCGGGTAGAGATGGATCACTAGGTGGACTAATCTGACAAGACTTGCCAGCTATGCCATTTCCAAGAGGTTGAGATGAAGTAGCACTTGATCTTCTGTTGCCCCATCTACTACTAGATTAGAGGGAGGTTCCATTGCCTATTCAGAGGGACCCAAATCCTCTAGAGTCTATGGCTTCTTTAAAGACCTTTATCAAGGATGCATGGCCTTATACGTGCATAAGGTCCTCATGTTCTGAGTCCATATTCTTCAGCCTCTTACTAGGCCAGATTTACCCAGCAGATCACTTCCTTTTTCACAGTTCTACCCTCAAGGAGGGGCACCAAGAGACAGATCGCCATCGACGCAACTTTAGACTCTAGATCAGTGCGGACCTGTGGTGCCTTCCCCTATCCCTTGAGATCTCAACGGCATGACCATACTAGACCTCTCCCGAGGAGGCATAAAAGATACCATAGACCTCAGTGGCGGGCTACCTCCTCCAGGCAACATCACAGAGGGGGCCCTAGACCTTCCACTAGTTCTTCCTCGGGACAACATACTATTCTAAGTTTCCTTCGTTTGGTCTCGAATGTTAGGAGAGTTGGCTCTATCCCTTGATAGGCCTACTTCTTTTCTTTGGATTTCTTTGCTCTTAGATCCTTTCCCCATGTATTTCTCCACCCCTGTGCGGTCTCTCGTACTCAGGGTCAAGAGCTTTCCATGCCTCGACATAGATTTTTCTCCTCTCTTCTCTTCTATACTTTACTTTCATTTTTGCGTAATTGCTTATATAGGAGACCTTTTGGTACTCCTGCTTTGTAACGATATCATTGTACTCGGCAGTCCCATTGACCTACTTTTGTGGTCATTAGCCGGACATTAATAAAATTATCTTATCTTATATTCTCTATATTTTCATGTTTGTAATATATATATATATATATATATATATATATATATATCAATGTTTAAAAACTCAGAACCAGGAATCGAACTGGTAGGGGGGTCAACTTGGACCGGAACCGGAACCGGTAATGAACCGGAGCAGTTTGATTTCAATCAACCGGACTATTAAAAAATACAAAAATATTTACAATTTTAATCATAAAAATTATATTTAACATTCCAAGCTATATTTCAAATCATTAGACACATAATATGTAAAGTCAACTCATATATATAGATCCATAAACCATATATGGGTCACAAAATGGCACCAAGTGCACTACATCGTAAAGTCTCATAGTCTTGCATCTTGCTACTTGAGGCGTGACTTCTTGACTCCTTGCCACTTTGGCCAGCGACCTCCTCCACCGAGCTGGACTCCTTGGCTCAACGTGAACACACTCAAAACACAGTGAAAATGACTCTTAGTGGCAGCAATGAGACAAATGGAAACTTGAAACTTTGAAGTGTGAGTGAATTAGGATGTGGGGCACATATTTATATTTGTTTGGAGGCGAATTAGGGTTAGGTATTGTTATTTTTTTTAAAACAATATAAAATGGTGCTTTTCCTGTCCGGGGCTTCCAGACGTGAAAGAGGAGCTGGCCGGCCCGTTTTTCACGGACTCGGCTAATGCGGTCCAGTTTGGTAACAAACCGACCGTTTCAAACATCAGGCCGGCCGGTTCATTACCAAACCAGACCCCGGTCCGAGTTGTTTGCCGGTTTGAACATCCACGCCCATTGGCCGGTCAAACCGGCCGGTTCCGGTTCCAACTCGACCGGTTTTAAAAACATTGATATATATAACATGTCCCCCATGTCTTGTTTCCAAGGGTGCTGTGTCCCGTGTCCGACACTCGTGCCCATGTGTTCTCCGTGTCTCGTTTCCTTGTGTTAGGTGACTTAGATACCAAATATGAGTTGGCATGCAAACCATCACAAAGTAACGATTAAGACAGCTAACTACTGTGTAAAAAGTAAAACAGAGCTGGACAGCAAGCTCTCTTCACTGTTTTGATGCTGGGAAACTCTAATTAAGTGCAGTTTTTAGTTTTTATATAATTTTCTATGCACACAAATCGAGGGAAAAGTATAACTTCTCCTATTTCTGCAAAATGCTGAAAAACCATCAAGTTATACTTTCCGTTTTTTGACAGAAAATTGAAGAAAACAAATACAAATTAACAACACTATATGGCGTATATGCTTAAAAGCATGGACGTAGACTAAAAATGATTTAGTTAGTTTGTTTTAATTTTAAAAGATCAAATAACCAAGAAAATTGACTGGTTCCTTGTATGGAGTTGAAAGTGAATGAAAGAAATCAAGTAGGGAAAGCGAAATTATTTGATTCCTACTACTCAATTTTCTAATAAGCATGCAATAAGAACAAGTAAGAATCTCCAAAATATAGAATTTCTTACACAGCTGAACATGAGTATGGTTGCCAAAAGAGCATTTGATATATCTTTATTGCCAAGGGTTGTATAACAAACGAGTTCCTAGAAATGTAGGAACACACAAGTCACTCTCAAAGATCATAGGGATGTCAAGATGCTTCAGCTTCTCCACATCACATAAAATCAGAAACAATCACAACAATCACTGCGAAGTCATTCACTTCACCCAGTACTTGTGCTCTACTGCTAGCTTTCAATCACAACTCTCTAGGAGAATAATGCAGCAAGAGGGAAAAAAGGAAGCATTGCTAATTCCTCCATTGCTCGTACAATGATATATATAGAGAGAGAAGAAAGCATAGAGATGGATCAAGATTAGGGATTTAAATCTCGAGTACAATCAAGAATAGAGGCTTCTCTGATAATATACTCCAAGAGTCCTCAAGAATTTGTTGTCTTAAATTAATACTTACGATAAAAGCAATCTAAGGTCATCTCCAAAAGTAAGCTCTCAAGTGGAGTGCTCCACCTTCAAGCCAAAAATAAGTCCATGCACATGCTAAAATTAGACAATGAAGCCTCCAAGAAAAGTCAAACTCCATTCACTACAAGCCTATGTTGCACGAAACTCCTAAAATGCCCACGTACCGGTACCGGAAACTCGCGGAAACTCGGAAACTTCTTGGAAACTTCCGGGAAACCTCCAAGGGTCCATGAGCGGCGTGGGACCCATAGGAAATCTAAAAACACCCTGGTTTATGGAAAATGAAAACAAATTTACCTCGAAATCGTTTCTAAACCTACCTACAAATTAACCTCTCATTCTTATTTTATTGTGAGATAATGTGTTATTAAAAAAAACTATATATTTAAATATATATATCGCGTTTCCCCCGACGTACCCATTTTTTGGGGGTCACGTTTCCAGGCGCTCCCGTTTCGGAAACTTGTACACGTTTCCACATTTTGTGCAACTTAGCTACAAACGGATACCTCTAGGCTCAAAATAGCAAGTGTGAAATCCTCATGAATTACCTAGGAATCCTCGTCGTGTATGGCTAAGAGTGAAGCAACCTAAAATAGCATGTGCAAGCCAACTCATCAACCACCAAGAACCTTATAGAACATTCCAGAAAGCTTCAAACCTGGAGAATTGGGCAATTTTTTTTTTCCCGAATGGCATGAAGTTCGATCCCAATGTTGTATGCCGTATTGAGTCACCAAAACTATAAACACTTTCCGAAAAAGTCAACACCCTAATTCTGACCAAAAGTTAATGGTATCAGAATCTCTAGTCTGGTAAGCAAGATGGGAGAGTAATATACTATTGAAATATAGCCACAACTTTTTTTATACAATTTCTGTTGGATGTCAACTGTCAATAAAGAAAGAGATTGACTGTTTCAAGATGTCGTATGATTCTAGATAGTTTTTTTATATAAGATGTGGAATGCATGGGGAAGGCCTCCTATGGAGGGATAAAGATGGAGAAGTGAGAAGCCTATTTAAATTTTATATTGATAAGACAAAGGATCTTTATGAGCTGGTTAGGAACTCCTTTGATCTAGGTAGCTGCTTAAATAGAAGGTGGGGGCTTGGAAATTTGGTAGAGCGATAGTTGAGGTGTCAGTCCTTTTGGAATGCTTGTGCCTTCTCTAAACATAAATTTTGGGAGAGGTTACTTCTTCATCAGGATTTGTTGTCAGTAAGTTGCTCAAAGTTGGTGTTACTATTTGAAATTGTTTGTGCATTGGGCAGTAAGGATGAGACATTTCAACACGCTTTTTGGGTATGCTTTCAAGCTTAATTTCATCTCCTTTTTTAGCTCCACTCTCATGGAAGGGGGTCCTCCTGGGGGACACATGGATGACTAAGGACAATTGTGAATTACTTTGGCTCTCAGTTTGTTTGGTTGCAATTGGTTTTCTGTGGATTCATTGTTGTATAGTTATATAAATATTCAATGAGGTACCTCTAACCCTTACTCTTGGGGTTTTGTGGAAGTTTAAGTAAGAGTTGGCTTTACTCTTGTGAGTTCACCTCAGTGCATTCTGTCGTGATGTTGAGTCCCTTCTTGTGGAGGTTTGGGTTCATATGTTAGCCTTTGAGCTTTTGTAGACAGGAACTTTCCTGGTACCCTTGTTGTCTTCATGATGTAATATTAATAACCTTGAATCCTGATGTACTTATTTGTTCTCTGTGATATACGACACTTGAAAAAAAAGATGCTGTTTTGTAATTTAAATCATACATGTATGCATATATACTACTTCTTACTGTACTTCATGCATTGAATTTACTTCTTACTGTACTTTATCATTGAAAACTGGTTATTATTTGGAGCTCTAACACAAGCTGTTATTCACTTGGCAGGATGTCCCACATCATGTATCTGATTTATCACAGCTGATTCCACAGCACAACTATAAGCTTGATGCTCATGCATTGAACAGTCGACATCCTGGAGAGGTGTGTTTTCAGGCTTGTCTAAAATAGGTTCCTAGTAAATGACGTCATGACTAAATGAATGTGTAAGGCCTGACCGCTGATGGAGTAAAATGTATAGCAAACTGTAGAAATTCTCAGTTTTATAATTGTCTTCAGAAGTATTCTATCTGGGCTCCGTCCTCCTCCAAAGTTTCATTATTTTACATAGTTTCTAGTGAACAGTTTATTATCTTTAAGCATTTTCAAATTATTATATCATTTTATGATGGGTTACATAGTTTATAGAGAACAATTTATTATCTTTAAGCATTTGTGAATTATTATATCATATTATGATGTGTTTGAGTCACACCTACCAAAATCTGCCTTATCTATGGAGGTGCTGTTACAGAGGTTGGAATGTTGTTTATTGCATGACAGTAATGGGTGCAGGTGATAGGAGCAATCTGTGCCATTTGGCACCATGCAATTTGTATGTTAAAACTTGAAGAGTTGTCTGAGGAGGTCAAAAATTGTGTTTTTCTTCACTAAAGTTTCATTATTTTACATATTTACTAGCAACGTTATTAGGACTGGACTGAGTTTCTAGCAATGCTATCATTTACAGACTGGTTTTCGAGACGGTTGACCGGAAAAACTGGAATTGATAAAAGTTTTGAAATAAAAATTGATTGTCCCCCAAATATATAAAATATTCAAATTTTGATTGAAAAAAGATATTCATGTACATCCATGTGAATCCAAACGGTAAACCAGTAGACACAAATATCAGGGTTTTCTCCTGCATATAGCAAATAAGTGTGCATATAACGAAAATAGTTCAGAGTGCAATCCATAATTGAAGTTTTGAAACAAAATACAATGATACATAAACAAAGCAGCTCTAAATTCTGTTAAGACTTTAGTTAATTATTTCATTGCGAACCTGTGTTTGAACTTTGTAGGTTGTTGATATAAGCCGTTATGTTGAAATTGGACTGCGGGTGGTACTGAAGTTCATACAAAAACTTTTGTGCTTGTGTTTCAAATATTTGGAATTTACATTGTGTTTGCTTTTTCTTTGGTTTGAACTATTCTATTGAAAGTAGTGGTAAGGGAGTGCTGTGGTCCATACCAACAACTTTACTGCTCGCTTTTCACAAGTATTCAAATTACACTATGTGCATTCTGGCCATTAAGTTTTATGATGTATTGAAGTAATGTTTTGGTTCAGGAATGATGACTTTGTTTGACAGTACAAATGTTTAACTGGTTATAGATGCTTTTGATTGTCAAAGTTGCTGATGCTAAATCTGATTATAGATTATCTGAGCTTTTTTAACCTTCATTGGTCTTGACTCTTAATTATTAAATTGCTTTCTTCTACAAGTGTGTTCCATGATATAGTTAAAGTGCTGCTTTTGATTGCCTGACAGGTAGAATGCAGGGATTTCCGAGAATCCATTCTAGGAGTTATGCCACATCGCTGGGTATATTATATAAAGCTTACTTCTTTAACTGCTTTTATTTATTCAGTTAAACACATCTCATGACTGGACGCGTTCAGATATTTTTGTTCCGCTATCCACCTCAAATATCCAAAACTTGTGAAATCTTCAGGAAAGAAGGGAGGATACTCTATTTAAGCTGGCACATTTCAGAAAGCACAAAAGAAAATCCCTGAAGAAGATGCCTGGAAAGAGATCATCATCTACAGTTCTCAAGCCAGAGGACAAACATGTTTTTGGAAAGGATACAACCAAAAAAATCACTAGTGCTATTGACAAGGTAGCAGAGTATGCTGCATCTGGCAAAACAAAGAAGGTATCATCTTCTGTTAATGCATTGGTTAGTATATTGGTTAACATGTTAATCTTAAGGTGGCCTTCTATATGATTGTCAGTCTTAAAGAACTTAGATTTTGAGAGATTTTGAAAAATTACTTATTCTTTCTTACTTGGTCCATTCGTAGGCAAGATGTATTGTTATCCACCATTTGGGATGGATTTATTATGTGGAGGCAATTTTTATTGCTTAAACACTGTCATTAACTTCTTGAGGAATGCATCCTTCAGATCTGAAATGAGATCAAATGTACTTACATTTGAGGTTTCTCTCCCCACAGAAAACTTTTGATACCCTTAGAAGAGTTATTGCATTTGATTGGCTGGTGCATGGAATCAAATTTCAAACAAGATGGCTTCTATGGTACTCACTGTATGGTTAATTTGTCATCTCTGGGTTGAATGCTAGGCTTGTGATTATATCTCCCATATCTAAGCAGCTATGAACAATGACGCCATTTTTTTCAGTGGTTTCTTTGATTTTAGGTAATTGTCGAGAGTTAATCATAAAACATGCTTCTAGTTCTCATATCCCATGTGCAGTTTATATATCCTCACCATTGGATCATTTCACAATTGTTTATAGCCAAAGTTACCTCTAGCCTTGGGGATCAAGTGCCAAATTTTGTGCTTTTGAAAAAAGTGAGATTCTGAAGATGTGCAACATGAAGTGCTGAAGTACTTCTATCCACCTTTGGTTTATCAGCTCTTTATAGAATGGAGAAAACAATTTGATTAGTGGTTGGCCTTAGCTGTTACTTGGAAGTGTTTTGGAAGTAGATGTAGGGAAGCGGAGTGTACAGATGATGTAGAGATAAAATATAAGATAAAATAATTTTATTAAGATCCACAAATGACAAAGACATAGGTCATTAGAGATTACAATCAGTGGCTGTTAAACAATAGATAAGATGAGATAAGACAATCTTTTAATGTCCAACTAATGACCACAAAAGTAGGTCAATGGGACTGCTGTGTACATTGATGTTGTTACAAAGCAAGAGTACCAAAAGGTCCCTTGTAAAAGGGAAAAATGCAGTAAGTAAAGTATAATTGGGTGTGAACTTTGAAGTCTATGCTGAAGCATGAAAAATCCTTGACCCTGCGCATAGGAAACCACACAGGGGTGGAACAGGAGAAAAAGATCCAGGAGTAAGAAAATCCAAAAGTAATGAGGTAGATCTATCATGGAATAAACCCATCTCTCCTAACATCCGAGGCCAAATGAAGGAAACTTACAATAGAGATAAGATGATTTTATTAATGTTCAATGAATGACCACTGAAGTAGGTCAAAGGGATTGCTGGGTACAAAATGATATCAATACAAAGTGGGAGCACTAAAACGACTTCTATGAAAAGCACGATACAAAAACTTAATTTTGAATCTAGTCTAAGTCTTGCAATTAACAGCGGATAGCCTATTTCATTCCATAAATTAATAGTCTACTTCCTATTATATGGTTTAAAAATTTGTAAGTTTGTAATTGCTAGATGGTTGATGCTCGAATGATTAATATTAATCTACTATAGATGGCATTTCCAACTTGATAATATTGAAGTATTCATCTACAAGTAGCAGAAATATGCATGTTTTCATATATTCTGCAACCAATTTGTCAATTTGTATACTTTTTTGAATATAAATCAATGTTACATTTATCTTGTTGGCGCATTTATTGTCGAGGGTCCAGAATCTAACTTATTGGCAATATCAAGGAAAATGTCGGAAACTATGGAAATTATTGAGAAACTTAAAAGACACAAAAATAATCATTTTTTTTCAATTTTTTAAACATCTAATGCAACAACATCAAACAAACACATTGGTACATAAATATGAAAATAAAACTGGTACATAGGATGTATAAGATCATGTCAAGTGGTACATCACACATCGATACTAAAATATGATATCTATCTTGACTCTTGAGTCATAAGTCCTAACAGGATGATACAAAATCACAGCAAAACAAAATAAATGCATCTCATGAGATGAATCTGTTAATTTTAGGAACCCAAATCTGATTTTTTGTTCCGATAATTACAAAATTATGAAAGAAAATACACTGTGTTGATTTTTGTACCTAGGAAAGTGTTCCCCTAGGTGACTTTTGCCTAAGTCACTTAAAAGGGGAAATAAAGTGACCCTTGCATTAAATGACTTGAGATGAGCATTTAATGTGACTTTAGAGATTAAAGTCAATTTTTGATAAATTTAAGTGGGTGAGTGAATTTAATATTTATGAGAATTAAAAGAGAACATTTAATCTCATACATCCATCTAGTCTAATCTCAGCCATTGGATTAGATGGCCCCTCACCTACCTAGGGTTTAGACAAAAAGCAAGGGAAAGGCATTTTGGAGTACACTTTTGAGAAGAGAGTGAAGGAGAGAGCAGGGAGAGGAGGAGCACAAATTTCCAAGTAGCAGGCACAGAAAACGAGTTTCTGCAGTTGCACAGAAATCGAGCAGCAGGCACAGAAAACGAGTTTCTGTAGTAGGCATAGAAATCGAGCAGCAGGCACAGAAAACGAGTTTCTGCAGTTGGCACAGAAATCGAGAAGGCTTGGCACACAAATCGAGGAAGCTTCTGGGTGCATTTATTGCGGTGGAGATAAGTTGTAATTTCTACTGTAATTGTTGTTCTATATTTTGCTAAAGAAATAAAAATCTCTCTCCAAACAGGTTTTCCCCTTGTGGGTTTTTCTTGGGCAAGTTTGCCAAAAATCTCTGAGTCTGAAATTTTTGGTGTGCATTTATTTTTTAATTTTCTATCATTAATTGTGAGTTTCAGCAGTGTTTTATTTGTCTGAAAATATTGTGAAATTTCCAGCCAACATGAACACTGGGTTGGGCATTAAACACTGAGAATTTGACATTGAAACTGGGTGGGCGGAAAACTCAGGAAAACTTTCATGGTATCAGAGCTTGGTGGGCAAAAAACTTAATTTATTGCAGACAGACAGAAATTTCCAGAACTCAGTATTTTTCTTTTGTCAGTGGGCAACACCTTGTTGAGTTGGCAGTAAGATGGCTACAGGACTTAGGTTGGAGGATAGGCTAGATGGGACATGGAATTTTGTTCCATGGAAAGCTAGGATAATGTTGATTTTGGAAGAGAATGAGTTATGGGATGAAGTGGTAAATAGTACTACAGCACACCCTATTCAGATTTCCGCTGCTACAGATGCAACAACATTGTCAGCCTTCAACCAGAAAGACTATAAGGCTAGGAGAATTATTCTTGATGCAGTTAAAGACCACATCATTCCCCACATTTCAGGTAAGGACCGTTCATTTAAAATGTGGGCAGCCTTGACTAGTTTATACCAGAGCACTAATGAGAACTGGAAGATGGTTCTAAGAGAGAAGCCGGAAGGTATAAAGATGAATGGTGAAGAGGGAGGGACATCTTACCTTACCAAGATATCTCAGGTTAGAGATGAGCTAGCAACAGTTGGGGAGGTAGTTTTTGACTCTGAGCTTGTGCGGACAACAGTGAATGGGGCTTCCAAGCTTTGGGGTGCTTTTGTGCAGGCCATAGTGGGCAGGGAGAACTTACCTTCTTGGGATAGACTGTGGGATAATTTTGTACAAAAGGAGACCAGGAGAGGTCTTGTACAGGGTAGCTCTTCACAGGGTAGGGAGGATGAGGAGAATGTGGCATTGACTGCAAAGGGAAAGAAGAAGAAGAAGGGCCCCAAGCAGCAGGAGCAACAACAACAACAGGGTGGGTAGAAGAAAGATTTAAGCAAAGTCAAGTGCTTTGCTTGTCAGGGATTTGGGCACTATGCTCCACAGTGTCCAAAGAAGAAGAAGAAGCAACAGACAACAACCTCAGCGGAAGTTGATGATTTTGGAGAGAGATTTCTGAGAGAGTTTTCTCTTTGTGCTGGACATGTTGAAAGAGAGAGAGAGAGCCTCTAGTATTACCAACACTGATTTGGATACTGATATGGAGTATTCTTTGTTGATTGGTCATCAGATGGGTGCATCCACCACTAGCACTTGGTATATTGACAGCGGAGCTTCGAGTCACATGACAGGTGCTCGAGAGATGTTCTCCGATCTTTCACAAGCAGGTGTAGATGTGGAGGTTGTACTGGGAGATAACACCATTGTCAGAGCAGTTGGTCGTGGGGCCATTACCTTTTAGAGGGAGTCCATGAGTCCTATGATTTTGAGGGATATGTTGTTTGTCTCTGGGATGAAAAAGAACTTGGTATCAGTTTCCACTATTGAGGATAGGGGACTTGGGGTTTGTTTCTTGGACGGATGCGTGCAGGTATTCCCCAAGACTACAAGACTATCTTCCTTCATGGACATTGGGGTTAGATGTGGGAAATTATACAAGCTCTTGTTTCAGGCTCAGCATGCTTTGTCACACAGCAGCAGTAGTGAGCTATGCGAGCTATGGCATCGGAGGATGGCCCATTTGCATCATCCAGCTTTGAGATTGCTGAGGAGTATGGTTACAGGTTTACCAGAGTTCAACACAGAGCAGAGTGATGTTTGCAGGAGGTGTGCTTTGGGAAAGTACACCAAGATTGCTTTTCCGAGCATTGACAACAGGTCAGTATGGGTGCTTGATTTGATCCATACAGATATATGTGGTCCTATGTCATCAGTTTCCTTGACAGGATTTGAGTATTATGTCTCTTTCATCTATGACCATTCCACGAAGACCTGGATCTACTTCTTGAGGAGCAAGAAGTCACCTTTAGTCTTGAGGATCTTCCAAGAGTTCAAAGCTCTTGTGGAGAATCAGACAGGGAGGAGGATTCGGGTCTTGAGATCGGACAATGGGGGTGAGTATACCTCCCAATGAGTTCGATGAGTTTTGCAGACAAGAGGACATACAGAGACAGTTGACAGTTCCATACACTCTTGAGTAGAATGGAGTAGTGGAAAGGAAGAATAGGGCTATTGTGGGAGCAGCGAGAGCTATGCTTCATGATCAGAGTCTACCTTTTTTTCTTTGGGCAGAGGCTTGCAGTACTGTAGTTTACCTGCAGAACAGGAGTCCCCACCGTGCCTTGGGGAGGAAGACTCCTGAGGAGATGTTCACAGGCAAGAAGCCCGAGGTTGGTCATTTTCGTATATTTGGCTGTTTGACTTACTCTCATGTCCCTTCTGAGAAGAGGACAAAGTTGGATCCCACTGTAGAGAGAGGCATCTTTGTGGGCTATGATGAGACTTCGAAGGCTTACCGCATTTATCTTCCTGGCCAGAAGAAGGTTGTTGTGAGGCGGGAAGTGAGATTTGAGGAGGAGAGAGCCTTCAGGAAGTCTAGAGAGTTGGAGCATGGGGAGCCACTGGCTTCCACACCTCAGGTGACACAAGGTTCTTCAGTACAGATCACAGGTTTCCAGAGTGACTGGGCCACAGGTTATAGGCACAGGTTCTACAGGTTCAGTGGTGCAGCCATCAGGTACTCCAGTGACAGGTTCTAGTTCTCAGGTTACAGGTTCACCAATGACTAGTTCACGGGCTACTGGTCCACAGGTCGCGGGACCATCTGCTTATGGCAATTCTTTAGATGAGGAGAGACCAGTTTGGGAGGAGCCTTCAAGGAAGAGGAAGCCTAAATGGCTTCGTGATACCTTGGAGGAAGCAGAGGCATTTGGCGGGCCCCAGGAGCCCATTCGGACAATTGTGATGCCTAACGGATTGGGTTCAACATTAGTTGCTAGTCTTCGTGAGTTGAATCCTTATACTTTTGAGGAGGCCTCGCAGCATCAGGTTTGGAGAGATGCCATGATGGAAGAGTACCATTCCATCATGAAGAATGATGCATGGGAGATTGTACCGAGACTAGCGGGGAAGTTTGTTGTGACTTCCAAGTGGATCTACAAGGTGAAGCATGCTGCAGATGGCAGTGTGGAGAAGTACAAGGCTTGTTTTGTGGCATGAGGGTTTTCACAGATAGAGGGAGTTGATTATGATGAGACCTTTGCGTCGGTTGCTTGTTATTCTTCCATCAGGGTAGTGATTTCTATAGCAGCAAAGATGGGTTGGAAGATCCACCAGATGGATGTGAAGACCGCATTTGTCAATGGTCTTCTGTAGGGGGAGGTTTACTTGGAGCAGCCATAGGGATTTGAGATTCATGGGAGAGATTCTCATGTGTGCAGGCTGAGGAAAGCCTTGTATGGATTGAAGCAAGCTCCTAGAGCTTGGTACTCCAAGATTGATGCGTATTTGACATCGACGGGTTTTCAGAAGAGTGAGGCTGATCCCAACCTTTACTACATTATGGTTGGAACTTGGTGGAGATCCTCTCATTCTTTTGTTATATGTTGATGATTTGTTTATCACTGGGGAGGAGCGTCTCATTGCACATTGCAAGAGAGATCTTGCTGCTGAGTGTATGATGACAGATATTGGGTTGATGCACTATTATTTGGGGATGGAGGTTTGGCAGGAGCCTGGTCATATTTTCCTGGGACAAGGAAAGTATGCTACTGATATTCTGAGGAGATTTCAGATGGATGATTGCAGGCCTATGTCCACGCCTATGATTACCAACTGGAAGCAGCTTCATGCTTTTGAGGGAGAGTTGGTAGATCCTACTTTATATCGTCAGCTCATTGGGTCTTTGATGTATCTAGTCAACACCAGACCATACTTATGTTTTGCGGTGAACACTCTGAGTAAGTTCATGGTGGAGCCTAGGAGAGTGCACTGGACCGCCGCAAAACATGTGTTGAGATACCTTGTAGGGATAGTGGATTTTGGTCTGGACTACAGGGTTTCGGGTGGAGTCAGTTTGGTTGGTTTCACAGATTCAGACTGGGCAGGCAGTGTGAGGGATCAGAAGAGCACTTCTGGGTGTTGCTTTAGTTTGGGCTCGGCAGTAGTGTCGTGGTTCAGTCGGAAGCAAAAGTCTGTTGCTTTGAGTTCTGCAGAGGCTGAGTATATGGCAGCCAGTCAGGCTACTTGCGATGCATTGTGGCTTCGTAAGTTGTTGGTTGATTTATTTGATCAGGAGCTGAGACCTACGGTGATTTACTGTGACAATCAAAGTTGCATCCAACTCTCTGAGAATCCAATTTTCCATGACAGGTCTAAGAACCTAGAGATCGAATACCACTTCATCCGAGACTATGTTCAGAGAGGAGCTGTGGAGTTACAGTACATTTCCATTGATGAGCAAGTTGCAGATATTCTGACAAAATCTTTGGTGAGGGGCAAGTTTGTCTTTTTTAGAGACAAGTTGGGAGTGGTGCAGAACACCTTCCTCGGTAAGAGGGAGTGTTGATTTTTGTACCTAGGAAAGTGTTCCCCTAGGTGACTTTTGCCTAAGTCATTTAAAAGGGGAAATAAAGTGACCCTTGCATTAAATGACTTGAGATGAGCATTTAATGTGACTTTAGAGATTAAAGTCAATTTTTGATAAATTTAAGTGGGTGAGTGAATTTAATATTTATGAGAATTAAAAGAGAGCATTTAATCTCATCCATCCATCTAGTCTAATCTCAGCCATTGGATTAGATGGCCCCTCACCTACCTAGGGTTTAGACAAAAAGCAAGGGAAAGGCATTTTGGAGTACACTTTCGAGAAGAGAGTGAAGGAGAGAGCAGGGAGAGAAGGAGCATGAATTTCCAAGTAGCAGGCACAGAAAACGAGTTTCTGCATTTGCACAGAAATCGAGCAGTAGGAACAGAAAACGAGTTTCTACAGTTGCACAGAAATTGAGCAGCACGCACAGAAAACGAGTTTCTGCAGTTGCACAGAAATCGAGCAACATGCACAGAAAATGAGTTGCAGTTGCACAGAAATCGAGCAATAGGCACAGAAAACAAGTTTCTGCAGCAGGCACAAAAATCGAGCAGCAGGCATAGAAAATGAGTTTCTGCAGCAGGCACAGAAATCGAGCAATAGGCACATAAAACGAGTTTCTGTAGTTGGCACAGAAATCGAGAAGGCTTGGTACAAAAATCGAGGAAGCTTCTTGGTGCATTTATTGCAGTGGAGATAAGTTGTATTTTCTACTGTAATTGCTATTCTATATTTTGTTGAAGAAATAAAAATCTCTCTCTCCAAACAGGTTTTCCCCTTGTGGGTTTTTCCTGGGCAAGTTTACCAAAAATATTTGAGTCTGAAACTTTTGGTGTGCATTTATTATTTAATTTTTTGTCATTAATTGTGAGTTTCAGCAGTGTTTTATTTGTCTGAAAATATTGTGAAATTTCCAGCCAACATGAATATTGGATTGGGCATTAAACACTGAGAATTTGACATTGAAACCGGGTGGGCTGAAAACTCAGGAAAACTTTCACACTGAAGTTCTTAACAATTACGCAGCAGAAAAGTCTAGAAAATCACACATACATTTGAGACTCAGATTTACCCCGGAAAACCCCATCTAGGGAAAAGCCAACAACAAATGATTTTATTATAAAAATAATGAGCTCCCGTCCTGGGATAACGACCCTCCTGAGGAATATACAAACATAGCAAGATAGCCTAGCCTATCACCTGGCTGCTACCTTCTCTACTGCCCCTTTGCCCTGTTCCTTGGCCCCTGCCCTCACACTTGGATGAAAGTCCTTCTCCAACCACTCAGTGAGATCTCCCTTTCTCACTGTGTGTGACTATTGTGTGTCATCCTCTCCTTAGGGTTCCTTTTATAACATCTCAATGACCAAAATGCCTTGGGCCAATACCATGGGTGACCACATGGCACATACCATAGGCCATAAGTCACTTTTTAGTCATTAGCCAACATTAAGTTAATAATGTGCCTTTCCTAAGTTAGATTTAGGAAAGAGATACAAAAAGTCACTTGCTCCTTCAAGCAAGTTCCTAGAGGAATCTGGACAACTCCTACATGCCCAACACTTGGCCTATTATGTAGAAGTACATGTCCGATGCTACAAAGATCAACACTCCCTCTTAGCGAGTAAGGTACTTCTGGAAGAACCCCCACCTGGATCTACCACATTATCTGCTGCTTTAGTTGCTCCCTCTGAACTGGAATACTTCCTTGCCACTTGCTTTGGAATCTGCTATGAAGATCTGTCTTCCTAACCATATTCCTAGGAATCTCTACCTACCATTGAGCATCCATCAATGTTAGCTCATACCAACTGGTCTTGACAGTACTGGAAGAGACCAACTACCTCTTCCCCTTTGAAGGTTTACTCCCCATACCGGAAGTCTGTGAGCTCTGCTGACCTCTCAAAGTCTTATGCTCCCCTATCACTGGCAACAATCCTCGATCCAAGATCCCCTTGGACCCACATACAGGTTGGCCCAACAACGTATACAACTTACCTTGTTTGACACCAAACATCACCACTGCATCCTTGGTAGCTCCCTCTGACTGTATTAGTACCTATCCACCTTGGAACAAAACCTCACACTCATGGTCCTCTAGAGCTAAGACTAAGAGCAAGTCATCTTTACCTCTGGAACATACGTCACTCCTGCCACCTCTAGAGATCCTCGTGACTCTAGCTGCAATAGCACTGTTCCAACCCCCTTTACTGCATGTATGGTGTCGACCCCATAAGGCAGTTTGAGTTTGTGTTTGAAACACTAAGGAACACATTCCTCATACCTGTCATATGGCTAGATGCACTACTTCCCACTGAGAAAAGAAATACTGCCAACCCCTATAGCTCCTGCGGCTCAGATCTGCTTTTTGTTGCCCTGTCATCTTCTCTTCTCCTTTGGACGAAACTTCTTGTCATGTTCTGATCTCTAGATGAAAGTCCTTCTTCACCCATCTGAGATCCCATTAATGTTTTCCTGTTGCCCAAACCTGTTTCCCAAGGTTTCCTGCAGCTTTTTGCTGCTTCCTGGACCCTTTTCTAGGCTGCTCGAGCTTACTGCTCACTGCCTGGACCTCTGCTTAAAGTTGCTCGTGGTTGCCTGCAGCCTTCTACTGCTGCTCAGGTACATCTAATGTTTTCCTGACTGCTTTTTGGGCCTGTCCACATCCTCGGGCTTGCTGCCCACAACTTCCCTGGGTTGCCTAGATTATCTGTGTTGCGCACAACCACTTGCTCCGCTGGCCTACGACCGACTCTCGTGGCTGCAGCTGTCACTTGGTCTTCTGTATCTACTGGTTGATCCTTTGCTTGAAAAGATGAACTAATCTTCTCCTTGTTGCAAACTCTATCTCTCTCTCTCTCTCTCTCAGTCAAATTCTCACACTTTTCCAGCTTGGGTTAATCACTAACTCAAGATTTCCAGTTTGAGATTCTCACAATCTCAAGACTTCTTTGTCTCCAAGATCTCTCTCTTGCTTCACTTGAGAATAACCCCTTTCTCAAGAGCAAGAGCACTCTAGATCTAAAGAATGTGTCAAATGCCTTTCTTAGATCTCCTTTTATAACTTTACAATAAGCAAATACCATGAGCTCAATAAAAGAACTTTATAAAATAAAGTTAATGTCTAGAGAGTATCTTTCGGATGACTTCTACATGCTAGACACAACGCCAATGTAGAAGTATCTATCTGAGCTACAAAAACTAACACTCTTTCTTAGTGAGGAAGGTACTTCTAGAAGAACCTCAACCTGGATCTATCTCCAATCTCACCACATCATCCACTGCTATAGTTGCTCCCTCTGAATTGGAAGACTTTCCTGCCATCTGCTTTGGAAGATTCTACCTGTAGATTGTCTTGATATCTTCAGATCTACATGATTTTGCCCATGGAAGGAATCATGTAACTTCTTCAGATTCGATTCCATGGGTGTAGCCATGGACTTACAGTTTATCATACCAAATCTGCGCAAGATCTCAATAGTATACTTCCCTTGTCCAAGGAAGATCTCATTAGGTCCTTGCCATACCTGTAAACCCAAGAAATAATGCATCAACCCTAGATCTTTCATCTCAAATTCATAGGTTAACTCCCTCTTACTCCTGTCAATTAGACGCTCGTCCACTATGAGAAAGAGATCATCAACATAGAGTACCGGGATCATGGGACGATCTTCAGCAATCTTGTAACAAAGGTTTTGATCTGCTTCACTTCTGGTGAAGCCTAACTCTGTCAAGTAACTGTCGATCCTGGAGTACCAGGCTCGGGGTGCCTGCTTAAGTCCATAAAGAGATTTCTTCAAACTGCACACATGAGACTCCTCATGTACAACAAAACCATTAGGCTGTTCCATGTATACCTCTTCCTCAATTATACCATTGAGGAAAGCAGTCTTTACATCCATCTGATGTAATTTCCAATCCATGGCAGAAGCAAGAGAAATGATGGACCTAATAGTAGAGTATCTGGAAACAGGAACAAAAGTCTCCTCATAATCTATTCCCTCTTTCCGAGAGAATCCTGGAGCTACAAATCTGGCTTTATACTTTTCGATGCTGCCATCAGTAGCATGCTTGATCTTGAAGATCCACTTGGAAGTCACTGCTGACTTCCCTTTAGGTCTCAGCACAATGACCCATACATTGTTCTTCATGATGGATTGATACTCATCCATCATAGCATCTCTCCATTCTTGATGTCCAACTGCTTCCTCAAAACTGGAAGGCTCTGAATCACTGATGTGACTCATCAAGGCTGAATATAATGAGTATCTATCAGGTCTCTTGCTTTCTCTGAATGTACCTTTAGGAGCTGCATGTCCTTTTGCATCTTGCAAAGTATCAAGAAGCCATCCTGGCCTCTTCTGAGTAACATTTCTAAGAGGCTCTGGCTCTGAGATAGGCTCTAAAGGGATCTCTTGATGGTCTGAATCATGGTCCTCAAGAGTAGGAGCCTTCTGCTCCTTAGTATCATCATCCATTTGAGAGTCTCGAGATCTCCTGAATGCCACCTCCTCATCAAAAGTCACATCTTTGCTGTTTTCAATATGACGATGCCCCAGAATATATACTCGATATGCCTTAGTGGTCTCACTGTACCCAACAAAGATACCTTTCTGTCGTGAAGGCTCCAACTTTGTTCTCTTTTTCTTAGGCACATGAATGTAAGCTGGACAACCAAAGATTCTCAAATGTCCGACTTCTGGTTTCACACCTGTGAAAGCCTCTTCAGGGGTCTTGTTCTCTAAGGCTCTGTGAGGACATCTGTTTTGAATGTATACTATAGTGTTGGATGCGTTAGCCCATAAAAACATAGGAACCCCCTGAACATGGATCAATGCCTTAGTAGACTCAATGATGGACCTATTCTTTCTTTCAACAACCCCATTCTGTTGGGGATTATGAGGTACAAAGAGCTCCCTCTTAATTCCCGCATTCTTGCAGAAATTGTTAAAATCCTTAGAAGTGTATTCTCCTCCATTATCTAATGTGAAGACCTTGATTTTCCTGTCTGTCAAGTTTTCTACTTGAGCCTTGAATTCCTTGAACTTGGAGAAGACTTCATCCTTGCTCTTTAAGAAATAAATCCATGTCGTTCAAGAGAAGTCATCAATGAAACTAGTAAGATACAAGTATCCTCCCAAGGATGGTATTGACATAGGACCACAAACATTGGAATGAACCAGGTCCAAGATTCCCTTGGATCTTTTATTACTGGATGGAAAAGAGTGCTTAGAATTCTTTCCAAGTGCACATCCCCTGCATACACTTCACGATCTTTTGGAATATTTGGAAAACCGGAGACCATCTGTCTCAAGACTCGAAGAGCTCTATAATGTAAGTGATCAAATCTGCGATGCCATAGCTCACTTAAACCGTACGAGTCATGAACAAGAGCTTGAGTTGGTTGACCTGTCAATCTGTAAAGACCCCCAAATCTGGTACTTATGAATTTGGCTGAATCAATGTTTGAGTCTTTAGTCCACTTGAGGACTTGTCCATCCACAAATGCAACTCTCGTACCCTTATCTTCCAGGGCTGAAATGGAGGTAAGATTCTTCTTCAGACCTGGTACTTGAAGCACTTTTCCCAAATGTAAAGAATCACCCGAGTCTAGCTGTAAGGATGCTGAACCAACTCTCTTTACTTCATACTTGGTATTATGACCAAGTTCTACCTGAAGAAGGGCATGCTTATTTGACAACCTTGAAAGAGGATTTTGGGAACATGTCATGTGATCGGATGCACCACTATCTATCAGCCATTTGTCACTGTCTGAAATAGAACCTGAGAGAGCAGTGATATGAAAATAATCTTTTTGGATTTCTTCTTCTTGTTTCATCTTTTCTGGTGCATGCTTCTCTTTAGTTGTAGAGGCATCATGCTTGCCTTTTCTTTTCTTCCAGCATTTTGCAGCAAAGTGACCTGGCTTGCCACAATTGAAACATTTGAGGTTTGATTTATCCTTCTTGATCTTTGGATTTTGGATTGCCTTGATTCCTTTCTTGCCCTGGTTCCACTTTCCTTTCTTCTTCCCAATTCTGGCTGCAAGAACTAAATCTTCCTCCTTTTCCTTTGAGGTAGAGGCTAACTCCCTTGTTTCTTCTTGAATACATTCTGACCAGAATTGGTCAAAGGTGGGAAGTTGACCATGACCACATGTCCCTTTCACAAATGCCTTCCATTCTGGTGGAAGTCCACTCATAGATGTCAACACAAGTTCTCTGTCAGGGACACTTTCATTCTCTCTCGAGCTCCCTCTAGCTCTGAAATATTTCTGTGTATATGATCCTTAAGATCATGTTCATTCAGGAGCATAAGCATCCTACTCTTCCAAGATTACAAGTTTGAAACTCCCTCCAAGCTGTCTTCTACTTCGAGTCCAACAACCATCTTGACTGAACCAACTGCAGAAACCCTAGCAGGAGGGTAAAAAATTGAACTTTGGATTTTGATAAATCTAAATCCACAAGCTAATGCGCCCTCCCAAGGTGAGTTGGATAGACCTTCTTTTCTTCAGGGTTTGAGGCCAGGACAATTCAAAATTGGAAACCCTAGTTCTGCAGCTTCTGCAATTATTGCAGAATTTAGTAAAAATGAAACTTCACCAAATTGAAGTTTGTCTCCATTAAAAGACGCACCATCCTAGGGTGAATTGAGCAATCGTCCTTTTCTTTTGGATCAGTGGATGGAAACCCTAGAATCAAGAAGCCCTAGTTTCTGGCAGTTGCACAGTGGGAGTTTGGTGTGGGCCCATAACCTGTTAGATTTTTAATGATATAGCAGTATAATTTTCATCTCTTTCAATTATATCATAAGCATACACAGAAACACAAGAGACACAATAGTTTACCCTAGGAAAACCCAAACTTGGGAAAAACCCAGCAATCCTTTCTTACTCAGAGAGTCAGTAGAAAATACAAGTACATCCAGATATAGAAGTGATCTTGAACAAGATAGATCACAAACAAAGAAGATACAAAAGAAAGAGCCCCAAAAATTTGTCTTCTACAACCGAGAGCGAACTTCTCCTTGCATGAGTGAACTTGAGTGAATGGTGCAAATGAGGTGGACATCATCTCTATTTATACATGTTTTCTGGGTGACTTTTCCAACAGAGGCCGACTTGTCTTCATCAACTGGGCCGACTTGTCTTTTGGGAAGCATAATAATTATTTATTTGTTATTTCTGGGCCGACTTAGCTAGTGAGGATACCTCACGTAGCTACTATCATCAACAATAACTTGGGGGTGTATATCCTGGCCCAACAACTATGATTTTTTTTCAGCATTGTTTTGTAATATGGTGAACGAATGGCATTAAATCAAATTCCATTTGCCATAAAAAGTCAGCTACAACATCATCAACCTCATCCCTATGCACTACATTGTAGATTTTATGAAGCTGATCAGCAACAATACTAGCAGACTTGTTACTTCTCTCAGAAGTAGACTCCTCTTGAGACTCAACCTGGTTAAGTTGACTTTGATTCATAGAATCTTGCCTATCATGGGAGGATGGCAAAGGATGGGCATTGTTTAAGTCGGTTTCACTAGTATTTGAGGCACCCATGTCAAGCTTGGTCAACTCCATCCCTTTTTCAAGATCACATGTGCAGCCATTAACCCCATCACCAGATGGGGACAAAAGATGATGCCACACCCTAGTTTCCCTTAAATGCATGTACGCTTCCATTCTTCACAACTTCTACTATTCCTTTTCTTGTTTTTAGTAATTTTCTTTCACAAAATTTAACAAGGGTTTCTTGGGGTTTGGGATTTAGTTGACCTGGCTTTGGCTTGCAATTGGACTTGGAGTAGAACTAGTGTCTTTCCCACTAGGTTTTGGGCTCCCACTGTCCAGGACTTCCCTGATTAATGCACAACATAGCAGGTTTAATTTGATGACAAATGTACATGTTGAAAATTTAAAACAAAATCTGAAAACTATATTGCAGAGCTGGATATGATTTATCATTTATTTATTTGAGAATTGTGTTCATTAATGCAAGCCAAATTGATAATCATTGATCAATGATCATGATTCATAAGTGTAACGGTGATCTGATTTTAATATTAATCACTAATTAATAATTATAGCATGTGGGTGAAAGTTGCACAATGTAAACAGTCAATTAAAACTTGACATTGAACATACTAGGATTAACATTTAACACACTACATAGCATGGTGGTTGTAAATGAACATAGGGGGAGATGAAGTACGTTGCATAACTCCTGAATAACTAATCAATGTTCATTATTTTCATTGTTTGTCTTTGCCTCCTTTTAATGCACTGAACCATTGAACTGTCTTGTATATACTCATGGAGTTCGAGCTGAAATGAAACAATAACAATATGCCATAGCAAGAGACAAAGCTTGCAGTCAAATTGACCTCATAGTGTATACTTCAAGCCAACATCACTGCAATGGCGATATCTAAATAGTTCTGGAATCTGTTCAATTTCCTATATTTCTCCCTATTTAATATTAACTTTCTTGCTTCTTGCTTGGATCCATGGCTTGAAAAGCCTATGATTACAACCAGCAAGCACTCAAATTTGGAAGACATTGTTAACACTGATATGTCAAGCACAGCGATAACAACTCTAAAAATTGAAGCGCCCAACAGAATGAATGCCCTGTTAAACCCTTGTAGTGAATCATTGTCAAATGACAAAATGGTGAAAAACATTTGAAGGATCCTAATCACACTTGAGGTTGTGGATTCTCGGGGATTTGTTTGCTGGAACCTTATGAGGCAGAATCTTATAATTTATTCCTTCTGATGCTAAAAAATTTGGAGCCCTTACCAATATGATTGATAACAAGGTATCATTCAAACTGTCAGCACCAAAATTTGGGGGCCCAGCCAATGAAGAGGGGAGAAATTTCCAAATCAAGCTGTGGGTATGATATGAAGGAGCTGCTTCACCAAATACATCATGACAAATCCAAATGAAGACCAAATGAGCTATACAGAAAGAGATCTAGCTGATAATAATATCCAACTGGAGCAGTTGTTGATTTTTGAAGATACAGTTTTGATGAAATCTGGGATTAAAAAACTTCAAAGCTTATAGACAAATGTCAAAAACTTAATTAGCTTAACACAACAATTTATAGTACCTGGCTCTCATTCGAATGTCTCATAGATCAATACAATAACACCATATGGGGAAGACACTAAGGATATTAGAATACGTTTCTATGTATGTGGTTTTTGCAGCTAAAGTGCATCCCATCCTACCAGCACAAAGCATTGGAATCACATCAGTTAATTGCTTACTAGCCTGAATCATAAAGTGTATGAATGTTCACTAAACAGAAAATGTCACCCGCTAACATTTGCTACAGGACTAAACATTTATTATATATTTCCCTGACAACACTTCAGAATTGCTCTCTACAAGGCCACTTTCTCCTCTGCTAGCAGTTAAACTGCATCCCATCCTACTAGCACAAAGCATTGGAATCACATCAGTTAATTGCTTACTAGCCTGAACCATAAAGTGTATGAATGTTCACTAAACAGAAAAATGTCACCCGCTAACATTTGCTACAGGACTAAACATTTATTATATATTTCCCTGACAACACTTCAGAATTGCTCTCTAAAAGGCCACTTTCTCCTCTACTGGTCAGTGTTTGTGAATCGTGATTCATACCACAATCACAACAATTCAATCAACATGAGTATAGTCATGTGGACTATTGTGATTGATGGCCTACAATGCAGCTCTATCAGTCCTGAAAAACTTAATACTCAAGTCTCACTGACAAAAGCTAGTTCATTCTGTCCTTTCTTTCTTGTCCCTGCCTCTTACAGGTAGTGACTTTGCATTCGACAGAAAAAAGCTTTTCCTAAAGGAAAAATAGGGCCCGTGCTTACAAATAAGACAATCTTAATTGTCTAAATTTGCATGTGCATTTATAAATTGTATTCTAAAACTAGTCATAAAGAAATAGATAAGATTCAAAAGACCCTTTTGGATAAAAGATTTATACCCTAGGCAGCAGAAACAGACATTCAGGCCTATAAAAAATGTCAAACCTCGAGCAGCGTGTAATAGTCTCAATGAGCAAGAAAAGGAGTTCAAGAAGGTTGTAACAGACTCAAGTAAAATTAAAAATGGTGATACTTAAGCTTGAAAATTTATACCTGTTGCAGCTTGCTTCTCTGTGCTCAAGGTGATGCTTCTGAAGCCGCCTCTCTCACTCGCCTCAGCCCTTAAGCCACTTCTCTCAGTCACAGCCCTGGAGTCACAGCTTAGAACTTAGAAGCCACGGCCCACTTCTCACATAATCAGTGCTGCTCACTCAAATAAACTGAGGAAGACACCAGGAGTGACTCATATAATATTGAAGAGAGGAGGGGTTTATTTATAGGATTATTTAGGGTTGTAAGTTTGTAACAGACTCAAGTAAAATTAAAAATGGTGATGCTTAAGCTTGAAAATTTATACCTGTTGCAGCTTGCTTCTCTGTGCCCAAGGTGATGCTTCTGAAGCCGCCTCTCTCACTCGCCTCAGCTCTCAAGCCACCTCTCTCAGTCACAGCCATGGAGTCACAGCTTAGAACTTAGAAGCCACGGCCTACTTCTCTCACAATCAGTGCTGCTCACTCAAATAAACTGAGGAAGACACCAGGAGTGACTCATGTAATATTGAAGAGAGGAGGGGTTTATTTATAGGATTATTTAGGGTTGTAACAGACTCAAATAAAATTAAAAATGGTGATGCTTAAGCTTGAAAATTTATACCTGTTGCAGCTTTCTTCTCTGTGCCCGAGGTGATGCTTCTGAAGCCACCTCTCTCACTCACCTCAGCCCTCAAGCCACCTCTCTCAGTCACAGCCATGGAGTCACAGCTTAGAACTTAGAAGCCATGGCCTACTTCTCTCACAATCAGTGCTGCTCACTCAAATAAACCGAGGAAGGCACCAGGAGTGACTCGTGTAATATTGAAGAGAGGAGGGGTTTATTTATAGGATTATTGAGGGTTGTAACAGACTCAAGTAAAATTAAAAATGGTGATGCTTAAGCTTGAAAATTTATACCTGTTGCAGCTTGCTTCTCTTTGCCCAAGGTAATGCTTCTGAAGCTGCCTCTCTCACTCACCTTAGCCCTCAAGCCACCTCTCTCAGTCACAGCCATGGAGTCACAGCTTAGAACTTAGAAGCCACGACCTACTTCTCTCACAATCAGTGCTGCTCACTCAAATAAACTGAGGAAGACACCAGGAGTGACTCGTGTAATATTGAAGAGAGGAGGGGTTTATTTATAGTATTATTTAGGGTTGTAACAGACTCAAGTAAAATTAAAAATGGTAATGCTTAAGCTTGAAAATTTATACCTGTTGCAGCTTGCTTCTCTGTGCCCGAAGTGATGCTTCTGAAGCCGCCTCTCTCACTCGCCTCAGCCCTCAAGCCACCTCTCTCAGTCACAGCCATGGAGTCACAGCTTAGAACCTAGAAGCCACGGTCTACCTCTCTCACAATCAGTGCTTGCCACTCAAAGAAACTGAGGAAGACACCAGGAGTGACTCGTGTAATATTGAAGAGAGGAGGGGTTTATATATAGGATTATTTAGGGCTTTTGTCCTATTGGCATTTAGGGTTTTAATGGGAGAGTTTAGTGCCTTACATCATGAGAGAACCTGCAGTATTTTGGGCCCCACAGGCTTGGAACGTGTGGGCATTCCCTACTTGACGAGGAGCATGTGAACATTCCCAGTGTAGTAGGGAGCTTATATAAGCTCCCGAGGACAGAGACTCCAATAACTGCATTCCAAGCTCGAAGCTCTTGAACATTGCCTTCAATGTTCCCAGTCCCACAACGTTCCCAAGCTCCTGGAACTGTTCCCACAGGATTTGGATCATTTCATACAGCTCCCTGGAATGTGGGAACTTTGGGAACGAGTTTCCTAGTCCCACACAACAGAGATTTTATGTAATGTAGTAAATAATAGGTATTAGTTTACTCTAATTTGTGGTATTATGAATCATAATTTACTGCTTGTGTTTCTTATTAACTTTTTCTGTAGATAAAGTTTCTTATTAACTTAATTGTTAAGGTTTAATATTCATATACATGTCATACACAAACATACACTTCCGTTTTACTGTTTCTTATTTTGAGGAGGTTTGTTTCCAAAAGTAGTTGTGTTTCAGAAGCTTTTCCAGTTTCCCCATTTCTAGTTATTTGGGCTGATTAAAGTAATTGAGTTTCGTATGTAGCATCTTAATCACTTTAATTTATGTGCTGCATAGGTTTTCTACCCATTTCTGTTCTCTGCAAGCATACTTTACAATTTACAGTACCATTGTTAACTGGCAAGAGTTCTTTGTGAAAGGATATTTAGATTTTATTATTAGAAAGGTGCATCAATGGATTTCCGACCTTTTAAAATTTTTTTCTTTGGTCAGATTCAATGAATACGAATGACAATGTATTAATTTGTTTCATATTAATTATTCTATTTGTCATTTACTCTACAGGGAGAATGTCTGATTGCTTTCTTGTTTGTGTTATCTGAATGCCTGCAGAGGAATCTTTATGTACCCATGATAACAAATTATACCCAACTCTGGTGGATTCCTAATGTAATTGTAGCACATCAAAAGGAGGGAATAGAAGTTGTTCATCTTGCTTCTGGGCGGATAGTCTGTAAGGTGATTTTGATTCCAAAGGGTATTTTCCTGGTTTACTATGCCTTAATTAATGAAAAAAGTCTTTTGGATAGTATTAGTTCTTTTTATCTTTTCTTTTGTTATGCACATATCAGCTGACTGGTAGATATTAGGATAATATCAATATATAAGGGGTTGAGTCCTATGTGGATTTTAGTAAGGTAGTGATTATATGGTTTCCCCAATGTGACCAACAACTGGTTAAGGGACTATCTACTATAGGGCAGTTTTGTAAGGATTTTGGATTACCCCTTTCAAATGTTTCAGCCAACTGCTATGTTATTAGGATCCCGTAGCTAATTGGTACAAGTTCAAAGAGTTCAGACTTAACAAATTGATTTGGATGTTTTCAACATATTTATCTATTTGGGATAACTCTCTATTGGTATTTGGTATTCTTATTTTTGAGCAGTGATTGTGAGGGACATTGGAAGAATTAGAGGGCTTACTGTTGATGCAATAAAGGTCAGATAGATAGGAATCCATAGTATTATATTGACGGGAAATTCAAGTGTAGGGTCACAGTTCATTGATTATTTTTAGACTTGTTACAACCTTTCTTTCACATTTTGTTTGATTGTGTGATGTGTAAGTTACTATTGGTAAGTTGTGTATGGGACTGAAGGTGTTGCACGATTGTGTTGTTTATACAATTGACTTGTGCATTTTTATTCTGTTACGTCTCAGAGTGTCTGAAGCATTCCTTCCAGATGTACCAGAGTGATGGGTTAATTTTTCTTTTGTAAAGGCCAAGTTTTTGGGGCTATATTATGTACAGTGTTGATTTTGGGGCCGAATACCCCTGATTAGATCATGGTTTCCACCTCAAGGAGGTGTTGGCCTTATGCCTCTATTGACTACCCTTTGTGTGGGTGTCCGATTCCCTTGAGGAAAATCATTGAGACACATGGCTACACTCATATTTTGCTTTGTAGAGGTGATTGCGCATGTAAGGGTTGTCATACCTCGTTTAGCACACCTCATTTTGCCCACTTGGACCTATTGTTTTGATGCAAAACCCCCTCCTCCTGGTCTCTAGACCCATGACACCATTTCGTGAAGAAGAAACCTACATTGTTAAAAAGGAGGGCGTTGAGGGACAAGTATCTGTTACAGTTAGTTGGGGCATGGCGCCCTCCTTTTGGCTCACCTTGCACTTGGTGGAGTCTAATTGCACATTTTTATTCTTATTTTATGTCATTGTATGGTTTAGTCCCCAGTTTGTCGGTGCACTAACAATAAATTTTATAATTTGTCATTAATTTTGTAGTCCCAAATTTGTAAAAGGTTGAGGGTTGTTTCATGTAAATAAGACAACCTCACCTCATTTGTAAATGATGGACAAGGGTTCAAATTATGTATTCTTTTCTCTATTGGTAATGTTATCACACAACTTGTAGTTGTCCCTAAAGGTATCCCATCCGGGATGGTAGAGGTGTTGGACAACTAAAGAGGTGACCCAAGAAATGCCACGGTTCCCAATGCAAGCTGGGTGTCATGATAACCGAGGCACTCTTCACTTTAGATCAAGACTAATCAAGATCAAGGGGGAGATCCTAGGCAATCAAATGAAGATTAGCTAACCCAAAGGTTCCTAGGGAAATGTGTAAGTTGAGTTACAGAAACCAATGAGTGAGTTAGGTTAATGGACCCAAGAGTTTAAGTGTGGTTGAAGAGGCTTAAGAGGTGACAAGTGTTTCAACCAATGAATGACTAAGGCCACTTATGGAGCTCAAATGGGTAGATCTAGTACCATGAAAATACACAAGTGGGGCCCACTCCTTAAAAAGTGGAAAACGGTCCAAATGGGGCCCACAAGGTCAAATTAGGGGTGAGATGGCACTAAGGGGTATGCAATGATGTAGATCTATGGATCTAAGTTGAATGAGGCAACACCCACATATGGGGTCTAGCCAAAAGACAACTAGCCCAAGGAATGTGATTTACCCAAGGGAGACTAGGGCCTTAAATTGAGGGGGCAAATGGAGTCCAAATTTCACCAAAATGTAGATCGAGGTAGTTTAAACAATTATCAAGTTGGGTTTAAAATGGCATGCCCCAATGCAAGCTAAATCTCCATAGATCTAAGATTTAAAATGCATCACCAAGTGACACAAGTGGGGCTCAACCCTCAAAATGAGGAATGGGGTCCACAAGGTGAAAATCAACAAGGTGAAGCACTAGGGGAAGGTTATCAAGGTGGATCTATCCAAATCAAGTGGGATCTCACCTACCCATGTCAAGGAACTAGCCCAACTAGCCTCCCTCAAGAAATGCGATTTGCCTCAAGGAGGGCTAGATGCCTTGGGAAGTGGGTCAAATGGAGGCCAATCACCACCAAACTATAGATTCGAATTGCCGTGGATGCTATATAGGTGGGTTTTAAATATTATCCCCAAAGCCAAGCTAGATCCAAGTAGATCTAGGAAAAAGTAAAAATGAGGGTTTTGATTTTAATGGTTTGTGTGACCAATGGGATGGAGAACAAGCGAAATGGATATGTACCTTGTAGATCTTACCTCATAAGCTTGCGGCCTCTTAGCATATGGATGATTCTTTCCCTTAGTTACAATTCCAAGCTTGATCCAAGTGTCTTCAACCCAAATCGTCCAAGCCCTAGGAGGGGAGATGTCCCATGCAACCTGTAAATCAAACTACAAAAAAGTTAGATTTGATCCACAAATCAATGAGATCTAAGCATGTCATGTCAAAGAAGCAATCAATGGACAAAGCACAATTGAAAAACTCCCTCAAGATGAAAACGTCTTGCCCATGGGGGATGTGAGCAACCCCTACAATCTTCCCATCAAGCAATTCGCATAGCTAGCTTCAATCAATTCAGCCTCCTTCAGTAGATGTCGATTTCACCTGTTACAAGCAAGGATGTCTAAAAGAAGAGATGCAAAATCATATACAAGAGTAACCCAATCAAAGCCAAGAAGTAGATCTCCAAAATAGTATTTTCATTCCAAGTTTTCCAGAGCCCAAAGGTGCTTTACAATGAGGGGGGTCTCCTCCTTTTATAGGATAATAAAGACCAAAACCCTAAACCACAAAACCACTTTTTGAAACTAGTGGTTGAGATTAAAAGATCTCACAATCTAATCAACGGCTAAGATGAGCCAATACATAATATCACATGGATCACTCAAAAGAGGGATGACGTCATAGCTAAAAGTGACTAAGTGAGGGTGATGTCATACATAGGGGTGGCTAAAAATACATGTGCCACATCATCAAGACCAAGACAAGTCACTAGGAGCTCATGGTGGGGCTAGGAGGTATTAATTCCCTTCACTAGCTCGTCCCCATGGCACAAATAATATAAAATATAAGTCCATGACATGTCAAAGTGACAAAAATGATCAAATCCTGTCCCCAAAAATTGATATAGACAAGCAATAAAAGGCCTCCTATGGCCACTGTGGACCCCACTGACTGATGCCAACTGTTCTGGGAGATGGGGGGTTCACCATATATGACCTATGAGAAGACCAAGTGCCAAAACCTTGCCTCAATTGCTCAAATCGAATTCCTCAATGACCCTTTTATTCCATTTTTTAATCCGCCTGAAAACCCTGTAAATGCCCCAAGCTGCCACCCAGGGTGCCTGCGCTGTCAAACTGAGTGCACCAGGCTGTCTGGAAGGGGGGTATAATGGTAAAATCAAGTGGCTGGACCACCCCCTTCCTACACAGCGCCCTAGGCAACGACTAGCCTCCAAGGCCCCTGCTGGACAGGCTAGATCATCATGCCCAAACTGGTCAACAGGTGGATAATTGCTGCTATCATCATTGGAAGTGCCTGAAACTGAAAGATAAGTGTCTCAATGGATCTAGAAGACCCAAATCGACTAGAAATGAGTACTCATACACCATGGGTTGACTTGTGGCGTCAATAGTAGGGTCCACCATATCCGAACAGTGTAAAATATGATGATTTGGAAATAATAATAAAACTGACTAACTGTATCAATCATCATCTGAAGCATATGTCCAACATATGGAATCATCAATAGGTGTATGTGGGACCACAAATCATCATCCATAAGCACAAGTGGTCCATCTCATCACGGATCCCAAGAATGACCATGGTCAAACTATGTTTGACTAGGTCAAAATGCAACCAAAGACTAGATTATAACATAAGACTAAGACATGTTCCTTTAATCAAACTCACAGCTTAACTTAAAGTATAAACATCATTTAGTGGCATTTAATATATATATATATATATATTTCATTGTTGTTTATAATTTACTTGCACCAAAGCTTTAAAGGCATACTCATTCAACTGACATGGCCTAACTGCTAGCGAAGGGTGAAGGCTAAGAAGAAGGCTAGGCAAAGGGATGACTTGACCAACTCAACTAAATGACACTTTGGACGGGGCAAAGGGGAAGCTACACTCTGTGCTGGACAAAATAACAAAGGGAATGGCAGTGCCTCAGAAATGGGTAAGTTGTTTAGAGGGTGTTTATTCAACTTCTACATCAAGCTGATCCAGGTTCATTTGGATCATTCATTTCATTTCCATGGCCTTTTTGGCCTATATGACCCCTCTGGGATTTCACATGTGCTAATAAGCACAACTAATCACAGCTTGCATCCGAGGCATATTTATAGTTACGAGGTCAACAATATTTAGATATAGCATTTGTTTAACCATTGCTTTTTGGACCTTTCAATATCCTTCGTGGGGTATTTTAGCAGTTCATTGCTTTAGCCTTTATTCATGTGTTGAAAAACACATTCTAGAATTTTAAGTTCACAAGCTTTTATAATAAATTTCCAACACAAGTAGTACATGTGCTTTTAGTTTTAGCCAACAACAACTCATGTGACTAGAGGGAATTCCACGCTAAGCCAAACATCGGGGCAACCGACCAGAATGATTTAGGCATACAATCCAACTCACCAAAGGCAAGTTTTGTCACCAACTCAGAGCCGAGACACAAAACATACATGGATGTGATCCAACACAGAGGTAGTAAATGGGGAAGTCCTCCACATCAAGTAGTCAAGAAGGCAAGTCAAGGTGAAATCCAAATAAGGAAGGTCATGGATGGATGGAGTCAAGTGAAAGTGGTGCCTAGGCTAGCAAACAAAGAATGCCAGGAAAGACCATGTCCATGCTCACAGGAGGGTAATGAAACCAATGGGTATTGTCAGAAAACCTTAGTGTGCAAGTAATACATCTAATTTTATATTTATAACATCATCGAAGATATTTCATTTTATTATTTTAGATAGTACTGCCACATCATGAGTTACATACCAAATCAATGCTATGATGAGGACTAAAGCAACAAGATAATAATCCATGACAACAATCGCAAGTCCATAGGTTACATCATATCATGCAAATAATCATCATCATCCATAAATAACTGAAACACTGCTGCAACAACATCTGGAACTCTAGGCACTAAACTGAAACTGTATGGAACAAAGGTCACATTGGTCATCAAATCTAAGCTCTCAAGGCTCAGCCTTGGCACAAGGTCTACTCAATGTCTAACATATACTACTCTGATATGTGAGTGATCTCCAGTAACACTGCTCATCATATCTGATCTCTGGAAAGGCGAAGCTCTGGAAATTGCAGATATCTGCTCAGCAATAACAGTAGCCCAACTACTATGGTGTGATAACAGGTATATTGGAGCACTTGAATCTATGCACACCTCTCTCTTGGATGTCTTTTTTGCCTGAAGGATGAATTGATGATGTTCTAGTGTTTGATTTTGCACATGCTAAGTTGATGCTAGACTAGTTGTAATCATAGTAGCAAGATTCGAGTACAGATTCGAAAACGATTCGGATACGATACGGAAAAAATACGTAATAAAAAAATCAAGTACGACTAAAATATGGGAGTAGACATTCTTATAAATACAAAAAACATGCAATTTTAATTTAAAAATAAAATAAAATAATATATAATCATTCCAAATTTTAACATCTCATTCATTTTTCATTGAAAACTTTAAAAATAAAACTTAAAACTACACAAATCTATTTTTATATAAAATGACTTTAAAAATGAAAACAAAAAAACTACATAAATTTACTTTTTGATAAATAATAAATACTAAAATGTAAAATTAAAATAACAATGATATAAAATAAAACTTAAATAAAAATAGTGCATGTAATAAAATAAAACTTAAATAAAAAAACTACATGTAAAAGTAATAACGTAGATGATATAAGTCATCTTTTTATTAATCGGCCATGCTGTCAATGATAACAGGTGCTTTGGAGTTTTACAGGTATATTGGAGCACTTGAATCTATGCACACCTCTCTCTTGGATGTCTTTTTTGCCTGAAGGATGAATTGATGATGTTCTAGTGTTTGATTTTGCACATGCTAAGTTGATGCTAGACTAGTTGTAATCATAGTAGCAAGATTCGAGTACGGATTCGAAAACGATTTGGATACGATACGGAAAAAATACGTAATAAAAAAATCAGGTACGACTAAAATACGGGAGTAGACATCTTATAAATACAGAAAACATGCAATTTTAATTTAAAAATAAAATAAAATTATACATAATCATTCCAAATTTTAACATCTCATTAATTTTTCATTGAAAACTTTAAAAATAAAACTTAAAACTACACAAATCTATTTTTATATAAAATGACTTTAAAAAATGAAAACAAAAAAACTACATAAATTTACTTTTTGATAAATAATAAATACTAAAATGTAAAATTAAAATAACAATGATATAAAATAAAACTTAAATAAAAATAGTGCATGTAATAAAATAAAACTTAAATAAAAAACTACATGTAATAGTAATAACGCAGATGATATAAGTCATCTTTTTATTAATCGGCCATGCTATCAATGATAACAGGTGCTTTGGAGTTTTACAGGTATATTGGAGCATTTGAATCTATGCACACCTCTCTCTTGGATGTCTTTTTTGCTTGAAGGATGAATTGATGATGTTCTAGTGTTTGATTTTGCACATGCTAAGTTGATGCTAGACTAGTTGTAATCATAGTAACAAGATTCGAGTACGGATTCGAAAACGATACGGAAAAAATACTTAATAAAAAAATCAAGTACGACTAAAATACAGGAGTAGACATCTTATAAATACAAAAAACATGCAATTTTAATTTAAAAATAAAATAAAATTATACATAATCATTCCAAATTTTAACATCTCATTCATTTTTCATTGAAAATTTTAAAAATAAAACTTAAAACTACACAAATCTATTTTTATATAAAATGACTTTAAAAAATGAAAACAAAAAAACTACATAAATTTACTTTTTGATAAATAATAAATACTAAAATGTAAAATTAAAATAATAATGATATAAAATAAAACTTAAATAAAAATAGTGCATGTAATAAAATAATACTTAAATAAAAATAGTGCATGTAATAAAATAAAACTTAAATAAAAAAACATGTAATAGTAATAACGTAGATGATATAAGTCATCTTTTTATTAATCGGCCATGCTTTGGAGTTTTACATTTTATTGTATCAATATGAATTCGATTCCAATTCAGTTCATTCAAAATTGGGTAAATAAATAGTTGACTGTACCGAACCCGTATCATCTCGAATGTTCGCCGTATTTTTAACCTTGTTCGAATTTCCGTACAGCAACTGCCAATACTGCCATATTTTGCTACTATGGTTGTAATAACTCATGCTCAAGGGTGACCTAAGACACACCATCTTGCTCATTCTTGATTAATGTTTGGAAGTTTATCTCCTAACCCTAGTTTAACGTTATTCTTGAAGTGCTTTGGACTGAGTTAGGGTTTGTTTGCTAGAATTTTATCAACTTGCTTGAGGAGACCTTCCTACCAAGGAGCTCTCCATTGTTTTGTTGTGCCTTGGACTGTTGGTAGTACGGTTGCCGTTACACCAAAATCCGCAGGTGATTGGTAAACTCACCACTGCCAGATTTCAAGGATCCACGAGAGGCGATTAGTCCCTTGTCACGATACACCGGGGAGCGCTTACTACTTGCAATTTTGTGCAACAATCTCCCCCTCAGCGCGAGCCGAGTGTGTATTGAACTCGTGACCTCTAGCTCTGATACCAATTGTTGGTAGTATGGCTGCTGTTACACCAAAACCCACGGGTGACTGGTAAACTCACCACCGCCAGATTTCAAGGATCCACGAGAGGCGATTAGTCCCTTGTCACGATACACCGGGGAGCGTTGACTACTTGCAATTTCGTGCAACATGGACTTCTCTATTTTGCCCTAATTAGGGTTTCACTACCTAACCGTTGAGGTTGCTAGCTTAGCCATAGTTGCAAGTATTGGATACCATCTCAAGAGGAGGGACATTAGCCTTGATCTCTCATAGCCCTAGGGTTTGAGACAAGAATCTAATACCCTATCTATCAATCCTCTTCGTATCAAATTTTACATGTTCTATTTTATGCATAAAAATATTTTACTATTTGAAAACCCTAAAAATATAAATAAATTCAAAAATCCAAAAATAGACATGATCTGGTATTTCTCGTTTACCATAAAATTTCACCCTAGGGTTTTATCCACAAACCATAGAGGGTGTACTTTTTGAGGAAGTGGATTGGGATATGTGAAACCCTTGTAATTGATGATTTAGAGGGTGTGTGGTATTTTTGGCTTGTCCTACAACTTTGCCCTAGTCCAATTGTCCTTTTTTCCTTGAAGGTGCACTTTTTGGAGTGGCTACTATTTGGAAGTGTGACATTGTTTTGGGATACATGAATAAGGCGTGATATTTATTGAGTTTTGTGATACCATGAATAACTCCATTATTGCATGATTATTGTATCTTGTTTGATATTGTTTGACTGCGATAAGGCATTGATCATAGCTATTTAGGTTTTGTGGAAGGTATTTGTGGTTTGTTGGTGGTTCCAGGTATCTTTCATTGATTAGGGTCTCCCCTTGGGTTTTGTAGTTACCCAAAGTGTTGAGAGGTTAGATTGTGGTGACTGTTATCACATATATAGTAGCCGGGCTACCATACATTATTTTTCTCATTCCAGTACACTATTCAGCCAGTTCCCTTGCATTTGAGATGCTGAGATGAGCATCTATATTGGATCACTATCAGATTGTGGACAGCAGTTATACTCCCCATGCCATGACTGAGTTTCAGGACACTCAGAGAGATGCCCGATATAGCCATTATACCATTGGTACAGAGCAGTCAGTAGTGCCCAGAGTTACAGCAGCAGTTCCAGAGGACAGATGATGGTACAGGTTGATGTGCAGTCAGGTATATGACTCAGCAGGTATATTATTATGTTATGGTTAGATTGCTCTTATACTTATTCTTATAGCATGTCTTAGCACTTAGTGTCATGATCTGGCGATCATATAGATACATGGACCTGGTTGACCTATTATTTATATCATATTGTCCCTACTCAGACTTAGAAGTTCACTATTCATACTCATTGGTACATACCCTCCTTAGGGAGAATAGAGGTGATCATTACACCATACTCTGGCTTGCTAGTGTTGGCTCCATCATTTCATTGTCTTCATCCATCCGTGGCCTACCTTTTAGATTATTACCCTGATTTGCTACTTGACTAGTGACATGGAGGACCTTTCCCCACTGTAGCCTCTGTATTGGATGAGCTTCCCTGTTTATTGTGTCTCGGCTCTGAGTTGGTGACAAAACTTACCTATGGTGAGTTGGAGTTCCTGGAGAATTCCCCCTAGTCACTAAAGTTGTGTTGGCTAAACCTGAAACTTTTAGTGCTGCCATCAATACAAAATCTGGAAAAATGAAATGCTATATCTTGTATATGAAAGAAATGCCAATTGAAAATGGCCATGAAAAATGAAATGTTATATCTTTTGGAAAAATAAATACCTAGGTAAACAAGTTGTCCATGACACACCTAGAAGTGCTCAGGTAAACAAGTGCCTTAAAAACATACCTGCAGCAGAAAGCCTAAAAATAAATGTAAATCTATGCAATGTGTTTATAAACACACATAGATCAAGGCTATGGAAACCTCAGGCCCAAAAAGCAATGGAACTTAAATGTTATATCTAAACAATTGCTGGCCTTGTTTGTATTATGGATTGTGCGCATCTGTGAAGGTGAATAAACCCTCTTTAAAACAACTCATCCATTTGTGAGACACCGCCATTCCCTGTGTTATTGCTCATTCAGTATATACTAGGGTGTGTATTCCCTTTCCCTTGCCAAAGTGTCACAAAGTCAAGTCAGTCAAGTCATCCCTTAGCCTAGCCAGTTATTTCAACCTTCACCCTTCACTAGCAAATTGATCACAACTATGAAGTGAGTATGGTCCTGAAAGTCTAGTCTGAGTAATAATAATAATTGACGACACTATATATTTGGATTTAGATCGCCAGTCATGATTACTCTGTGTTTTAGTAGCTATTTGAATAAATTGTAAAGCATGTATTAACCTTGACACCTTCCAGCAGCTATGGATGATAGTCTGAGTTGTATTTGGTCTTGGTTAGACCTAGTTTGACCATGGAGGACCATGGGACATGAGATGTTGGACCTTATGATGATATGGGTAGATGATATATGGTCTATGTACACATACAGGATGATTCTATGCAGCAGCTACAGGGTTATGATGATGATTCTTGGGATACAGCAGTGTTTGGACATTTACAGATCATTATTATTGGCCTTGTTCCGGTACATTGGATATTTATTTTGATCATGCAGAGATTCATATGGTGTATGAGTACACATCTTGGGTGGATTTGGACCTTCTGAGTCCAATGGGACAGTTTGTTTTCAGTTCCGGGCACTTACAGGGATGATTTAGCCTCAGTAGGCTGTCCTAGTGCAGTTTTGGTCTATTGGAGGCCCTGTCAGAGCAGAGATGACTTTTATCCGGTTGACCTAGGGCGCTGATGATGGAGGGGGTGGTCCAGCCACTTGTTTTTACCATATTACCCCCCTCCCGGACACATTGGTGCCCTCACCTTGACAGCGCCATCACTCCAGGAGGCTGTTTGGGCAGTTTCACGCTTCCCGAGGCATTTCAGGATTGGTAGAAATGGCTATTGAGGAAATCGATTTGGGCTACTGAGGCAAAGTTATGGCATGGGATGATCAGCGATGATAGATCGGGACCTTCCACACCTCCTCCTGCAGTTTCAGCTTCATCGGGGCCCGCATCCGTCACTTATGGCACTTTCTGTGGATTTTTTGAGGTCTTTTGAGGACCACGACTTCACCTTGGGGGCACGATTTGGTATATTCATGATTATTTATTGGTTATTGTGCCATGGGGATTGACCAAGGAGGGATAAAATTACCCCTTGGACCCACCATGAGCCTCTTATGATATTTTGTCATCATGATTTGGTGGGATTCCCCTCTCCTAGGGCGACTTTGTCCACTTATGTTATATTTTATGTGTGATCCATGTATTATATTGTTGAGCTCATCTCAACCATTGATTAGACATTTGTATCTTTTAATCTTAGCCACTCATTCAAAAAGTGGTTAGGGTTTTGGTGCCTCTCCTTCCTATTTAAAGGAGAGAGCTTCTCATTGTAAAGGGACTTTTGGCTCTGGATTATTGGAATAGAAAATTATTATTGCATCTATCTCCAATGTTTTGGTGAATGTTTTTGGTGTTCGTTCGTTGGTTCTTCCTTTGCACTGAGTTATTGGAGATCTTGTTTGCCATATCTTTTGTACCACGATTTTGCATCTACAGGTGGAGGCCGATTTGCTTGGAGGAGGAGGTATTGGTAGGGGAAGACTCTCCCTACTTCTTCTTTGGAGCTCTTCGTTGGTAACAGGGAGTATTACTGTCCCAGGACCTTCTATTTCATGATACTATTTGCATTTCTCTTGTATTTCTTCCATACTTGATCTTACTGATTGAATTTCATTCCTTGGTTTGACAGGTAGAGGAAGGCGCACTTGTGGACTTGGGCATCAAATTGGCAAGCAAATCAACAATCTCTCATTTGATCTCTGCGGGAATCTTCCTCAACATCAAGGCATCTCATCCACATCATTCAGGTATGATCTCAAGGTAAGTTCTATCTCCATGATCTATCCAATTGTCAAAAAACATCTAAAACCCTAATTAATTAAAACCCCAAATTTTGCATTTTCTTAGATCTACTGAGATCTAGTGGGTTGTTGGGCATGATATTGAAAACCCACCTCTATAGCATCCACGGCATCCCGGATCTATAGTTTGGTGAGGATTGGCTTCCGTTTGACCCCTCTCCCAAGCCAACTTAGCTTCTCCCAAGGAAGGCGCACTTCACCATTTGAGCAAGTTGACCTAGATCTAGAACATGGGTGTTTGAGATTCCACTTGATTTGACATCTACACATCAAATAACATACACCCAGGTTGTCCCTTTCTTGAAATTCACCTTGTGGGCCCCATTCCACATTTTAAGGGATTTAATCCCCATTTTGGACCACTTGGAACACTTAAACTCAGATCTACAAAGATCTAACCGGTGGATTGCCACAAAATTACAGATCCATACTCCTACCTGACCGATCTACTAGGATCTAAAGTTTGGATGCCATCCGACTTGTCTTGACCTACCTAAACCCCATTTTAAGCCTCCTTGGGCAAAGTCGCACCACCTTGGAGAAGTGAGTTGACTCACTTCTAGGAACTGGGTACTTGAGATTTTTGGGGATCTGAAACCGGAATAATTCAAAACCTAGGTCTAGGCTGTCACTTTGTCAAATCTTGCCTTGGGGACTGCATTCCTTGTTTTAAGGGATTGTGGTCCACTTGGGTTAAACCTAGATCTAGACACATTCAACCATCAAGACCTATATTGCCCACTTATCTCATGTTGTAGGAGTCCTAAACCATAAGTCAACCCTACTTTGACTCCACTTCCCAATTCCCAAGGCACTGGTTTATCTCCAAGACAACCCAACTCTCCTAGATTGTTGGATTGACTTGTGGTTTGACTTTTGCATGGTGAACTATACCCCTAAAGCTATCATGAATCATGGTTAAGCTTGTCTTATGTACTAGTTAGCCCCAATACATCCCTTAAAACTATCCTGCATTGGACACAGTTCCCAAGGCAGTGGATCTTTTGACATTGACCTAGTACACTCATCCTAGAGCTCACTTCAAACATTGTAAGTCACTTTCACATCAACTATAAACCAAAGCTATATCTCTTGAACCCCTCACTTGGCTTGTGACTTCATCCTTAGGTCTAGGATAAACCATACACCTAACTTCACTTAGAAATACCCTGATTTGGTGTATTGGTTTTGATCTCTCCTGTCGGGAGTAGATCGGGTCTCCCCCTTTGTTGTCTGGGCTAGATAACATAAAGCGAAGGTTGCCTCGACTGGCGTGACAACCATATTTTGGAGGTCGAGGTGATCGTGGTTGCACCTTTTGAGTTGCCCTTCCCTATTGCCATCCATGACTGGATCCATCCATAGGGGTAACTACAATTTAGGTGATAACAGTGACATTGGGTCTAACTCTCCCGAGCTTACTGTCATAGCACTAGACCTACATATCCTTGACTTGCAAAGCGGTGCTAGTTTGAGTGGTAACATTTTTGGCGTCGTTGTTGGGGACCTCAAAGAATAGTGATGATGTTCCATTGAAAAGGGATTCTCAGGTTGAATCCATTTATCTTTTAGAAACATGCAACATCTCACGTGTGACTCAGGTACGTTCTTGTTTTCTACTTTGGTGAGATTTGTTTTGATCTAATTTGGTAGATCTCTCCTAGCGACTTTGCTGAAGAAAAATAAAGAGGTACTCTAGAAGAATGAGTCCAAGAGGTAAGTTTTGCTTTGTACTTTGATAGGATTATTGTTAAGGGCTAACCTTGCAGGTCCTATTTGGCGACTCCATTGAAGAAAACAAATCAAAGAAGTGCAATTCAAAACAAAAAATCTCAACCATTAATAAGAAGATGATATGTTGTCCTTTGATGAAACACAGATGCATAATTAGTATGCTCCACTGGATTTCTCCAATATTCTGAGATATCCAAATGAGTCAGATAAATGTGGTTGGGCCAAATGGATCCCAATATTTCGTGAGTATGAAGATATAGTTGCAAAGCATATTATGATGTTCATAGAATTTCTTGTGGCATGGGATATTGTGGACGAGCATCTCAGAATGAAGAGGTTTGTAATATCTCTTGATTTGCAAAATAACAAGGAGGTGTGAGATTGGTATGATGAGCTTCCTCATGAGGGGATAGCTTCGCTCTTGCAATTGGTCAAGGCATTCGAGAAAGAGTGGGATCCTAATATTGAGGAAGAAACTATGGAGGCGATGATTTCCCTTCCCAGGGAGCATGTCCAAGAAATTCTTGAAGACCGTTTTCCTCCCCTTGATTTGTCAAGCACTTTAGATGAGTTATTAGAGATGTTTATGATAGAATTCTGTGATCATGATGATGATCCCTTGGACCATGCCAAAGAGTTTTTAGAAAATACTCCCGATTTAGGTATCAAGGATGAATACGCCTACATGAAATCATTTGTGTTGCATTTGCAAGAAAAGGCCCTTGCTTGGTTTAAAGGCCTGGACAAAGGTACAATATCCTCTCTTGCGGAATTGGTAGAGGTATTTTGCAGCTATTGGTTCCTAGAACAACACAAGAGATGGATGCCTTATGTTGAAGAAGTGAAGAGCTTGTTCAAGAAAGAAAGCCAAGAAGACTGAGCCCTTGAGGAAAATATTGAAGAAAAACATAACAAAGATGACAAGGCTCAGAAAAATAAAACGAAGAAGGCCTGATTCAAGAAATTGAAGAATGCCATAAAATGGTGAGTTGTCTTTACCCTCATTTCAAAAGTTCTTATGATATCTTGGGCTTCTTGGAAGAAGATAGTAGGATTCTTGAAGACAGTGATTATTGGAAGTTCCTTGGTTCTCTGATCTACGATTCTTCATGGCTTGGTAGTGCTATACTCGAAAATTTAGAAAAATTCCACAAACCTTTCCTGCTAATCAAAAAAGAAGAGGATAGTCTAGATTAGGTCGAGCCTAATTTTCATATAGGTTTCAAGCAATATGAATAGGTCTTTGTTGAAGAATTGGTTCAACTAAGAAAGATAACGGAGGTATGGTTAATGAAGGTGTGGTGGATGCTTCTCCTTGTCCTTTAGATGATGACGGTTTGGTGAACCTTCCTTTCTCTTTCGCCCATACAAATAGATCTATTGAAGATGAGAGGTTTGAAGACATTTTAGTTAAAGAAGATGATTTTGATGGATATAATGATGCGTATTTCTCTTATGACAACGATGATGTGAGTATGGATTATTGGAAATTGGTTGAAGAATCCATACATGATTCCTTTAGTAAGGGAAGTCTATATTTCGAAGGCCTCGAGAGACCTGCCTTTGAAATCCCTCTTGATTTGGTTCGCCCATGCTCATTCACCATTGAGGATGATGCAAGGTTGTATATGGAGGATTCTATTGTGGATCTCAACCAGCACCCTCAAATGGTTTACCCTCTCCAAGGGTAGATCTCAACCAACACCCTCAACTATGCTTCTCAGAAATTGATGCAAGTTTTGGACAGCCCGAAGACCCACGGAATGAAATTGTTTGCTCTCGAAGCGATATCGGATATATACAACCTTCTTCACTAATGTTGTTGATCAATTTTGGAGGATGAACTTCAATAGGGCCAAGTCTTAGTCAGGTATGGATGCAGGGGTTGTATTAACTTCTACTTGTATTGATAGTCATTGTTTTTCATTCCGCCTAGAACTTGAAGGTACTAACGATGTGGCTGAATATGAATCTCTCTTATATGGGCTTGAGTTAGCTAAAGATTATGGGATTGAGTTTTTAAATATTGTTGGCAATACAAACCTAATTGTGATGCAAGTCAAAGGAAAGTTTGCATGTGGAAATAAAAGGTTAAAAAGGTACAGGGATACAGTGCGATTGGCTACAAAGAATTTCAATGCCTTGGAATAAACAGACTAATTCCCTAGCAGCAACTACTTCCATTCTTCACCCTTGCAAGGCCATTCTAGAATCAGGAATAGTGCAAGTAGTTTTCATACCTTTAGTTCCTAGTAACCTTAAGGACCGGTAGATTTTCGATAACGATGAGCAGATGCTTGGGTTTATGAACAACATGGATAAATTGTTTCAACCTCATCATGCATGGTTCCTTGATAGTTCTGAAGGTCGTTTGGGGAAACGAATTTTGGAAAATAGGTATATAATGGCGTCGGTTTCTACTTGAGCATGGTTCAAGCATTGATAGAAAAAGCTTGTGAAGGTGATCCTTCCTCGTGGCAAGAGCCTGAAGGCTCCAAGTTCCCAATCTTGTCCATCATTCCAGCCCTATTCAGATGGAGGTAGTACCATCTATTCAACTTGTCATTGATATGGTTTTGTCTTGGACTATTTCAAAAGACAAAGAAAGAAACCTTTGCATGAATAACATGCTCAGGTGGCTGCAATAGTGGTATGATTTCACTTGACCCTTCTATGTTATCATAATTGGGGTAGGTAGGTATAGTTTCATTTGATTTCAGCATTTACTTTTACCCCTGCATTGCATTTGTTTGTCATTTGATTTTCATTGCATTTCATTCTGAACAAGGCAGGAAAAAAATGTCCGTCTCTGATGCATTTAATGTCTTTGTTGTTAGATGTATGTGTAGGTCTATAGGTACCCATAGATTTGTTCATTTAAGATGGAATAGGTCTTCTTACATTTATAATGAAGAAGGAAAGAGGTTACATAATGTCTTTCCATTAAATTATTTATTAAACAAAAGCAGTTTAATGTACTTTTATTTATGCAAGAGAAACTCCTATTTACTAAGAATGACAAATAATATTAATTACAGTAACATCCTCCCTTAATGGTCATTTTGGAAAATACACCAAGCTTGTCTCTAAATTTAACAAATTTATCTGGACCAAGTGGCTTGGTGAAGATGTTTGTAGCTACACTTGTGTGATACAATATTGAAGTTCAATGTTGTCATCTTCTACAAGTTGTTTGATGAGATGACAATGTACATCAATGTGTTTAGTGTGCTCATTAAAAGCTGGATTCTTTGCTAATTTTAGAACACCTTGATCGTGACAAAAAAAAATTGTTGGATTGGTTTGCTCAATTGTCATATCTCCAAGTATTCTTCTAAGCCAGACCAGTTCACTTGCTGATTTTGTTGCTAGTATTCTGTCTTGGTAGTAGAAAGAGAAATAACATGTTGTTTCTTGCTAGCCCGTGAAACTGCACCTGTTCCAAGAGTGAATGAATAGCTAGATGTTGATTTCCAATAATCCATTGATCCTGGACAACCAAAATTTGTATAGGCAGATAACTGAAGTGCATCGCTTGCACCATATAATATTCCAAAATCTATTGTACCTTTAGGATATCTCAGAATCCTTTTTGCTGCTATCCAATGTTCTACTTTAGGATTTGTTATGAACCTAGATATATAGCTGCATTAAAGCTAAGATTTGGCCTAGTGGTTGTAAAATCAAACTTCCCACTAGTTGCCTTAAAAAATTGACTGATTTGTTGATTTTGTGTCGACTTTGGTTGAAAGTTTTAGCCCTTTCTCCTTTGGTGTAGATGAACTTTTACAATTAGCGATCCTATATTTGTCTGATAGACATTCAACATACTTAGTTTGTGAAGCAAAAATAGATGTGTTAGTTTGCCAAACTTCTATACCTAAACAATAATGTAGGAGGCCTAAATCTATCATATCAAAAGCGGAATATAATTCAAATTTTACTTTGGTAGTTGCTTCCACTTCGCTACCTATGATGATGATATCATATTACGTATATCACTAATAATACCACATCACCATCTTCGTTTTTGATGTAGAGATTGGACTTAAATAATGTCTTATGAATCCATGATCCTGTAAATGTTTGTCAATTTTGATATTACAAGCACTTAGTGCCTCCTTGAGACCATAAAGAGCCTTAACTATTCTATACCATATGTTCCTTTTTAGGAACTTGAAAACCTTGAGGTTGATACATATAAATCTGTTCCTCCAAGTGACCATTCAGGAAGGTGCTCTTGACATCCATTTGAAAAATAGTCCAACTAAAATGAGCAGCAAGAGCCAAAACTAACCTGATTGTCACCATCTTGAGAGTAGGAGCAATGTCTACTACAAATTGATCCCTTCCTATTTGTTATCACTTCTAGCAAAGCTCCCGCAAGGAAAGGAAAGGTCATCCCCCTACCGAAACCCCAAGCATGCCCACTGACCTTTACACCAAAAGAAGAAGCAAGAACTCCAAAAAATGGCTAAGTATCGACAAATTTCCAACCGAAGGATCAAGCTGCAATAGGAAAAACAAGAAAATGAAGGTCTTCCGCTTTCAGAAGAGGTTGAACGGTCAGAATTGAAGAACAAAGCCAGATCTACGGCTGGGAAGCAACTCGCAACACATCCGATGGAGGCTTTCCGACTTTCCGAACCCGCATTGCGGATTGCGGAAGTTGGAACGACATTTGTTTTCGAAATGGCACAGTTGGGTTTCCGACTTCTGAGTCCTGCATTGCGGAATACGGATTACGGAGGCACGATTTTCTCGGAGGCGCAAAATTGAGTTTCTGATTTCCGAAACCTGCATTGCTAATTGCTGAAGGGTAATATCTGCGGAATTATACGACGAGTTTCCGACTTCCAAGTCCCGCATTGCGGACTGCGGATTGCGGAGGCGCAATTCCTCCAAGGGCGTAAATTCGAGTTTCCAATTTTCGAGTCCCGCATTGCGGAATGTGGATTGCGGAGGCATGATTTTTTTGGGGGCGCAAATTTGAGTTTCTGATTTCTGAAACCCGCATTGCGGATTGCGGAAGGGTAATTTCTGCGAAGTTGTGCGACGACATTTCCGATTTCTGAGTCCCGCATTGTGGATATCGAAAGTGAAATTCGACAAAGTCTGCTCGATAGTTCCGATTTTCGAGTCTTGCATTGTGGATTGCAGATTGAAGATGGTTTATCAGAACAGATTGCAGATGCATAAAATGCAGAATTTAGAGAGAAAAGGGCTCGATTTTTCTGCAACTAGGAGTCGATTTGAAGGCATAAGAAAGGCACAACATGATTATCCCTGTAAATCAGCCTGAAACAACTTGATCCGAAGGACAACAGGTGGTTTTTTACGGTTCGAGTTTGCACTGACAGCGATCTGAAGTTTCCCATCGACGCATCTACAGATCAAGAAGCAGTTGGTTCGAGCAACTCGACGTGAGGAAAGAAGGCGGCCTCATCACTTCCAGTTCATCATTGTTTTGAATAAACAATCTATAAGACCGATAGTTAGGTTTGATGTTTTACAAAAAGTTATAGTTTGCGAGTTTAATAAACAACCACATATGGCTGAAGTAGTCTAGAAGTTTTGATATTTTGTATGCCTATAAAGGTAGGTTCTGAATAAGACCCAAGGGTTGTGATTTTGAGATAAAAACTCTGAGTATGTAATGAGACCCAACCTTTCGATTAATGTGAAGACCTAATTTTGGAGCAGAGATTCTTGTGATAAGTGTTTTGATGTCTGTTATTCCTGTGTATGTTTTCCTCATTAGTATTTTCCATTGATTGTCTTCTTCTGCAGTGTCTAGATCAAGATTACTGTTGGGTCCTGGAATTGTCCCTTTTTGACCACACCTATTACCTCTTTTTGCTCTGTTTTGCCTTGTTCCCATGAACCAGATATATGTCTTTACTCAAGATTGAGCATGAATCCTGACTGGTATGATTTATTATTGCCTACTTCATTAATGCCTAAGATTGTTATGGTTATGAATTCTATCCTTTGATTTATGCTAACTTGTGTTGATTTTTTTAAGATAAGCTCAAAGCATTGAGAGACACAGGGATAGCAGCCTGTTAAGCACATGGAAGGAAGGTACGATTGGTGCCAGTTGTTACTTCATGATATCGATTCCACACATTAATAGAAACAGCGTGATCATCTCTCGATGTGGTAGCTGTAACAAGGCTTTACTGCAACAAAGCATCACTGCAATAGACAGAGCACTTCCTGACCAGTTAGTTCGTTGATCCATTGACAACCAGAGTAACAATGCCCTTCACATCCAACGGCTTCATTCAAGTCTACTCACAGCTGTAACTGTTTTGTTGCGATTCAGCAGCCTGAAGATCAGAGATCTTCATGGCTGCACGAATTTAGTGGATTAGGACTGTATTATGCATGTATAAATATGGGAAGGCTTGCTGAGCCTGGGGTTGGTTGATTATCATTTGTACGAGCTGTAACAGAGTGTTGTAACTGTGAATTACCATTTTTAGTACAAGGAGCAGAGTCCTTCATATCTTTGTGTTTTAATTTGTAGTAGTTTACGACATCTTTGTTAGAAGGCCAGGGCCCGCCTTCTCATAGAGATCGTTGAGTTAAGTAGGTAGTTAGCTTATTTCCTGTTGTGTGGTGTGGATTTACAGTAGATACGTTTTACAGAGAAGTTGCAACCGTGGTAATTGATAATTGCATTCTCCTTTGGTAGTTAATGTTGCATTCTGGATTGCTGTAACCAATGTTACAAATATCGTGTCGGCGAATATATCGCCAAGGGTCCAAAAACAAAATATCGGATTTATCGGGGAAAATGTCAGCAAACATCGGCAATATATTGGCGAAATTAAAAAATACAAAAATATTAATTTTTTGACTCAGCCAATATTTTTCTGATATTTCCCGATTTTTGCCGATATTTCCCGATTTTTTGCTGATATTTGCCGTTTTTTTGCCAATATTTGCCGATGTTTGCCGATATTTTCAAAAAATCGCGATATTTTCAAATGGTGATATTTTTGCCGATATTATCGCCAAGCTGGAAACATCGCGATATATCGCGATGTTGGCGATATATCGCCGATATTTGTAACACTGGCTGTAATTGCGTGGTGTGACAGTCGACTGTGTAGGTTAGTTCCTTTTATGCAAGTGTGCTAGTTAGTTGTTATAGTCAAGCTCAACTCTAGTTTACTTCTGTTATAGGAAGGTAATTGTACTTTGAATTCTTAGATGGATAAATTAGATTAGTTTTAGCCATGAGATGAGTTTGACTGAGCAGATAGTTAGGATAATTTATCTCCATTTATTCAGTTAGCTACTTGAGTGTTTATGCATAGATTGTGCTAATTGCCTTTGAAATAAAAAGACCTACTTGGGTTGACGATTTATATTGAGCATCCTGTGTGTTAGTTGTAATTGATTAGCATATAGGGTGACCAACAATTACATGGTCTGAAATTCATCTTTCATGCTTCAGATGCATATGATTAGATACTCCACCCTTTCTTCCTGAAATTGCAAGTTAGAATTCATTCATAAATGCTGTAACTCTGTGATGGACTTTGTTTCCCTTTTTGTTGCCACCTGTTGATATCTTTTGACTTGAAAAAACCTCATTTAGCTTGCCTCTACCTCTAAGTTATAGTCCAAATCAGTCATCTGTGACAGAAAACCCATTAAAGTTGGACTCCATGCCCTATGATACACCTATCCTTGACCCAACCAACTGAAAACCCTAAAAATCCTTATCTAATGGTCTAGCCACCACTGTTTATACACAACCAGCCCATTCAAGTAATATTCTGTGTGCTGAAAGAGTTGTGAGAGAGAGAGCCCTCTCTGTGTTTGGAAAGGCTAGTTTCCATTCACAAGAGTGTAGTTGAAATAGTTACCTCAGTGATCCCTTTTGCTGCAGCCCTGAAGAATCCTGAGTGATAACACTATTGAGCAAAACGTTTTGTGACCAGACTCTACTTGTGCTTATCAAGTGTACCTACTTGTGCTTATCAAGTGTACCATCAGCAGTACTTCACCTTATATTCCCACTTACAACCAATAGCATTTTTTTCGGTAGTGAGATCCGCCAACAACCAAGTCTGATTTTCGTCAAGGAATCATATTCAACTTGCATGGCTTTCTTCCATTTTGGGCATTCTATGGCTTCTTCATAACTCCAAGGTTCAAAAGAATGTTGAATATTAGCAAGTAAAGCGTAATCGCAAGAATAGGATTTTTTACCTTTGTATCTTAACAATCATCCTTGATCCCCCAGTTCAGGAATGCCATCTTGGCGAATCTCATCAAATGTTTTATAAAACCACATAGGACATCTTTTTCAGCTGTGAATCAATGCTGATGTCATGCTGATTCAGACTGGTTTAAGCACTAATATGCTCCTTACTTTGACCTATTTCAGCAGCCACTTGACTGCTTGAGGTTTTCCCTAGATTTGCCCTACCTCATGGCTGGAGACCTATACAAAAACAGTGGTTTTTCAGCAGTATCACGCAAAAAATTTCTGATTTTAAGTACTCTGAAACAAATTGGCATGTTTATCAAGTACAACATCATGACTAAAAATACATTTGTCAACTTCAATATCAATCAGTCAACTATGACTGATTGATAGTCATAGTTGAGTCAACTATGGCTATCATAGTCATAGTTGACTCAACTATGACTATCAATCAGTCATAGTTGACTGATTGATAGTCAACTATGACTGATTGATAGTCTTAGTTGACTATACAAAGTTTTTTTCAACTATGAATATCAATCAGTCATAGTTCAACTATACCCTGTTTGTAGTCATGACTAAAAATACATTTGTCGACTTCAACATCAATCAGTCATAGTTCACTATACCCTACAAACATCAACTAATTGCATTTGAAATCCAACTTACTACGCTTCTCATCAGGAATCCATACATAAGCAACTGAACCAAAAATCCTGAGATGACTTTTACCTGAGGCTTTTTTCCAGGCCAAGCCTCCTCTATAGTCATAGTTGGAACAAACTTTGTAGGAGATCTATTTATCATATATAGAATAACATGAACTGTCTCTGCCCAATATTTGTGAGGAATGCACTTCTCTAACATGCACCTTGTCATCTCCATAGTAGTGCAATTCCTTCTCTCTACAACTCCGTTTTGCTGTGGAGCATAGAGTGGTATATTGTCTTTGTATCCCTTCTTGACTACAAAAGTTACTCAACTCAATCGTCTTAAAAAAATCTAATGCTTCTCTGTGATTGTTTCTCTACCATAGCTTTAAATATTTGGAACTTGGAAAAGGCATCTGACTTTTTACTTAGGAAGCACACCCACATTTTTCTTGTGAAGTTGTGCACAAATAACAAAAATTACTTGTCACCAGAAAATGATACTATCTTAATTATGCACCAGAAAATGATACTATCTTAATATCGGCATGAACTAATTCAAGTACTTTGGCTCTCCAATCCTTCCCTTTGTCAAAAGGCTTTCTATGCTGCTTCCCCTCAAGACATGCACCACAAACAATGTCTTGTTTTTCCAAAGTATCTGCAAGACCACCCACCATTTTCTTAGTAGTCTAAAAGAAAGATAACACAAATTGAGGTGGCCATACCTCTGATGCCAAAGTGAACATCTATCCTGTCTACTGCTAGCCATTAAGGCATGTTCGTGAATCTAATCAACACGCACCAAAGTGAAAAAGCTCATTCTCTTCAACACCCAATCCAATTAATTTCTTACTATGTTTATGAACAATATGACACTTCTTGTCGCTAAAGATCACATTGAGATGGGGATTTTGCTTCATAATTTCACTGATAGAAAGAAGATTCTTATCCAAACCAGGGATGAATAAGACATCAAGGAAGAACATCTCTATACCTTGCATTTCAATTTGCACGTGTCCTTTTCCAACAATTCTGTATTCTTCCCTGCTACCAAAAATCACAGAATCTGAACTTTTCTTATGTGCCTTAAAATCAAGACACCAATCCTTTCCATCAGTGAAATAGAGAAGAGGTGTTGTTGATAAAACTGTCAGTCAATGATGAAATGCTTCGTAAAGTGCAAATTAGGGTGATACTACAGCTCTTTGGAAGTGTCTGAAGGATTTACATCAAACTTCATAGAAAGGTAGAACATTTTTCCTTTAAAGTTTACTATTATCAATCAAAATGGATGAAAGTGAATCTTTTCTAAGATCATTTGCTAGGGTAAAGGACCTTAGAGAATTGATGAATGCCATTGGGTGGGAAATGGAATAAGAGGACACTGTGGTAACTATTCTCAAGAGTTTACGAGCCTCATTTTGAGCATTTTTTATTGAAGCCCTAGTTATTACTTCTAGTGATGTTGATCTGAATTTTGAAGATTTGACCACCAAGCACTTGGAACAAGATAGGTGGAAAAAACAGTTTGGATGTAGTAGTGGGGATGCGAGTTTAGAAATGGATTTGGAAGTCAACTTCAAGGGCAAAGGCAAGTTTGTTAAAAAGCTTGAGGGCAACAAGACACATGGTTTAGGTATTCACAAGACTTTCAAGCGTCACTTCTATGGAAAAACTGGCCAAAAGAAAAGGTTTTGCAGGAAAAAGGTTATGTGCTGAGAAGAATAACCAAGGGCCAAAGAAGAAAGCAATATTTCAGAACATAAGGGAAAGGATAACTCTTTTGTGTTTATGGCTTCGTTGCAGGGGAACCGCTCCCAGACTTTAGGAAACCTGTTCCAGAAGATCCCGTGTTCCAGGGAGCTTAGGAATGGGTACGAAACGTTCCAAAATTCATGGGAACGGTTCCGGGAGCTTAAGAACTTTTCGGGAGCTTTGGACAGGAAAATTAGGGACCTTGGGAACTTGAAATCGGGAGTTCCGAAATTTGGGAGCTTGCACATGCTCCCCGTTTGCCTGGGAGCTCCCACACGCTCCTCGTTGAGCAGGAACTCCTAGCTGTTCCGAAACGCGTGGGGCCCAAAAATTACGTGTGAAATCGCTCCCGCTGCGTCTGCGTTTGAGAGATCTCTGTGTGAGGGACTGAGCCGAGCCCAACCGAGGTGTGATGAGAGCCGAGCTGAGGTGCGAGAGAGCCGAGTCGAGGTATGCTTTGACTGTCCAAGCATTGTTTGGCTGAGGTGTTGTCTGAGCACTGTTCCCTCGATTTGCTGCGCGGTGGGCTGTCTCACAGAGATAGAATCTTTGTAGAAGCGGCCGACAGACTCGGGCTCGGGGGTAAGTGTTTTACAGTTTTAATTTTTAAACTTTTAGTTTATATTTTATTTTAGTTATACTATATATTTTTAATTTTTACGTTTTAGTTTAGTTTTAAACTTTTATAATTTAGTTTTAGTCTAGTATAGTTATACAGTATAGTTATATTTTAGTTTAAAAATTAGTTTTAGTTATAAACTTATATTTTAGTTTTAGTTTAAAGTTTTAAACTTATATTTTAGTTTTAGTTTAAAGTTTTAAACTTTAGTTTTAGTTTGAATTTAGTATAGTTTAATAATATTAATATAGTATATAGTAATTACTAATAACTAATAGTTTAAAAATAAAAAATTAAATTTTATAATATTACTATATAGTATAGAGTATAGTTTAAAGTTTTAAACTTTAATTTTAGTTTAATTTTGTACCTATGTTATTTTCTTTTTAACTTTGTAAGTTTTAATTTTTAAATTAAATCATAAATTTTAATTTATAATTTATTTGTTTATTCATTATTAAATTTTAAATTATAATTTATTTGTTTATTCATTATTAAATTTTAAATTATAATTTATTTGTTTATTCATTATTAAATTTTAAATTATAATTTATTTGTTTATTCATTATTAAATTTTAAATTATAATTTATTTGTTTATTCATTTAAAAAAAAAATTAATTATATTATTTTTTATATTTTTTTAATATATATTATTGCCGTTCCCAACCCGCCGTTTCCTACAAATTTAGGGGAAACTTTTAGCCGTATCTGACACCCGTACCCAAGTTCCCAACGTTCCCACGTTCCAGAAACTCGTGCAACATAGGTTTATGGGGATAAAGAAAACATTGTGCAAACATTTTCTTGGTATATAGATTTGGGTGCATCTTGTTATTTCATTAATGGGAGAGATTGAGATATTAGTTATGGTACTATTGAATCTTCAAATTATTCTCTGGTGTTTGGTGATAAGGAGGAACACAGGGTAGAAGGAAAAGGTAATGTGCAGATGAGCTTGTCTAGCAAAAAGATGGTATTGTTAATGTTCACTATGTTCAAAGAATGGATAAGGATCTATTCTTTGTTAGTGAAATTAGGAAGCACAACCCCCACTTATATGTGATTTTCATCAATCATAAATTCTACTTCATGGATAAGGTTAGTGAGAACTAGAAGACACTTGTTCTTGGTATTGGAGAGCATAGGATTTTCAGCTTGATTGATGCTAGGAAGGCGAAAGACACTATTTTCAGCTTGATAGGAAGCAAGTTAGGAGCAATTGCAAAGGTAAAATTGAAGTTATTTTTCTCTTTTGATATGAAAAATTTAGGCTTCCTACATTAATTGCTTAGGTGTAGAAATTTGGCAAACAGATAACATATTTTTGTTGTCTAAACAAAATATGTGGAAATTTTGTGAGACAGGTCCAGGTTGGAAAATTGTATTAATCTCATCTACACCTATGGAGAAAAGGATACAACTTGTAGCCAAGATTGATACAAAGGGAACCAATGAATTAGTCTACAAACTAGTGGCCAACTTGATCTATCTTATCGCCACTAGACTTGACTTGACCTATGCAATCAACTGTATCTCCAAATTTATACAAGCTTAAAAAACAGTTAATTGGACAACGACAAAGAGGGTGCTATGGAATGTGAAAGGAACATTGGGCTTTGGCATTCTATATGGGAAAGAAAGGATCCTCAATTGTGTGCCTTCCTCAATGGCAATTTGGAGGAAGAAATATAGATTTACCAACTACAGGGATTTCAGGTTCTAGGAAAGGAACATTTGGCATGTAGATTGAAGAAAGCTCTTTATGGGCTGAAGTAGGCTCCTAGGGCATGGTACAGAGAAATTGGCAAGTATTTGGGAGAACATGGATTCAAAATGCATCTGTTTGACCTCAATCTCTAGATAAAAAATGAAAACGGTGTTCTGGTGATTTTAGTGATATATGTTGAAGACATCATCATTATAGGGAGCAAGGTAGGAGTAATTGCAAAGGTAAAATAGAGATTTTAGTGATATATGTTGAAGACATCATCATTATAGGGAGCAAGGTAGGAGTAATTGCAAAGGTAAAATAGAGGTTATGTATAGATTTTGAAAATATAGTTTTAGGCCTCTTACATTATTGTTTAGGCATAGAAATTTGGCAAATAGATAATCATACTTCTGTTTCACAAACAAAATATGCCAAAAGTTTTGTTAGATAGGTTTAGGACGACAGATTGTAAAATTTTATCTCCACCTATGGAGAAAGGTATAAAACATTTAGCCAAGATTGATTGATTCAAAGGAAACCAAAGCAAAGTTACATATATCGTGTCGGCGAATATATCGCCGAGGTTTCAGAATGTAACTTATTGGCAACATCGATGAAAATATCGACAAATGTCGTAAAGCCTCAAAAAATACAAAAATAACCATTTTTTTCAAATTTTTAACATCTAAAGCAATAACAACATCAAATAAACACGTTGCTACATAAATATGAAAATACAACTACCATATAGGATGCATAACATGTCAAATGGTGGATCATGATGACATATCGACAATAAACTGAAAATACTGAAATATGTTCCTGATAGAATGATACAAAATCGCCTCAAATGATTAAAATAAATGTATCTCATGAGATGAATTATCATGACTCATGGGCAAGGGGCACCAAATTCCCCTCTACTGCTTTTATGGGCAAGGGGCACCAAATTCCTCTAGAAGCAGTAGGTGCTCTGGATGAGCATGGGGTGGAAATGGAAGCTCCAAATACTCGAGTTATGGTGGAAGGTAATGGGGTTGAGGTGGAAGCTAATGTTAGTTGTCTCCTCCCATAACTACATATCATCAAAAGCATTGCCTATATCGGGATCCTATTCATCAATAGCACCCTATGCCCCCTCCTATAGACTCTCACCCTTGCGTCTACCTCGAATCTTGAAGTTGATCCTCCAAGGACATTAGTCAAGAAACTCAACACCCTACAATTTTGATGAAACTTCCTAATCCATTTTTTAAAATAAGGTAGAAAAGGATTCCTAAGCTTAATAAGTGATTTTGCTTGAGTGAAGGGTACATTTTTATTAAGGTCATGATAGAGGAGTTCAACAATCAACACCACCAACAACAAGGTACATAGAGGGGTTGATGTGCTTGATTAAATGCCAGTCCCATACCCTCATACAAGATAGAATCCAGTGGAAATGTTGCAATCCTGAAATTTTGAAAACTATTAAGTTTGTTGAATTTTGAATGGGATCTAAAATTCTACTTTTTGCATATGAAGTCCAATGAGGTTGGAACCACTCTCAAACATCCTGAAAATGAATGATAAGGAGAATGTCACTTTTACTTTAAGAATTTAATATTACCATTAATTACTTTGAGAATTTAATATGTCAGGTCCTAATAACATTGCCAAAAACTTAACCCATGACTTTATTTCCCAAAATCCATGCATTTTTTTAGTAGGGCGATATTTTCCCAAATATCGCGATATATTCCCAAAGATTGCGATATATTCCCAATATATTGCGACACATTCAATATATCAGGATATATTAAAAATATTGAATATGTCATGATTTTCAAGGGCCGATATATCGCCAAGGGGAATGACTTGCGATTTATCGCTGATATATTTAAATATGAACCAATGAATTATTCTACAGGCAATTGGTGGGCGGGAAGCTTGATCTATCTTTTTTCCACTAGTCTTGATTTGAGCTATGCAGTTCAGTGTTATTGGAACCAGATTGGAACTGGTAGAACCGATCGGTCCAACTGGTTTAGGCATCGTACCAATCTGAACCGAAAATGGCCGGTTCCTTTTTGTGTTATACGACCATGAAGGTGGGGCCAAAAAATCAAATTTAAAAGAAAAGGCTAACCTAAACACAAAAACCTAACCCAATATAAACAAGTGAGTATGGCATGGCTTTGAACATGCAATTTTTGAAAATAAATGAAGGTGAACCTTAGTAGTCATCAATAACATTAATTTTTAACATTACCCTTAATTGTTTTAGGATGTTTGAGCATGGTTCCAACCTCATCGGACTTCACATACAAAAAGTAGGATTTTAGATCCCATTCAGAATTCATCAGACTAAATAGTGTTTAGGGTTTTAAGATTGCAACATTTCCACTAGATTCTATCTTGTATGAGGGTAGGGGATTAACATTTAATCAAGTGTATCAACCCCTCTATGTACCTCGATGTTGGTTGTGCTTATTGTTTAACTTCTTTGTCACGACCTTACTAAAAATGTACCCTTCACTCAAGCAAAATTACTTATTGGCATGCGAAGTTTTTTCTACCATTTTTAATGCTTGGATTAGGAGGTTTCATCAAAATTCTAGGGTGTCGAATAATGTCCTTGGAGGATCAACTTTGAGATTCCAGATAAAGGCAAGCGCTAGAGCCCAGAGGTGGGGGGCACATGGTGCTATTGATGAATATGATTCCATTATAGGAAATGATTTTGATGATATGCGATTATTTGTTGTAGCATGAAGTTTTTTGGACTCTAGAGGCCATTTAGAGCCTCTTTTTTTATGTATTTTGGGTCAGATATAGATTGCACTCAATGTGTTTTTAGTTATATGCAACCTTACTTTCTATATACATGAGAAACTTTGCATATTTATGTATAATGGTTTGGATTCTTAAGGATGCACATGAATATATATGTTTTTTTTTCTTTACAAAATTTGAATATTTTATGTATTTTTTGGTCCAGTTTTTTCTAGTTTTTTACCGGTTCCAGTCCAGTTTGGGTTTTTGGGCTTGACCGGTTCGATGTTCGGTTCGGTTTTGATAACATTGATCCAATTAGCTATGTTTCCCAATTTACGCGAGCTCAAAAAACAGAACATTGGATAATGACAAAGAGGATGGTGTGGTATCTAAAAAGAATGCTAGACTTTGGTATTCTATATGGGAAAAGCAAGTAGCCTCAATTGTGTGGGTTTTTAGACTTGGATTGGGTAGGATTCGTGGATGTCAGGAGGTCTACAAAAGGTTATGTGTTTAGCCTTGGCACAAGGGTAATTTCTTGGATCATAAAGAAATAACTTGCAGTTTCACTTTTGTCTACAAAAGCGAGCAAGAAGTAGCAGTAAAGGGGGCGTGTGAAGTAGTTTGGCTTAGACAAATGCTTGGAGATTTGCAAGTGCTTCAGGATTCAAAATAAGTCCATGGTACTTTTTTGTGATAATCAGGGAGTTCTCTTGTTGGCAAAGAGAATTGTCTTCCATGAACAAACAAAACATATAGTTGTACATTGTCATTTCATCCAACAACTTGTAGAAGACAAAGAATTTGTGTTGTAATGTTGCCCAACTCAAGACCAAACTGTAGACATTTTCATCAAGTCTCTTGACCCAGATAAATATGTAAAATTTTGGGGCAAAGTTGGTGTATTTTCTAGAATGACCATTAAGGGACAATGTTAGAGTTATTTAATTCATAATGGTCATCTAGACCATAGACTTAGGCATATTAATAAAGTCACTTGTTGACTTAGTCAAATTCATCCTTATTGTTGTCATTTAAGTAATTTTAGGGATTATGCATCTAGAGGTTTTGCACTTAGGGTATATGACATTTCTTTACTATAAAGAAACATGTGCTCTCTCCATTTTAATAATCCAAGAATTATTTCTTTCTTCCAAGTTCTCTTATGTTATCGGTTTCTCATGTTTGTTTTGTAAATTTCCTTAAAATCCGCTCTAGGGCTAGAGTATGTTGGATTAATTAATTTAAACCCAAATTCTTACAGTTAACCACACATGGATTTTTTCACCAAATAAAATTGTAGTGGAATAAAATACCGAGAGAAATACCAATCAATCACATCAATAGAAACGACACAATCTTTTTGGGTATAAACCCCCAGACAAAACCCAAGATGGGAAAACCGGCGCAGCAGTATGAGAGGATATTTTATTAAGAAAATATGAAGCCTTTTACAATATCAAAAAACCGAATTTTCCCAAAATGGCAAAATCAAATCACACAAATCAACTGAGAAAAACCTGTAGGGTGGCACGGTTCTCAAAGCAGCTGTACGGCCTGTATGAAATCCATATGGCCTGGTGTACAGACTGTCTGCTATACGGATGTACGACTTGTAGCTGTACGGTTTACCTCTGCCGAATACTCCCCGTCTCCCTCCTCTGCAAATTCGTGCTGCCTTCTCCGAATCGCTGATCCTCCGTCTTCTTCGCGAAAACTCTCTCTCTCACACTTCTTTTCCTTCGTCTTTGTCGGAATGCAATTGTGTGTCCTCTCCACCAATTGATCTTTCTTTTATAAGTCAATGCTAAGCGAAAACCCTAATCTCACTATAGATCTATGGATGAGATCCTCCGGTGAGATTGGACGGCCAAGATTAGATTTGGCCATTACTTAAATATTTTCACTTACACTTTACAAAAAGTGTTTCATAAAGTCAATCAATAATTAGATCACTTTAATTTATTTTCCAAAGTAAACTTAGGAAAAATAAATTAAATACAATTGGCTTCCTGATTTGAGTCTTCTACATGCAAGGACACATGCATGTAGGAAGACCTTACTTGTTGTCACTTTCTAACACTCTCTCTCAACGAGGAAGGGATTCGGTAACAACCCCAACTTACCTCTGAACTTCGCAAACTTAAATTTGCAAAGTGCCTTGGTGAATATGTCTGCCACCTGCTCATCTGTCTGTATGTACTCCAATCGAATGGTTCCTCTCTGAACACAATCTTTGAGGAAGTGATACCGGATGTCATTGTGCTTACTCCTGTCATGAAACACTGGATTCTCAGAAAGGTTGATACCACTCTGATTGTCACAGTGAACTATAGTAGTCTCTAGTTCACTCTCAAATATTCCTGAGAGAAACTTCCTCCGTCACATCCCCTCACATGCAGCCATGCTGGCTACCATGTACTTAGCTTCAACTGAGCTCAATGCAACTGACTTCTGCTTTATGTTGAACCAAGAGACAACTCCTGATCCAATGCTGAAGCAGCAACCTGAAGTGCTCTTCTGATCCTCTACACATCCTGACCAGTCAGCATCTGTGAAACCTACCAACTGTATACTCCCATTGCGTTCATAAACCAATCCATACTCCACTATACCTCTGATGTAGCGAAGTATGTGCTACGCAGTTGTCTAATGTACTCTTCGAGGGTTCACCATGAACTGACTCAAAGAGTTGACTGCAAAGCTAATGTCTAGTCGAGTGTTGACTAGATACATAAGAGACCCGATAAGTTGCCTATACGGTGTAGGATCAAACTCCTCTGATCCCGATACATCGATCTTCCCCTAGTTGGTAACTAGAGATATGACCATAGGTCTACAGTCCTCCATCCTGAATCTCTTCAAGATCTCTACTGCATACTTCCCCTGTCCAATGAAGAAGCACCCATCTCTCTGCCAGACCTCCAGACCTAGAAAGTAATGCATCAACCCAAGGTCTTTCATCTCAAACGCCACTGCAAGATTTGACTTGCAGTCCTTGATTAGCCTCTCATCTCCTGTAAGGAAGAGATCATCCACATATAGAACCAATATGAGAGGTACCTCACCTGACAAGAAGTACAGGTTATGGTCTGCCTCACTCCGCTGGAAACCCATCTCTCGTAGATAGCTGTCAATCCTCGAGTACCATGCTCGAGGTGCTTGCTTGAGCCCATAAAGAGCTCTATGCAACCTGCATACATGCGACTCCCTACTCTCCACCTCAAACCCCTCTGGCTACTCAATATAAACCTCTTCCTCAACAACTCCATTGAGGTAAGCTGTCTTCACGTACATCTGATGAACGTGCCAACCCATCTCTGCTGCCAATGATAGGATAGTTTGAATAGAAGAATATCTAGCGACAGGGGCAAAGGTTTCCTCATAGTTAATACCTTCCTTTTGCGAATACCCCTTCGCCACAAAGCCTGCCTTGTACTTCTCCACACTTCCGTCTGTTGCATGCTTTACCTTGTAGATCCATCTAGATCCTACCACCTTTTTATTATGTGGCCTCCAAACAACCTCCCATACCCGATTCTTCATGATTGGGTCATACTCCTCAACCATGGCCTCTTGCCACACATCATGTTGTGCATCCGCCTCAGAACTAGAAGGTTCATAGTCAATCAACTTTGTCATCAGTGCCATATAACTCAATCTATCTGGTGGTACACTCTGTCTAAAAGATCTCCGTGGAAGACTCACCTGTCTGGAATCCTGAACTATGGACCTATACCACTTAGGCCGTTGCCTAGTGTCTGCCTGTTGCGACTGTTGGATATCCTGCTGCTGCTGCTGCTGATCCTCCCAATCAAAGATAGGAGGATCCTGTCCACCTGACTCCCTCTGTCTACCAGAACATGTGCCTTGTGTATGAACCTGTACCTGTGACTCCTCCAACTTGACTCCTCCCTAGTCCTCAGCTGGCTGCTCCTGTGCTGGTAACTCCATAGATCTTCTCAAGGTTCTATCCTCAACAAACTGGACATCCCGAGTCACAATGATCCTCATGCGAGCTGGGACATATACTCAAGCGTTAGAAGTCTCACTATACCCAACTAAAAGCCCCTTCTCTCCAGAAGGATCCAGCTTCTTCCTAGTGTAAGCATGAATGTGGCAATAGCAGATACCCCCAAATATGCGCAAATGACTCACATCCGGTCTAGTACCTGTAAATACCTCCTTAGGTGTCTTCCTCCCCAATGTTGTGTGGGGACACCTGTTCTGGACATATACTGTAGTCCAAAATGCCTCGGCCCATAGGAATAGTGGTAATCCTTGATCAAATAGCATGGCCTTGGCTGCACTCACCAGTGTCATGTTCTTCCTCTCCGCCACCCCATTCTACTGCGGGGTATGAGGAACAGTGTGTTCCTTCTTGATCCCCTCTGATGCATAGCGATCCATGAACTCTCTGTCGGTGTACTCACCACCGTTATCTGTCCTCAATATCTTGATCTTTCTCCCTGTTTGGTTCTCCACGAGAGTTTTGAACTCTTGGAACCGATCAAAGACCTCTGACTTGACCTTCAAAAAATAGATCCAGGTTTTCCTGGAGTAATCATCGATGAATGTAACGTAGTAACTGTAACCATTGAAAGAATGGACGCTCATCGGTCCGCATACATCCGAATGCACCAAGTCTAAGGCCCCCTCAGACTTGTGCTCACTATGTGGGAAAGGTCTCTTGGTGTTCTTCCCCAATGCACAACCCTTGCAGTGGTTGTGCTTCTCCTGTACTAAAGGAACTCCAATAACTGCCTGTCTCAGATGCCTCAGCGCACCATGATGTAAATGTGCCATCCTCCTATGCCATAACTCACCATCACTACTGCTGCTGCTGACTAGAGCCTTTGCAGGCTCAAACTGTAGTCTGTAAACCTTCCTACTCCGAACCCCAATCATCCTGTCCAATCTCTGATCTGACCCATGTGGCCTCATATATACTTTCTTGTCCCAGTAAGTCACTAGAAAACCCTTGTCTTCTAGTTTGGAAACTGATATGAGATTCTTTGTCATCCCTGGGACATATAACACATCAGCAAAGCTGATAGGTTTTCTAGACTCCCTTTGAAACGAAATAGTGCCAACACCTTGCGCCTGATACCGCGCATCATCTCCTAACTCAATATGGAGATTTACTCCACCCTCCTGCAAGCTCTTGAAGAACGATATGTGTCCTGTCATGTGACAAGATGCACCGCTATCCACATACCAGATACTGCTGTTGACGGAACTTGCCATGCAAGCTATCAAGCAAAAGTCCTCATCCAAACTCTTGCTAAAATCATCCACCTCTGTAGATCCACCTCTGTTGTTGTTCCTCTCTGGGCACTGGGAAGCAAAGTGTCCATGCTTGTGACAAATGAAGCACTTGACCTTTTTCATGTCCAAGTTCTTCTTGCCACCCTTCTTCTTCTTTGCCTTCCCTTTTCCTTTGCTCGTTAGGGCTAGAGCCTCTTCATCCATGATCTGTGTAGTACTGCTGGATGAAGCTGAACCTTGACCCATCCAGGTCTCTTCCTGTGCAAAGTCATCCCACAATCTCTGCCAGTCAGAGAGATTCTCCCTAGCCACCACGCCTTTAACAAAGACGTTCCACGTCTTAGAAAAGCCATTGAGAGCTATACGAACTAGCTCCTCATCCTCACTCTTAGAGCCCACTGCTCCAAGCTCATCCCTAATCTGTGTGAGCCTTGTAAGATAAGGCACCACTCCTTCACCCTTGGCCATCTTGGTACTGCAGAATCTCTCTTGCAGCACCATCTTCTGGTTTTCATTCTTGCTCTGGTAGAGGCTCTCCAAAGCCTTCCACATCTCTAATGCGGTTTTCTTACCAGACAGATGAGGGACTCTATGGTCCTTCACCCCATCTAAGATGATCAACATAGCTCTAGAATCTATCTTCTTCCATCTAGCCAAATCTGTCGGATCTGTGGGAGCAGACTTCTGATCATCAATGTGCTCTTCAGCATCACTGACATCTAGGATCCTGGTGATCCTCTCTTTCCAAGTAGGAAAGTTCTGTTTTCCCTGGAGTCTATCCTCAATTCTGAAATGTACAGTCATAGTGAATAGTGCCTGTAAACCCTTGGATATATATGCCAATAATCTATCCAACCAACCTGCTGCTTTCTCTTAGTCTGCTCAGAAGAGCTCTGATACCATGTAAATTTCCTTAAAATCCACTCTAGGGCTAGAGTATGCTGGATTAATTAATTTAAACCCAAATTCTTACTGTTAACCACACATGGATTTCTTCACCAAATAAAATTGCAGCAGAATAAAATACTAAGAGAAATACCAATCAATCACATCAAATAGAAACGACACACTCTTCTTGGGTATAAACCCTCGGACAAAACCCAAGATGGGAAAACCGGTGCAGCAGTATGATAGGATATTTTATTAAGAAAATATGAAGCCTTTTACAATATCAAAAAATCGATTTATGCCCAAAATGGCAAAATCGAATCACACAAATCAACTGAGAAAAATCTGTAGGGTGGCACGGTTCCCAAAGCAGCTGTACGACCTACTACTGTACGACCTGTACGGATCTGTACGGTCTGTACAGACCGTCTGTTGTACGGCTGTACGACCTGCAGCTGTACGGTTTACCTCTGCCGAATCCTCCCTGTCTCTCTCCTCTGCAAATTCGAGCTGCCTTCTCCGAATCGTTGCTCATCCGTCTTCTTCGCAAAAACTCTATCTCTCATACTTCTTTTCCTCCGTCTCTGTCGGAATGCAATTGTGTGTCCTCTCCACCAATTGATCTTTCTTTTATAACTCAATGGTAAGCGAAAACCCTAATCTCACTATAGATCTATGGATGAGATCCTTCGGTGAGATTGGATGGCCAAGATTAGATCTAGCCATTACTTAAATATGTTCACTTACACTTCATAAAAAGTGTTTCATAAAGTCAATCAATAATTAGATCACTTTAATTTATTTTCCAAAGTAAACTTAGTAAAAATAAATTAAATACAATTGGCTTCCTGATTTGAGTCTTCTGCATGCAAGGACACATGCATGCAGGAAGACCGACCTTGTCACTTTCTAACATGTTTTTTGTAATAATTTTTGTTTCCTTTCTCTCTTACAAAACTTCCATTGTGGGTTATGGGCCTTTGTGCTCTGCACACTGCCTTTTAAATCTCATAATACACCCTACTTATTTCGGAAAAGAAATGGAATGAAAAGCTGCACATTGCAAAGACAAGAATGAAAGTTGAACACTGAACTTGAAACAATTAAATCAGAAATAAAAATTGGAAAGCTATCTCTCAATCAGATTATGGATTTTAAATTTTAAATTTTGCCCTCTATCTTTTATTTATTCTCAAACGCAAAGTAGTAAAGAATAGTGAACTAATGTCATTTCTCTAAACTAGAGAGCTTGGAACTCAAAACTATAGGCTATAGCAATAAACGTAACCTAAAACATAAAATTAAAATCAAATTACCAACCTGAAAATGCCAAATGGATTTGGATGTTTAAGGATTCCTTCAATAATCGTGGAGTAAAACTGTGCAAGTTGTAAATGAAAATTTTAGGTCGCAAATGGAACTTTCAGGCTGCAAATTAAACTCAGAAAGGTGTGTTACCTCTAAAAAATGCATCTTCATTTGTTCAAAGGTATCCTTTCCAAAGATCTCAGTTACGGAAACAAATTGGTACTGATGTACCCTTGCTATCAAGGTTATTCTAAAACATTTCTGAGACAAGGATGGAGGTGTCAAGGATTGAAGCAAACACCGTCAATGAACATCAGGCTTAGTTGAAGATTGGTCGAAGAGTTTCCAGTATTGAAGAAGTGTGCACTTGGGGGTGCACTGTGGTTTTCAATTCTTGTAAAGGTAGCAAGTTACACTGAAGTCTGCACAACGATTTGGGGGCTACATCCTGTGTCTGCGCACAATAAAATCTGGGCATAGACAAGTCACTGCTCACTGAGTAAAAGGATTGTTCTTGTGGCTGTCACCTACAGGCTAGATACTGCATATGGTTGAGCTTATTAGCGGAAATCTTACTAGGAAAAGGTCAAAATTTGATACAGAGCTTAGTTTATTAAAAGAAAATTTGAGAAGTCCAGAGGCAAAATTAAAAGAACAAGCTACTCAAATATAAATTGATCGTGACAATGTTCATGGATTAACGCAGCCAGCAGGATTGTGTCCTGGGAGACAGAATTGGCAAATGCCTTTTATTTGGTCGAATCTCTAGCAGTTTTTGGAGACGATGAGAAATAGTACATTACCAAGTTGCTGAAGGAAATATTCTGCAGGAGATGGTAAAGGGCAGATATGCAGGTAAGAGATAAGATCTTGGTATTGTTAGAAGCCTGGCTGAAATGCTTCATGCAGTGGATTCAAATGACAAACAGGCCGTCAGGGATGAAGTTATAACAGATCTTGTCGAACAATGTCGTTCCAATCATAAGAGAAGTCTTCTTCCGAAAATACTTGTGAAACACACGATGCAGGTCATATAGAAGAAGATAGTGACGCTTGGCCAAGCCCCAATGCTGTTGGAGGCACACTGAAGAGTGCTGCAACTGTTGGTCACCAAGTTTTTGCTCTTCAGGATAAATTGTTATCATTTTGAGCAGAGCTTTCAGGAGGCCGACGATCGCTGAATCACGCTCAACCATGCTCAATGCTCAAAACATTAAAGATACGGATCACTCATCTTGGTAGCCAGGTAATGAAACGGGAAGCTGTAGCCATCACTAGCACTTCACGTGGCAGCAAACTGATTGATGCGCAATTGAATACAAAGCTCGGGTTTCAACAATCTCCACGTCGCAGAGGGTAGCTGATCGGGGTTCACGCCGTGACAGCCGAGTTGAGGAGTTGGATGCACATTTTCTTTTTGTCGCCGATTGCAGAGTCAGTTTTCTTTCAGCTTCCTTTTGTTCATGGTAGCTATCTCAGACACAGTTTGACGGATTCACTGTTGGATCGGAACCCTAGCTGTCCGTCGACATTGGCAACCGATTGATCAGCACAGAAGTAATTTGTATGTCTTGGTGAGGTATAACAGATTCTTGGCAAACAACTCTGAGTGGATGGTAACGCCATCGCAGCAGTTGATACCCCATCGGGCGTAATTTACTGAAAAAACTTTGGGATAACACCGGTTGTCACCTTCTTATCAGCCGAGTTCACGCGGTTTCCTTACACTGGCAACCAATTGATTGGTGCGGAGTGTTTAATAATGCTCGGGGTTCGATGGCTAATCGACACAGCGATTGTTCAAACTAATCGAGGTTCACGCCGTAGCTACCAGATATCGGGTTGAATTCCACGCCAAACTGGGTGAATTTCATAGCAGCACATGTCCACCTGCTATTCTCTTGGGAGAGACCGGCTACTTTTCTTCCACGTGGAGTTTCTTTTGGCAATCGAATACCAATCCGAGTTTCACTTCAAGCTGTCCGCCGGTTATGTTTTGGGGTATCTCTTCATTCATGGAGATAGGAGCTGTTAGAGTGGTCATCTTTAGAGAGTTTGAAGTCTTTGTTTGGGAGAAAAGTGTGACCCTTTTTCACTTTATCTCCATTAGTTTATTATTTTATTTCAGAGGTAGGTAGGTTTTTGGGGCTATATAACAGGCCATCCTTCTCCTTTGTAGACATGAAAAAAATTTGGGAGTTTTCCTCTCCTTGAGCTTAATGAAAAATACCATGGGATTCTTTGGAAAAACTGAGCAATCTCTTGGCACGATCTTGTGAGTTTTTGATAAGTGTGAATACTTTTAAGATTCTGCGTTTTCTTTTCAGCATTTGTGTAAAAGGCCAGAGAAGGGTGACAATCCACCACGTTGGAAGGTGAAGAATTCTTAGCAGCTGCCTTCTTTTTCGCCTTTGGCGAAGAACTCTTGGCATCTGCTTTCTTTTTCCCTTTGTGAGCGTGCATACGCAGGTATTGATTTTTACATTTAATCTAGTTTGATTGTGTAATATTGATCTTTGGTTTGCATAGTGCACCTCCCGCAGCTAGAGAAGAAGAAGTACTCTTTCTGATTGTCAAACACTAGACTGAGCAGGGGTTGCTCAATAATGCGATCTTTCCCCCTCAGTCACATATGACACAAGGCCCCTTTGATCTCTCTTTTGACTCCATTCGCCCCTCTGATATACTGGCACTGGCCTTTCCTCGAGGACTGATCCTCCCAACTTTCCCATCACTCAATCAAGATACATTTTTCTGTTACAATCGTTTCCTAAGGCAACCTCTTCAGTTCACCTTGCCCCCCGTTGCACCTGCCTTAGCGATCCTATCTTAGGGATACCCCCCTTGAGTTGGAGAAGAGCCAACCTGAAGCGAGAGGAGAGGAGTGTGGTGACATTGGCCTCTCTCCTCAGAGTTGTCAATCGAGCTGGTGTGTTTACATTTTGGGCTTCAACACACGCATGCCAGTCTTGGGAGACAACAAGGTGAACTCAATTGTTTCTTTTGCTTAAATAATAAACTCAGAACTCCTTGCTTCTGCATTCGTCTTGCTCAATGCAAAGTTTGGCATTTGCAAACTGCTTCAACGTTCCTATTCCTTCAATGCACATCATATTTCCTTAGGGAAAGCTCGATATTCCTCAAAGGGTGAAGGCTTGAACAATGACAACTCAAAGAATGATGACTCATTAGTGAAATAAATGGTGAAAAAGGAAAATGAGTTGGCCCTACATAAGTCGATTTTGTTTGTGGGATTTGTCTACGTTTTTTGTCATTTTCTTATTTAACATTGACTTTAGCGCTTTTTAATTTTTATTGACTCTTTTTTGTCCTTAATGAAGATATCGTGGGAAGACTTTGGTGTTGCCCGAGGGAGATGATAGGAGGTGGCTTGGTCCTTGGGAAACTTTTTTTGCTTCTCCAGGGACATCTCTAGGATCTCGAGATGTCTTGAGGTAACCTGAGACATCTCTTGTCTTTGAAATGTGAACCCTAGATCAGGAGATGCATCTCCTTTCTACTATTAAAATATCAAAGTCTTGCTAAATCTATAGTTTAGTGAATTGCTGTTGAAATTGAGGTGTAAGTACCCCACATTCTCAAAAAGGTGATAGAGAGGGTTGGGTATTAGAGGTGTTATCAAGGCTTTTTGTAGGTTCATCTCTGAATTTCTATGTCACCTCTAGATCTAGTAGACATAGTAGAATGAGTTTAATTTAGTGTCAAGGTGCGTGTCAATGCAAAATGCAACTTAATGTGCTATGCATTGAGATTTTGGAAGCATGGATTCATAAAATTTCAGGTCACCCAGAATTATTTTTCTTGCTATTATTGTTTCAATGATTATTGCCAAAGAGTTGAGGTATGATGAATTGTATTTCTTTTATTCTTCCCACCTTTGGTTGTAGCTCTTGTACACCACAAAGCCATATATAATTTTAGGCTGGGGGACTTCAACTTACAAACATACTTGTTTGTTGAACACCATAGTTCAACAATGATACCGAAAACTTGAAGAACATGAAACCATCCAAGGAACTTTTAGTATCAGTGAAAATGTTAGGTTACTATGTAAAGATGGGCAGTTGAAGGAGGTCCTGGACCTATGTTTTGTTTATGATAGACAGGGATTGTCAGTAGATTGTAAAACATATTCTTGGCTCTTCAAAGGGTGTATTACAAAGAGGGCACTTGTAGAGGGAAAGAGTATCCATACCCACATCATCAAAACTGAATTTAGGTTGAGTATAATTGTGTTTAGAATCACATTAACATATATTATATGCCAAATGTGGCTGTTTGGGGAATGTACAACACTTGTTTGACAAAATGCCCAAAGGAGACGTGTTTTCTTATAATGCTACGATCTTGAGATATTCCCAAACTAGGTTCTATGGCAAACCTTTTGATTGCTGATATTTTGAGCTCACTTGCATAATAGGTGATTATGTTGACAACGATATTGACACTTATAGGAAGATTTTCATAAATCCAACATATCCACTCTCTTATCAAAAATATCTTCTTTTGGTAGACCCTCTTCAATAGAATTTTTGATCAAAATATTTGGTGCACCTTCTTGATTGAGGGTTTCTCGATGAAGAAAAAACCACAATCAACTTCAAGGTATTTTATGAAAGAAACAGATTAGTATCCCATGCAAGGCCATTCATGACATATTGATTTTCAAATCTGCAAAACAAAGATTCCATGGTTTCATACAATAATATTGTGATGTAGATCTATAGATACCATGGAGATCTAGGTGTGTTGCTTTCCCCTCATAGATCTATGACATCAAACATCCCATGGAGAAACTACCATTTTGTTATCACCATTGCCTTATCATTGGCTTTTCAATAGCCTCCCATGGATCATTGCCATGAAGGAAGTACCATGCTTTTAAGACTAAAAGGGCTTTGATATGTTAAGTAATCAAGACAGAGACAATAAGATGGCGAAAAAGGCTCAAGCCATATTCAACTCTATATTCATCCAATGATATCAATATATAGTACATGGATGTAACTACCTCTAGATCTAGATTTCATGGACAACTCATTAGTGGATAAGTATGACAACGCCTCATTAGGAGATAAGGATGATAACTCATAAAGGGGTGATCTAGGACCTTGTGATTGTCTCGGGACTCACAAACTAACAATCCAATGTGGTCTAGTAAAAACAAAAATTGCCTCTAAAGATTGCTTCTTGGCCTAGGCAATCATGTTAAAATTAGTGCAGCTGCGAGACCCATTCTCAGAGAGGATGGTACCCTAGTCAATTAACTAGGGTTCTTGGTCAAGTTAACTAGGCAAAGTAAAGAGTAAGACCCTAGAAGGTACCCGAGGGCTCCCAGCTGTCTCATGGGGTTCTTGGTCGAAGACCAAATAGATTGATGCCATGCAAAGTCCCTAGCATGTGGCTAGGGCCCCTACTTGTCTCTAGGGTATTCTGGTCTGGGACCAGATAGTTTCTTGGTCACAAGGGCCAAGCATGTCTTGCAGGTTGAGACAGAGACCTCTTGGTCTAGGACCAGGCAGATTCTTGGTCATGAGGACCAAGTAGTTCCTGCAGTGACATACCTGGTCGGTTAACCAAGTGGATTTTGGTCAGTGGACCAAGATGATGATGTGTGATGTCCTCTTCTCCTAGGTCTTCGAGATGGTTGAGTTAGATGGTCTTCTCAAGGGACTGGCCACCCCTTGATGAAGCCACTAACATTTGACCTGAGGAATAGTCTAGAGGACCACATAATCACATCATTCAGTGTGAATCCTTTCTTATATAGTGATGATGAACTTTCAGGTTATATGAAACATTTGTACATTTGAGAGAGAGATGACTGGTTGTACCCTCCCCACCATGGTTGATTTACTTTTGGTCCTTACACCTTGTTGTTTATTGGTCTTGTGGTACCTTGTCTTTGACTTGTGGTTAGTAGGGTCATTTACCCTTCTTGAGTTGTTTTTGATTTGTACCAACTTGATGTTTTGGATCCTATGGGTACTATGGTTGTTTGTCCACTTTGTGGTTTACTCTTGGTCCTAGGGGTTATGGGTCATGTACCCACACTTATATTATGTTGGGTCATGTATTGGTTGTATCCTCACCTAACAAATTAAAAGACCCTAGTACCCACCTAATGTCACCCTACTTATGTTTTATGTTTTATGTTATTAAATGTGATTTTATTATTTTTTGTTAGTACCCACCCAAATCACTTTATTTTTTATGATTTTATTTTTAAGTGGTACTTTCCTAATTGTATGGAACCCTAACTTAAATAAAGAATTTATTTTTTAAAGACCTTTCTAGAAGAACCTATACATATATATTGAAGACCTCTCTTTAGCATTCATTCATCATTACATTTTAGCTTTGCTCCTTCCTTGCTTGACGGCAAGGTTATCAAAGCTGCTCTTTCTGAGTTTGAAGGCCGCCCACCTGCTGATCAATTCAGATCCGTTTTTTATGAAGTTTGATTTGCATTCAGGGTTTTATCTATGACCAAAACTTGATCCATTTTTTTGACTTGGTTGAAGAAGACCGTGACAGCTGTAACCTAACCCGTGAACTTGTGGAGTTCGATCTGCTGCTATAGGTCCCTATCTCATTGCCTAGAGGTCTGATCTGCTGTTAAAGGGGCCCAATCCGCTACTTAGAGGCCCGAACTGCTGTTCTATGGTTGACTGGGGTACAATCTGTCTACTGATGAGCCCGATCTGTTTATTGAGGGATCTGGTCTGCCTGCTATGGTCTTAGTTGAGCCCGATCTGTTCCTTTGTACTTTGACTGTGATCCAATCTGCAGCTTATGGACTGTTTGGAATCCATCCTGCCTATTCAAGGTCTGATTTGTTGAACTGATCTGGTTCCTGTGGACTTGCTTGACTGGGCTGTAAAGCCTAGAGACCAGATCTGGTATACCTTGTGAAGGCCGTGAGGCTGGGGTTCAGATCTGCCTGCTGTGGATTGATTTGACTGTGGGCTTTATGGGTTTGATCTTATGATCTGATTCTTGTTAAGTGCTTTATATCAGCTCTATCCTAAACCCTTACTGCTGAGAATCACTTTGACCAGATTCTTACTGCTGAGATTTGTTTTAAGTTTGGTCTTTGCACTGAAGTTTAATCAGGGTCTGATATTTGTGCTAATCCTTTATATTTATTGAGGTCTTCACCTAGGGTTTAGATCTCTTGTATTTACAGTTTTTGGACATCTATCATGTTGGGACTTGATTACGACTACCTCTGTGTTTTCTGAATTTCATTGACCATCTCTATTTGACTGTACCTCAGACCAGTCATCTCTCTCTCTCTGATTTGTACTTACCCTTTAGTAGGGTCAGCTGGTTCCCAGTGTTGGCTAGCCTCTGAGAGGCACAGCTTTGTCTGAAAGTAATATTTCTGAGTATAAAACAGGAAGGGTTCCACAACCCAGGTAAGTATCCTCACTCGTCTCTTTTGTTGTTAATTAAACAAGTTAGTTATCTTGCTATTCCTGATTACATGTTACTGAAGATTACTTTAACACGGTGACCGAATTGGTAGTGTTAAAGATGAAAAGTTGAAAGAGATGAAAATTATGTTTCAGTTCCATTTACTACTGTACTATTTCGTTTCTATATTAGTTTGTTAAAAGAGATTGATTGTTTATTTTCTGCATTAAACCCTAACCCTAAAAATGAGAAGAACAAGAGCAATACCCAGAAGGATCAGACTTTTGAGTTGTTGCATTTCTTGGTTTGTTGACATGAAGGCTTTGTTGTTTGTAATGATGTTGAAAAGATCATGGTTAAATTACCAGAAACCCAAATCAAAATCCATCATACATAACCCATATTTTGAGCTGCAACTTGTACAGATTCGGATTTAGATTCAGAATAATGCGAAAAATATGGATGGGATAAATGATCATATTGTCCAATCATTAATGTCCATTGTCAAAACTGAAGATACATGCCTGAAACATCTCGAAAATATGCCTGCGACATCTTTGAAATCTACTTGGAATGTCTCCAAAATCTGCCCGGAAGTCCCTGAAATCTGTTGGGGACGTTTTGGGTATGGCCAGCAGGTCCCCAAGCCCCCAATGAAGTCCCCTACAGATTGGGGAAGTTTCCTGGGGGTCCCCAAGTCCTCGGAACACGGGAACAGCAGGGATGGGGCTTTTTTTTTGGGGGGGGGGGGGGGCACGCAACATAGATATAAATATATAAAGAATTGTATTTTAAGAGTTAACATCAACATGGCAATTCTGATTTTCACAAGGCTTCCTGAAGCGGAAGACAACTCATATTTTCTTTTCAAAATTAATAGCTTAATAAGCATGCTGTTTTTAATTGATTTACTTGCAAGTGTTTACATTCTTTAGTTGAAATGTAAACCAGGGATGGCTATGAACTTCTGATCTTACAGTTGGTATGATTTTATATATACCGGTTACTTGGGCTTGTCAGTATTCATATTCTCCTTAATTGTTTTTGAAAGAATGTGAAGCACATTAGCTTATCATATATATAAAGCAAATCTTATTTTTGGTTAGAGAATGTTGCTAATAAGTTTCTTTTAATACATATTAAATATTTATTCAATAGCTTGGTTGATATTTCAGCTTCATCTCCAAGAGGGTGGCCTGCATGCTGATATAAATGGAGATGGAGTGCTAGATCATGTTCAGGTATTTTGTTGTATTAGTTGTTCATCCTGTTTTTGAACCATTGGAGTTGATTTTCTCAATAATTAATTTTTCTAGGTTACAATAATGACTTTTTACTATTTAGTGAAGTATGAGGACCATGGCATTAGAACCAATCATATATTATGTATGGATGTCACTAGAGGTTCACATTTTTGTGATTCTTTTCATCTTGACTTATGTTAATTTTACAGTGGACCCACTCTGCACTTTCAATAATAATTCTAATTAATAAACTGGTGCATTTGCTCTAATACCACTTGTTACAAACCTGAAAACTTCTATATTCCATTCCTGTAAAGCATATTTGTGATTACTCAGCCTGCATTGTTCTAAAGAAATTGATTTTTGGAAGCCTTGTAATGGAATCACATGATTACATATTTTGATAGCCTTAGCAACCATAGGATCCTATATCAATAAAATTGGATACACTGCATTAGTTCTCTAGGTCAAGGATTGTTTTTCTGTACTGAATTCCAAGCGTTTTGCTGGCCGTCAATAGAGATTAAATGCAGGCCTTTTTTGGAGCAGGCTTTGTACCAATATTATAGAAAATTACAAACAAACCCCCTATAGCAGGCAGAAAACTTGAGTTTAGCAGCAGTAAACAGCTAGTAATAATTTTGGGAAAATAAAGATTTCTCCCACTAAGACTTAATGAAATATCTCTTGGTGCTTATGGATGGTTGATGCTAGCTAGCACTATGATGTGGATGTCTTGCTTTTGGTTTACTCTTGGATCAACAATTGCTGCTATTTTGGGATGATTTGCAAGTAAGCTCTTTACTTTATGAGGTTAAGTTGTTCAATTGTGGATGATTTGCTGGCTTGTTCTCAGCTCATGACTGTATCCCCTAGGACTCCATTTTGGAGAATATTGTGCCCAAAGTAGTATTGAAGATACCACATAGGTTATTCCCTTGTAGATCCTTGGGTGAATTCTGGTCTTTCTTGAATTTTTTAGGTATGGGTAGTCAAACTCTAGCTATTCTTGGACACTAGCAAATTTTTTATTACTATGCTTGATTGACCCCATTTGCCCATTTGATAAGACATTGGTTTCCAATCTCTTCATCACCATTATCTTTTTTCATAAAAACCTTGTTTTGTTAGGGTTACTCTTCAAATTCACCTTGTGCTTCATTGCTAAACCCTAGTAATCCTATTTAGGAACTCCTCCAATGAGTTAGAGAAGAGCTAGCCTAAAGAGTAGAAGAGAGTTGGTGAGGTGACAGGGGGCCTGTCGGGACCTCAAGCATTTGAAGGTTGGTGCTCCTTCCTTGGCATGGCAGAACGCCCGCCATGAGCTTGGCATAAATTGGATGTGGAATTGAGCATGTTGCGATACACATGAGGACCTATTACGCTTAAAAGAGTGCCTTGGAAGTTGGACAAGGCACGACACTTGTAAGTGCACGTTGGCTAAACTGTAGGTTTAAAAGTCTTGCGCACGACAAGGTAGCAAGATGTATGGGACATGATGGTTAGCTAAGTGTGGAAGGGCACACGCCCTTGTATAAGCTTGGGTGCATGTTGAGATTAGGTACAAATTGAGTTGGATGCGGACCTAAGGAGCCTAACATATGGCAAATGTGGTGGACGGTTGCTTGTGGGCTTACAATCAAGGTGGGCTTGCGATGGGCTTGATGGACTTGTTGAGTAAGCAAGTAACTTAACCGCTCAAGTGAGCCAGAGAGTAGTGTTGGGGCTCCATCCGATGTAGCAAGGCGTGGAGGGCTTCACCGGACTCAGGCGAGCGTGTATGTGGATTTGTGAAGGGGCATGCACTTGAACTGGGTGTTGGATGAGGCTTCTTTGATGGTGTTGGCCAATGCACTCCTCCTTAGAGCAAGGAAGATAGTGGGCGCCCATCCACTATATAAAGGGGATGTGAGTGCAAGTTCAAGTCCTTCATTCATTCAAGGTCAATCATGTTCAAATGAGGCGGACTTGGGTGCAGGTTAGGTGTATGAAGACCAACACAGGCTTAAGTTCCGGGCTAGCCATGTGGAGGTTAGACTTAGCATAATGTAGTTCATGGGGAAGGCAGGTCCTGTGTTGAGGTAGGCCTGTGATGCAATGTGATAGGTTTGTGGATGCAGCAGAGGGAGAATGTGCACACAATGAAGGTGCTTTGGATGAGTTGCTTGGTGGTCAAGCATACTTGCTTGAAGGTTTGTTTGGGCAGTCTTGGTGGAGATGCATTCAAGCATTGTCCAAGTTTGTTGTACGTTTGTGATCATGCGTTGACCTTGGAGGCACACACCTTTGTTGTAATTTGTACATTGTAACTTCTTGATAATAAAGATTCTTGGTGCCTTGTTTGGGCCAGTGTTTTAAAACTTGGAATTAAGAGTTGAACCGGTCCAGGGTCAACTTGGAGTGGAACCAGAACTGACAATGAACCATAGTGGTTTCATTTCAATGACTCAAACTATTAAAAAATACATAAAATTTTACAATTCTAACGAAAAAAAATATATTTAACATTCCAAGCTATGATTTTAAACCATTAGAGACATAATATGCAAAGTCTACTCATGTATATAGCATGTAATGGTGAATATATCAAAATGGCACCAAGTGCGGTACATATCTGAAGTTCTGAACCAAAATTGAAAATACATAATCATCAAAATCATTGCTTATATTGGGATCCTATTTATCAATTACACCCTATTACCCCCTCCTCTATGCTCTAACCCTTGCCTCTACCTCAAATCTCGAAGTTGATCCTCCATGGACAGTACTTAACAACTTCACACCCTACCATTTTTGATAAATATTCCTAATCCAAGTGTTAAAATAAGGCAGAAAAAGCTTCCCATGTTTAATAAGTGATTTTGCTTGACTGAAGGGTACATTTTTATTAAGGTCATGCTAAAGGAGTTCAATCAACTTAAAAAATCAGGGATTAGCACCATCAATATCAAGGTACATAGAGAGTTTGATGGGCTTGATTAAATTCCAATCCATAAACCCTCATACATGATAGAATCCAGTGGAAATGTTGTAATCTTGAAACCCTAAAAACTATTAAGTCTGTTGATTTCTGAATGGGATCTAAAATTCAACTTTTTGCATATGAAGTCCGATAAGGTTGGAACCACTCTCAAACATTCTGAAACAATTAAAGGTGATGTTAAAAATTTAAGTAAAGGGAAGGAGAATGAAAGATAAAGAGAATGTCACTTTTACTTAAGAATTCAACATTACCATTTAATATTACTCACTTCAATTTCATTGCGGCGGGAGATGTATAGAGACCAAACCGACTGGATTTTTACGGACTTGAGTGGTTCAGGATGGTTCGGTATCGAACTGGCCAAGCCAAACATCGACTTGACTAGTTTGGTACCGAATCGACCTTTGGGCCAAGTTTTCTATTGGTTCAATGTTGTTGATGGTTAGATCGGTCAACTCAGTTGGTTCCGTTTCCGAGTTAACCAGTTTTTAAAACACTGGTTTGGGCACCTTACTTAAATGTGTGTTTGGCATGTTGGTTCATGGTTACTGTTCTTTATACTACAATGTTATATGATATGAGTTAAGATGTTATGTAATATTGACTAAGTGTTGAAAACAACTTAGTAATGAACATAAGCTTGCATATAGACTTTTAGATGACTTGTTGAGTAGGGCAAGGTGTGATCTTTCAGTATTGTAGCTAAAGACATAGGTATGGGCAGTCTTGAGTTGCAGGGTGTAGTTTGCGTACAATAAACATAAGTTGGGAAGACCCTTGCGTTGTGACACAACAGTGTTGCATGCCCCCTTTGAGGGCTCAAAAATGAAAAATTGGGTTTGACGCTCCTAGGGTTGTGACAGTTGGTATCAGAGCCGATTTGAAGGTGAACTTGAGGTGCTCTTCACCACTGCCACCTTTGTGACAGTTGGTATCAGAGACTGAAAGTGAACTCTTCACCACTTTTGAGTAGGAAAGTTGGTGCAGTGTGTCGGTTAGGCAAAGTCGGGTGCACCTCTTGAAGTTGTGATCGAAACCAAGGTTGTTAGGTGTAGGCTTAGACACAGTAAAGTATTCTGAGTGACCAGACCAAAGTGTAAGTACGATAGAATTGCATGGGACACTTTGGGCAAGCGAAGACTTGTGTGCAACGGAACAACAATGCTTTGCAACATTGGTGTAGAAAGCAAGTGATAGGTCGTAGGTTCAAATGAAAGAGTGCAGATCGTAGACCCATTGATGTTCAGTGAGGTTTGGGCACTCCTCACAACAATGCACTATAGGAGAGACCTGAGTGCAATTTTCTGCGGATGTGGATTGAAATCATTGATAGTTCAGTGCCTTGCGATGAGACAACCAAGGCGATCTGTGCATGCGTTGGCATGTGTAAGTCTAAGTCACCTGACACGAGGACACGAGACACGAAGGACACGAAAATACGAGTGTCCGACATGGACACGGTGACCCACGGAATCAGGACATGAAGGACACATTTTATATACATATATATATTTTTTAAAAATATATTAAAATTGAAAAATATAGACATATAGATCCAAAAATCTTTAGAAACTAGAACATTTACAAATATTCAATAGAAACTAGAATCAAAACACATGAATGATTACACATTTGTCATTCACAAATCACAATGAGACACATAGATGCATGTCGGAACCATATTTCTCAGTAAGTCATCAAAATCAAAATGTATTACATATATGTCGGAATGCCACTGGGCACTGGCAAATACCAAATAGACTAATAGTAAATACAAAAATGGGTGGATCAAGATGGAAGAATCCCATATGTCAATAGTCCTTCTCCATGCCTGAATCAACAAACTCATCACTGGTACTTCCCTCCTCCTCCTCCTCCTCCTCTCTGCCCATCTGACGATCTGCATCTGCTGTTGTGGAGGATGATCCCTCCATATGATCACCATCATCAAAAGTGACCGGCTCTAGCACTGGATCATTAAGATCCATGTTAGCTAATCCCAACTCAGTACTGCTGTCCAAACCCATATCATCAGGAAAGACATCCCACATCTTTGTCTTTCCCTTCCTGTAAATAAGACGAAGGTTGGAGTGCACATAACCATCGTTTCTGCCCTGGACTACTCAAGCCTGCTCTTCTTCACAGTGTACAAGTTCCCATATGTGCTCCAATTCCTCTCACAACAAGAGGATGATGTAACTTGAGAGATGACCCTCAAGGCTAACTTCTGTAGAATAGGGCATGTTTCCCCATGAGTTGCACACCAAACATAGGGTTTCTTAACCCCCATGTCTCTAAGCACCTCATAGCCTCCAAATCTCCCAGTGCCAGTGGAAAAATCTACAAAGCCCTCCTCCACCTCCTCAAGTAGGTCTCTATCCTGAAATAGCCGTCTAAGTGCTATCTTCCTCCCATGTGCAATCTCTCCATCCATGTGAGGAGGGCCTTTGTGTGAGGGCCCTGGTCCACCAATGAGCCAATCCTGAGCGTAGAACTTGGGGTTCAAGGAGTGGGCCAAGCAATGCAAAGGTGTGCAATTCTTATCCCACCTGGAGATAAGAATATCATGAATCATGGACCATAAGTTTTCTGCCGATGTCCCATACTCGAGACACTCATTCTCCATGACAATGGACCTCATGGACTCAATCATGGAATCTCACCCCTCATAAACATCTTACTAGGATGGGCTGGTCCGTGTCTGCAAACTGCAACAAAGAAATGATTGGCTCCATGATCTTAATGCTAAGATCTACCCTATCCCACCAACCATCATCTAACATCGTTTCCTTAACCTTTTGTGAAGCAAACTGATCCGTCTTTCTCCAAAAAGACCAAAACTCTAAAATCACCATGGACCCAAGTGCAGTTTTGACCTCCCTCAACATCTTGAGCATGATGAATGAGGAAGCAAACCGAGCATATGCAATCTTCAACAATGAAAGTTGTGTTTACTCTTTGTAGATGGTGAGGGCATTTGTGTGGTTTTGTACAAAGTTACAAATATAGCGTGCATTCTCAATAAGGTTGCCAATCCATGTCACATCTGAAGCAATGGATTTCAGTGCTAAATTCAAGGTGTCCAAAAAACCTATAAGAGCAATAACAGGATGTATAAATGACCCTACAACACTAACAACACAAATGAGTCAAAGACACCTAGATGAATCATGAATCTTGTGATAAAATCAAGCAATGAGCAAATTAGAAATGAAAGGTGTCCAAAATGAACATACCTGTGGATATTTAGCTTCCACAATCATGCCAACAGCCTTGCAAATAGGTGCATTGTCCGTGATGATTTGTACACAAGAATCAACACCTACTTCTTCAATGGTTTTGATGAATAACTCACCCATATACCGTGCATGCTTGTATTTCCCAAGAGATTCCACCGCTTTCAAGAACACCGGTCCATTTTGAAGAAGATACCATGAAATTGATGAGTGGATGGCATGCTGGATCCGTCCATCCATCAGAAACAATACTCACACCGGATGAGGGCCATGTTGTTCTAATTGGCTCAAGAATTTTATCTACCTCCTTCTTTGCTTTAACCAACAATGTGGTTCTAAGCTTCTTTGAACCAGGAGTCACATAACCACTTGGAGCTCGTTCCATGAGACTTCGACACATCTCAATAAACAATGGTGACCCTGCAAACATTGAATGAGATGAAGTTGAGGTAGAAATAGAATACAATGGTAAGGTCCACCTCTTCTCGCGCCCCTTGTTGGAAAATCCTATCCATTGGACCATTTGGAGATTGCCTCTTTCTTGTTTGATAAGTATCCCCACTCCCATGAATGCTAGGTGGAAATGGAGGCTTGGTGCTAGAGGATTTCCTCAAGAATGGAAGAGGATCATCCTCTTTCTTCTTGCTTGCTGCTACCACCTTCCCTAAGCCAACATGATCCTCTCTTTCCATATCCCTCCTTTGGTTAACACTCACTGCTTTGCATGAAGAAATCCCACAAGAAGAAAGGGCCAACAAATGGCTCTTAACCCGGTAATATGTGCTCTTGAACTCATTCTTGCAAAAATTGCATCTCCAAGACACACTGCCTCCCCCACCAAGCTTTTCCCCAGGCCCATCTTTCCATGTCATATACTTCCACAAAGGCTATTTTTTTTCTTGGGCTTGTTGTCTTGCTAAAAGAGGGTTAAATGGAGCAATAGCATGAGCTCCTCTAGCAGCAGATGGAGCACTTGAAGGAGGAGGAGAATCGCTTGTGCTTGGGGGAATAGGAGGGGAGGCACTAGATGGTGCATTTCTCCCTTTCCTTTGCCCCTTAGCTCCCGCCCGAGCTGATTGAGACATTCCCTTTCTTGTTTAATGGTTAAGCTTGCAATCCTCTCCACAAATCCACCCCCAATGCACTTGGATTCCCTTGGATAGCTTTCAAATATCCTTCACCTGCACATAAAAGCCACTCTCAACCTTCTCCTTACTTGCAAATGACAAAAAGAAAGTGAAAAAATGTTTTTTAACCCAACCCGACCAGCCTTTTCCGTGGAAAGCACGTCTTGGAATCGGGACACGAATCAGACAGTTGGGGATATGATGTGAAATCGTGTCCGATTCGACTTTTGGTCGTGTCTTGATTTCGGACACGACCAAAAGTCGAATCGGACACGATTTCACATTGTGTTCTTGTCCGATTCGACCCCACGGGACACAGAGGCCCTTTTGGACGAATCCGGTTTCTTAGGTGTAAGTCTTTGCAATTTGCATATCGGTTGGATTGAGTTGCTTATAAGTAACACAAAGGTTTTGTGGATTGTCCCTTTGGAAGTCTGTTTGAAAAAGCAATGCTGGAGAGAAGCAATAGCATTCCAGTGCAAAGAGACTAGTTGGACAACCCTTTGGATAATGTAGTTGGGGTGCCCTTCCATTATATAAAGGGGACATGAATGCAAGTTCAAGTCATTCATTCATTCAAGGTGAATCAAGTTCAAGTGAGCAATCAAGCTTGGAGGCAACAAGCTTGGAGAGGCGAACTTTGGCATAGGTCAGGTGTAAGAAGACCAACGCAGGCTTAAGTTTTGGGTAGCCATGTAGAGGTTAGACTTAGCTTGACATAGTTCATGGGGAAGGAAGGTCCTGTGCTAAGGTAGGCTTGTGATGCGATGAGATAGGTTCGTGGATGCAACAGTGTTATGGACATAGAAATAAACATTAAATAAATACACCTAAATAATAAATAATCATAAATAATAAATGATAAACACTAAAACACTAATATATATATATATATATATATAACTAATTAATTATAAGAAAAGAGTGTGTCCTTTATGTTGAAAAGGCACGAAGGGCTTTATAAAAGCCAACATATTTAAATGTAATATCATCTTATTTATCAATTCATATTCAATATTATTTATCTTTGCACATTTGAACCCGGGTGGGAAGGGTAATAATCATTCCTCCCAACCACCCAATCTATACACAATCCACAAAGAAGTTAATCTAAAGCAAAAGGTTAACCAATGTGGAGATCCAAGTGCCTTTTGAGCACAATTTTCTCTATGTCAAGTTGCATTGTGTGTAGAAAGAGGAAAAGACTGTTGTGGATAGTTGTGAGACGAAGGTGGCAGTGTGTATAGTCATTCTTCACCATTTTCGCGAGCTGGAGTGATTGCTGCAGTCATAATTTGGATTTGAGCAGTGTATTTTTTCCATCATCAACATTGAGTCATCGAATAAAAGATCACATATTTAGAAATTTTAAAGTATTAAAGTATTAAAGAAGTTTTAAGAAGAAGAGAAGTCGAAGACCCTTTATCGTCAAAGAAGTCTTAAGGAAAAAAAATAAAAATAAAAATGGAAGAGACAAATATTACTCCCGAGAAGAAAAGATTCGTCGATGTTCCATTGAAAATGCGTATGATGATGCTAAAGTTATTGGCACATTTTATGGAAGCTTTATTAACATCGCCATGAGTCCAAATAATAGAGAAAATTTTATTAATGTTGATCTTGCTAATTTTTATTTTTCTAATTTATTTTATATTTTTATATTTTAATTTTAATATAAATAAATTTTAATGTAAGATGTAAAACCTTGAATGTAGAATATTATGGAGAGAAGAATGAGAGGAACGAAGAGAAAATAAAGCAACTAGACTTACAAATCAGTAGTTATAATCTTACATCAAAATTCACCGTTGTAGATATAAACAACAATGCTACTGACATAATGTTAGGTTCTAACTAGTTGGAAACATTGGATACACTCACCTTCAATGCAAAAACGAAAGTCATGACCTTCTTTCATGAGAAGAAGAAAATAACAATACATGGCTCATCGTGGAGAGTTCCTTCATCAAATACCACTGAATATCTAGGAGAAGAAGTTACTTGCTTGAACGACAAGGATGAGGAACTTGCACAAATCCGAAAAAATTAGAGCGCCAAGAATCAGAGATATGTCGACATCAACAACAAATAAAAGAACTCCAGCATAAAAGTGACGTCACTAAAAAGTCACACAAGATAGAGATCACAAAGGCCAATAACACATTATCAGAGAATACTGAAGAAATCTTTCGACTGAGAAACCATAACAAAATTCTAGATTCAAAAATAAAAAAATAAAAAAGTATTCAGAAGACAGAGCAATCTATTGAAGATATCGAAAGAAAATTAATAGAAAAGCAAGATGAAAATTGCCGCCTTAGAAATTATAATCAAGAATTAGTTAGAGGAACAAATTAAAACGTTAAAAGATAACGAAAAGTTGCAAGAAGGGACGATGAAGAAGATTCATAATGATAACAAATTATTAGAAAACAACTTAGAAGAAATCTAGAATGAGGTCTTGAAATCATCAAATATAAAAGTACAAAATGTAGAAAAAGACACAGTTACAAATCCAGTACAGATCACAGAGCAAGAGGATGTCAAACCAGTTGAAGAAAGGTTTACATGAACTCCATATCGACATCCACATCATAAAAGCAAAGATCTTGAAAATCGGTAACAATTGTCGGGAAATATATATACCACCGCAAATGAACTCCATGACGTTAGTTCACCGTGGAAGTGCAACATTCAACAATGAATCGATTTTGGATGGATCGACCCTTCTACATTTCGAAAGTTATGTTTAGCACTCAACAAGTCATATCGTCATGTGTCATCAACTATAGCCAAATATACAATGATGCGATGACATTATAGAGCAAAGGCATAAAGACTTTTTCAAATTGCTTTGAGGACAAAGCCTTTATAAAAGGAAGGCAATGTTATGAACATAAAAATAAACAAATAAACCTAAATAATAAATAATCATAAATAATAAATGATAAACACTAAAACCCTAATATATATATATATATATATATATATATATATATATATAAAACTAATTAATTATAAGCAAATGGTGTGTCCTTTATTTTGAAAAGGCACAGAGGGCTTTATAAAAGCCAACATATTTAAATGTAATATCATCTTATTTATCAATTCATATTCAATATTATTTATCTTTGCACATGGAGTTATTCTCTTTTTGATTTTAGTGTATTCGGATACAGACATTACAGTCTTTTCCTCTTTCTGCACACAATGCATGCTGACATTGAGAAAGTTGTGCTCAAAAGGCACTTGGAGTACCCGGGTGGGAAGGGTAATAATCATTCCTCACAACCACCCAATCTATACACAATCCACAAAGAAGTTAATCTAAAGCAAAAGGTTAACCAACGTGGAGATCCAAGTGCCTTTTGAGCACAACTTTCTCTATGTCCGCCTGCATTGTGTGCAGAAAGAGGAAAAGACTGTAGTGTTTGTGTCCAAATACACTAAAATCCAATAGAGAATAACTCCATGTGCAAAGATAAATAATATTGAATATGAATTGATAAATAAGATGATATTACATTTAAATATGTTGGCTTTTATAAATCCTTTTGTGCCTTTTCAACATAAAGGACACACCCTTTGCTTATAATATATATATATATATATATATATATATATATATATATATATATATTAGTGTTTTAGTGTTTATCATTTATTATTTAGGTTTATTTATTTAATGTTTATTTTTATGTTCATAACAAACAGAGGGAGAACGCGAAGACAATGATGGCGCTTTGGATGAGTTACTTGGTGGTCAAGCACGCATGCTTGAAGGTTTGTTTGGGCAATCTTGGTGGACACGCATTCAAGCATTGTCTAAGTCTGTTGTGCGTTTGTATTCATGCACTGGCCTTGGAGGCACACACCTTTGTTGTAATCTGTACATTGTAACCTAAGTTACTAGGAAACTTGGGTAGGAGGATTGATACAAGGATGGTGCGGGGGCAGGACGACACTTTTTGAAACATGGGACTTGGGTACGTAGGGGGTACTATATATATTTAAATTTTTATAATTATAAATTTATAAATTATAATACATATGAAATTTAAATAATTTTCAGTATACATATATATTCATGTGCATCCATATGAATCCAAACCATTATACACAAATATGCAAAGTTTCTCATGTATATAGCAAGGGTGCATACAACTAAAAACGCATCAAGTGCAATCGATATTTGACCCAAAATACATAAACAAATAGGCTTAATGGCCTATAGAGTCCAAAAAACTTCATGCTACAACAAATAATTGCATATCAAAATCATTGCCTATATTGAGATCCTATTCATCAATAGAACCCTGTGCCCCCCTCCTCTAGGCTCTATCCCTTACCTCTACCTTGAATCTTGAAGTTGGTGCTCCAAGGACATTAGTCAACACCCTACAGTTTTGATGAAACTTCCTAATCCAAGTGTTAAAATAGGTAGAAAAAGCTTCCCATGCTTAATAAGTGATTTTGCTTGAGTGTAGGGTACATTTTTGTTAAGGTCATGACATAGGAGTTCAATAATAACTGCCACCAACATCATGGTACATAGAGAGGTTGATGTGCTTGATTAAATGCCAATCCCATACCCTCATACATGATAGAATCCAGTGGAAACGTTGCAATCCTGAAATCTTGAAAATTGTTAACTTTGTTGAATTCTGAATGGGATCTAATGAGGTTGCAACCACTGTCAAACATCCTGAAACAATTAATGGTAATGTTTAAAATTTAAGTAAAAGGATAGAAAAGAAAGATAAGGAGCATGTCAGTTCTCCTTTTACTTTAAGAATTTAATATTACCATTTAATATTACTAACCTTAATGTCACTTGTACAAAACTGGTTCCTAGGCATCCCCAAGCATCTCCAAAATAGGGGTACCCTGTACAAAATTGGTCCTTAGAAATCCCCAAGCATCCCCAAAACAAGGGTACCTCGTCCCCTTTGCAATCAACATCCCCTAAATCCATGACAAATGTATCGAGTACTTCGATCAAGTTTCTGGTACGACTATGATGTCCTCGACCCCAGTTCGGGTACATGGGTACGGGTATTCGCTGTGGGTACTTGTACGATCCCTCGGGTATGGGTACCCATGCTACTTAGATTGTAACTTCTTCATAATAAAGATTCTTGGTGCCATTTTTGGCCACCTCACCTATATGTGCATTTGGCTTGTTGGTTCATGGTTACTGTTCTTTATACTACAATGTTATATGATATGAGTTAAGATGTTATATAATATTGACTAAGTGTTGAAAATGGCTAAGTAATGAACACAAGCTTGTACATAGACTGTTGGATGACTTGTTGAGTAGGGCAAGGTGTGATCTTTTAATATTGTATCTCAAGACATAGGTATGGGCAATCGAGTTGCGAGGCGTAGTCTGCATACAGTAACTGTAAGTTGGGAAGACCCTTGTGTTCAGACATGACAATGTCGCATGCCCTTGGAGGGATCAAAAACAAAAAAAATGGGTGTGACGCTCCCGTGGTCGTGACAAGGCCCCTCTTAGTTATCCATGAGCCATCCTAGGGATTTCAATCGAAAGATACTGTTTTGTGTGGCCTTCTGATATGGCCATCCTTGGTTGATTTTTTGTTTAGCCAGCCTCTTTCTGCATAACTTCTTCACATAGACTACCTTACCATAGTAGTGACAAGTGATGGTATTTTGAGTCCATGTAGGATTGTCTCTGCTGCCCTGACCTTTCTTCTTGGCCCAGTTACCTTTGCCCTTGAAATTGGGGCAAAGGCTTTTTCTAAACTTCCTATCTCAATGCTACTATTGAATTGTTTCTTCCATTTGTCTTGTTGTATGATCTTATTGCAAAGCTCACCAAACTTCAGGTCAACATTCGTAGAGGTGATGTTTAGGGTCTCAATAAAATTTTCATAAGCATGTTGTAAGCTTTTCAACGTCATTACCAATATCTCTTTTTCATCCATTTTGCATTCAATGACAACTAGTTGTTCTCGGATATCCTTGCTCTTGTAATGAGGCATTTTCATCCATTGTCATTGAAAAGAACATGTTCTTTAGAAAGAAGGTTCGTCCCTTGTTCGAAGTCTCATATATATCTTTCAACTGCATCAAAATTTCTACTGAAGTCTTACCAGTTTGGACCTCAAGAAGCATATCATCTCTCATAGAGAACTTAAGCAGCATTGCTGCTTCTCTGCCTTGCTCACCAAACGTGTCTTGGTCTCTACCTGCAGCTACGGGGTGTCTATCGGTACCTAGATGATATTAGCCAAGCCCTTGCGCTGGTGGCTTCCCTGTACAACTGTACGAGTGTTGCTAGCGGCTATATAGTTGTACCTACACCATAAAAAGGTTAAATTTCTCACATTAAACTGTTGAGTTCCACTAAAAAATATTTACTTTGCTTCAAGATTAAAAAATAGAAGAAACAATACCTGGTTTCTGACAAAACCCTTTTGGCTCTTTAATGTGCTATACTAACAATCCCTTGATCCATCTCTGTTGGCAGCTGTCCCTAGGTTTTCATGCTCTCCTTGTCTTTGAGGCGCTAGTTGAGGTTTGATACAATATCATGGAAGTAGAGCACATACAGAAATCAAGACATAACTTGGAAAAGTTATCATAATGTATTGCAGAGATGAGAAAGTGAAAGCTTTCTGACAAAGGGTTACAATCAGGTCGAGTCAATCCAATTTATGAATGTGGGATAGATCAAGAAACACAATAAAGGGAAATAAAACACAAAATAACATAAAGTTGGAAGTGACTTTATGAATGCCTAAGTCTAATATCTAATTGACCATTATAACCTACGTTTTGCTTGAACATACTAAAACCACAACGTAAATTGATGAAATTGGCTAGCAGTCAACCAAAACAATTAGATACGTGGTATCAAATTTAGTGATTGGAGACTAATGCAAAGCTCAAGCTTGGATTCCTTCCACATACTTCTCACCTTGTACCTAACAGGGGTAAACTCAATGATGATAGTTAGGCTTCAAGTTTTGAAGTCCTATCAATCAAAATTTTTCAATTCTAGCATGGCAATTGGCCTCTTCAGTAGGTTATCTACAATAAAATCTACTATTCATTGGGATGTTGTTTGACACCTAATTGTGTCTAAATGTAGAGAGCACTTCAGTGATCCTATTTGTTCATTCATGAATGGTGGTCCTATTTGTTCATCAATTAATAAGGAAATGTTTGGACATGTTAGCTGTTCACTTCGAGAATTTCTGCTTTGTTTCCAAGTTCATTTCAAATGAACCATTCAATATCCAGATTGACAATTTTTCAGGCATATCTTCATCGAAGTTCAGTTCAAAAGTTTCAAATCGAAGATTAACATGACACCGGCCTATGCACTAGTTCTTGTTTCCTTATTGGTATAATTATTCATGCTTGTGATCGAGGTCACATGGGGGGATGTCAAACTGTGCCCCTAGACAATCACAAAGTCCTAGATCATCTTTATGAGTTGTCCACTCACAAAGATGCCTCTCGGCTCGAACTTGCTTAGCAGATTGTTGTCCTTTGTCCAAGTTTGCTCGCCCTCGTATACTTGGATTAACACTTTGGGCTAGTTATTGGAATAGGTGAAAATCTCCTCTTTCTTGGTTGGTATGCTGGTGTTTTAGGAATCAACACCATCACCACACCTCTAGCAGTTTTGAGGCCAAGGCTAAGCAGTGTCACATTGAGGAACAATAGTTCCTATACCTTCTGGTTTCCTTCTTTGGTGAGGATGGCATCCTACACTGCAACATTGTTGGCCATAACCTTGTCCAGATTGATGCTCTTGCACAACTCCTTCTCGTTCGAACAAGTCCTACAATAGTTGCTGCTTTGCGTATGTGCATCTATAGCCATTGGGACTTGCATGCTAAGACATGATAAGAATGCCACGTATTAAAATCCAAGTAGTAGAGGGTGCAACAAATGAGCAACATGCAGTGACGTGTAGAGCTGAGCAGGAAAAGGAAGGACCAGGCAAGCATGACCCACCGTAATCAAACATAGCATCATCGACATAGTGACAGATGCATGAATATATTTAGTTTTATAGATGATTGTTAGGTCAGGGTTCTTCATAGAGGGGTTGTGGGGGTGAGTGGCAATGTTAAACTGTGAGTCCATAGACAAGCACAAAGTCTTAGATCATCTTTATGAGTTGTCATTTTTATCCTTGATGAGGTGGCATCCTTATCTATTGACGAGCATCATATCCATCTACTATATATTGAGATCATTGGATGAATACAAGTGTTTGGAATGACTTAAAGCCTTTTTACGCCAAGTTATTGGGTCTCTTGTGCTTGCTTTATCATTTAACATTTGTTTCACTCCATTATAACTCCCATTAAAATATTTATTGCAAATGTGAAAACCATTTTTGTGACGCACTAGTGTCTTTACCTTTGTTTTGGGTTAAAATTTATTTCATATTCAACAAGCAGATTTTGTGGGTTTAATGAGTCCTTAATGCATTTTGTTGGCTTCCAAGCCCACTTCCAATTGCACTTCTACTTCCCGTTTTTCCCATTTGGCTCAATTCCATTTCGCTGTCAAAAGCGGTACTAGAATGATTGGTTCTGTCTTTGGTATAGGATTTTCCTTTGTTTTTTCAAGTTTTAATGGTTGAAAGTAAGACTTGGACACAAACTTAGGAATTAGAGAGAAAAAACTAGAAATAAGTTTGTATTCGCTTCCGTTAAGCTCCCGTCATTGATCTAAGCTAAAAACCTTGCTTTTTCAAGAGAAATGTCTCTCCTCCAAGCACAAAAAGGGAGTAAGTAGGCTCACTCTTCATTTATAGAGAGTTAGTTCTGAGCATTCTTTGAAAAGATCATTTATGCTTTAAAGGGCCAAGGCTGCATTTGTGTCCTGGAGTTCATTTTGAGAGTTGGGTTCCCATTCAAATCATGTGTTGGATCTTTTGCTTGCAAACTAGAGGGTGTTCTTTAGATTTGGATAGTTCTTTATGTTAATTTTTCTAACCCCAACACTAGATAGAGAATTTCCTAGTGATTTCCTTACTGAAAACCTAAATTTGCAGCTCATTGAATAATTTATACTTGCTGGAATTAATAACAAAAGCAAAATGAAAATAGATCTACTCAATAACACATACACATAAATTTTTTTCCTTCAAATATGCTTTTCATAAATATGCTTTTCATTAAAACAATATCCAAGCATACAAGGGTTTCCTTACTAGGAAAATGACCCAAAGAGAAAAATACAATCACAACAAACTGGGCAAATATGCCCCAAATTACCCCTCTGTACCTGTTGCTTCCCTTGCTTCCTTGTCCAGCCCAGTACATCCTGCTGTATGACTTGTATGGCTTGATTATCTGCTGTACGACCTGTATGGCTTGATTATCTGCTGTATGGATGCTGTACGACCTGTATGGCTTGATTATCTGCTGTATGGATGCTGTACGACCTGTTGATGTATGGTTGGTTGTACGATCCTGTTGGTATACAACTGAGCTGTAAGGATGCACAACCCCTCCTACAATCTGCCAAGCTGGACAGCCTCCTGCAAAATGTTGGATGATGTCTCTTCCTCCCTGCCAAATTTGAAAAGTGAAAGTTGTTCACTCTCTCAAAACTGAGTTTTCCACTCAATGCTTGTGTCTTGTTGTATGTCTTCTCTTCTCACCTTGGTTTCCTTTTATAATCTTGAGATGAGTCAAAACCCTAACCTCCTAAATGATCAGTGGTTGAGATTAGATCTCCCCCTCACTTGAGATCAATGGCTAAGATTCATTTAATTAACTTTAATCACTAATGTCAAAAACTTAGGCATTATATGGAATTACCCTCAATTAATTTAAAATGACATTCACTTTAATAATTAACTTCATAAAGCGAATTTCCAAAGTTTTGAGAGGTATTAATGGCAATTTTCACAGGTTAGACACAAACCCATGTGGAAATACTTGTTCGAGCTACAAACTTCAACACTTCCTCTTAGCAAGGAAGGTATTCTCCACCACTCCTAGTTTATCTCTGAAGAATACAAACTTTCCTTTCACTAAAGGTTTGGTCAGAATGTCTGCAACCTGCTCATCTATGGAAATATACTGGAACTTGACTGCTCCCTTATGGATCTTGTCTTGGATATTTGGTCTCAATATGCTTGGAACTATCATGGAATATTGGATTCTCAGAGAGTTTGAAACAACTCTGATTATCATAGTGAATTACTGTGGGCTCCAACTCTTGATCAAATAATCTTGTGAGTAGTTTGCAAAGCCAATTAGCTTCACAACTAGCCATTCTCACTACGATGTACTCTACCTCTGTTGAACTGAGTGCTACGGAAGTCTACTTCCTGCTGAACCAAGAAATCATTGTTGAGCCCAAGCTGAAGCAACACCCTGAGGTGCTCTTTCGATTTGAGGCACTCCCTGACCAATATGAGCCTAAGTATCCCTACAACCACACTCCATCACCTCCAAGATACCTCAATCCATACTTTAACTGTTCTTTTCAAATACATGAGCACATGCTTCATTGCTACCCAATGCACCTGCCTCATCTCCACCATGTATCGGTTCAAGGTGTTCACATCAAAACAAATATTTGGCTTGGTCTTGGCCAAATACATCAAGGATCCTATTAGCTGTCTATATATCCTGGAATCCACCAACTCTGAATCTAAAGTGACAACCTTCTTCAGGTTGGTAACCATAGGTGTAGCCATTGGTTTATAGTCCTCCATCCTTAATCTCTTCAGGATCTCCACTGTGCACTTCCCTTGACCAAGGAAGATCTCACTCGATCTCTACCATATTTCTTACCCCAAGAAATAATGCATCAAGCCGATATCCTTCAGCTCGATCTCTGTAGCCAACTCTGCCTTGTATCATACTATAAGCCCCTCTATACCTATGATTTTTTTTTATTATCTACGTACAACACCAAGATGAGTGGATCAGATCCAACCAGTATGAAGGACAAGTTAGGATCTGCCTCACTCTTGGTGAATCCCATGCTCTCCAAGTATCCGTCAATCCTGGAATAACATGCCCTGGGTGCCTGTTTGAGTCTGTCCAAGGCTTTCTTAAGCTTGCACACATAAGACTCCCTCCCATGTATCTTGAAGCCCCGAGGTTGCTCTATATATACCTCCTCCTCAATGATCTTGAGGAAGGTTGTCTTCACACCCATCTGGGGACTCCTCCACCTCATGATTGAGGCAATAGATATAACAGCTTGAATGGAAGCATATCTAGTGAGAGGAGCAAATTTCTCCTCGTAGTCCACTCCCTCTCTTTGAGAGAACCCTCTCACCACAAACCTTGCCTTGAACTTCTCGATGCTGCCATTTATAACATGCTTGATCTTGAAGAGCCACTTGGAAGTCACCACAAACTTCTCGCCTAGTCTAGGCACAATGTCCTAAACATCATTCTTTATGATGGAGGTGTACTCCACCATGGCATCCCTCCAAACTTGTTGATCGAATGCTTCATTAAAATTGGAAGGCTCAGAATTTATGATGCTGCTCATCAATGCCATATAGTTTGAAAAATTCCTCGAAGGCGTACTCTCCCTGAATGATCTTCTAGGGGCCTCAACATGCTCTCGAGCATCCCTCAAGGTTTGCTCAAACCATTTAGGTCTCCTGACAGAATTGGAAGGAGCTAACTCCTCACCTAAAGGTTGACTCCTTGAGAAAAGTCTATGAACTTTGTTCTTCCTTCAAAGCCACCTGCTCCTTGTCCTCTGCCATTGGTGGTAACCCATGAGACTTCCTTGATGCCAACTTCTCCTCGAACTTAACATCTTGCCACTACCTTTCATTGCGTTGGTATGAAGATCTTATAAGCCTTTGAGGTCTAGATGTAATCCACAAATATGCCCTTCTCTTTTAAAGGCTCCAACTTCGTCCTCTTCTCCACAGGCACATCGTTGTAAACTAGACAATCAAAGATTCTGAGATGTTTGATTTCTCATTTCACTCCTGTGAATGCCTCTTTAGGAGTCTTGTCCTCCAATATCCTGTGAGGACTCCTGTTCTGCAAATACATTATTGTGTTACATGTCTCTACCCAAAGAAACATAGGTAGACCCTAAACATGAATCATAGCCTTTGCGATATTGATGATGGATCAATTCTTTCTTTCTGTAACCCCATTCTGTTGTGGGTTGTACAAGGTTGTCTTCTCACTCTGGATCCCCGCCTCCTTAGAGAAATCTTTGAAGTCATTTGAGGTGTACTTTCCCCCATTATTTGACCTCAAGACCTTGATATTCTCACCTATTAGATTCTCTAGACGGGCCTTGAACTCCCGGAATCAACCAAAGACCTCATCCTTGGTCTTCATAAAGAAAGTCCATGTTTTCCTTGAAAAGTCATCATTGAATGTCACATAATATGATGCTCCCTATATTGACACTATTGACGTCAATCCACATACATCTGAATGAATAAGATCCAAAACCCCCTTGGACCTACTCTTGCTGCTTGGAAAGGAAACCTTGACATTCTTGCCAAGTGCACATCCTCTGCATACACCGTACTCCGCAACACTAAAATATAGAAGGCCAATAACTATCTCCCTCAGAATTGGCAATGCAGTGTAAGGCCAATCGCACAGGTTATCACTATCATGTATCAAGACCTGAACATGCTTTCCCAACAACCTGTATAAGTTTCCCTCTCTAACCCTAATCCTCACTATTGTGTCAGGGCTAGCTCCCTCATGATGTATGAGTACTTTCCCTTTCTAAAAGGTAACGACAAAACCCCTGTTCTCCATAACTGAGATTGAGAAGAAGTTCTTCTTTAGTCTTGGTACAAATAGCACACCTTGAGCATCAAACGAACCTCCCGAGTGAAGCTGGAATGAAATTGTTCCCTTTATCCTTATTGCATACTTGACATCATCACCAAACTCCATATGGATGCCTAGGTCTATCTCTATTAGACTGCTAAATAACTCACGTGCTTCTGTCATATGAGGAGATGCACCACTATCCATGTACCATGCACTCATAGCAACTGTGTTGGTGGAAAGGTAGGAAACTATTGAGAAGTCACTCTTGAACTTCGCAACGAATTCACTCAACTGAGTTTTTGCAGATGTTTCTACCTACTCTGTTTTTCCTTTTCCTTTCTTCTTCTTTGGACATTGAGATGCATAGTGCCCATTCTTGCGGCAAATGAAGCACTTGATTTTACTCAAGTCTTTCTTCTTCCCCAGGTTTGAGGTCACCCCCTCACTATTACCATTCTTGCTGGGAACCTTTCCTTTTACTTTCTTGTCTAGTTGACAAGGGCCAAGTTCTCATCACTACCTCCTTGCTTGCTAGCTTTGGACTTCTCTTGAGTCTCTTCTTGGATGCAATCATCCCAAAGCCTTTCCCAATACGGAAGTTTCTCTTGGGTGTAGATCCTTTTTACAAATGGTTCCCAAGGCTTGGTGAAACTTTTCAATGCCATATTGACAAGCTTTGCGTCAACCAACTTTCTCTCCAATGGCTGCAAGTTGATCACGTATTTGGGTGACACTCATGAGATAGCTGGTAACATTGTTAGATTTTGACATCTGGACATCTCTGAGTTTATTCCTCAAGATCATCTTCCTGTTCTTGTTGTCACTCTGGAACAAATCCACTATAGCTTTGTACATTTCTCTGGTCAACGTTTTCTCTGCTGCATGAGGAATCAAATGATCCTTCATAGCATCAAAGATCACTCTTTGGGCTTTGATGTCCTTCTTTTCATGAGTTGCCAACTGAGTTGGATCTGTCGGTGCAGGAACAACCTTTTCCACGATCTCCCAAAGGTCATGTTCCTTCAAATGCAATGTCATGCTCCTTCAAAAGCAAAGTAACCCTTGCTTTCTAGGATAGGAAGTTAGATGCCCTATCTAACCTGTCTTCAAATCTGAGATTGGTTGTTGCCATTTCTTAGATCTAATAAAAAATAACTACTGTGTACTTATTCCCTCAAACATCCACTCTACTGCTGTAAACCCTAGATCTGCACTAGATCTGTCTGTTGGTCACTCAGATCTAATAGTTATGTTGCTATAGATTTCAGATCTACTTCCCTTTTAGAGTGAGAGCTTTAATACCTTGTTAATTTTTCTAACCCCAACACTAGATAAAGAATTTCCTAGTGATTTTGTTACTGAAAAAATTAATATTCCAGCTCACTGAATAATTTATACTTGCTAGAATTAATAGCGGAAGCAACATGGAAGCAAATCTACTCAATAACACATACACACAAAATTATTCCCTTTAAATATGTTTTTCATTAAAATTATATCGAAGCATAGGGGTACGGCCTTGCTGTTGTATGTCTGCTGTACGTCCTATTGTTGTACAACTTACTGTATGGTTGGCTGTACGACCCTGCTATTGTACCACTGAGTTGTAAGGTTGTATGGCCCCTCTTGCGATCTGATCAGCTAGTATGGCCTCTTGCAAAATGCTCACTATTGTCTCTTTCTCCCTGCCAAATTTAGAAAGTGAAAGTCCTTCTCCACTCTCAAAACTGACTTTCTCACTCAATGCTTGTGTCTTGTTGTGTCTTCTCCTCTCACCTTGGCTTCCTTTTATAATCTTGAGATGAGCCAAAATCCTAACCTCCTAAGTGATCAATGGTTTAGATTAGATCCCCCCCTCACTTGAGGTCAATGACTCAGATTCATTTAATTAATTTAAATCACTAATGCCAAAAACTTAGGCATTTTATTAAATTAACCTCAATTAATTCTAAAATGACATTCACTTTAATAATTAACTTAATAAAGTGAATTTCCAAATTTTTGAGATGTATTAATGACAATTACCACAGGTTAGACACAAACCCATGTGGAAATACCTGTCCGAGCTACAAACCAGGGAAAATTTTAAGGATCCATATTTTTCTTAAAGTGTAGAAACCATGGCAAATCTTACTATTTCTTAAATTTCCAACCATAAAATGTTTGGCAATATTTTTGTTAAAACATTCAAATATCTAAGGATTTTATATAGTTTTTGGACAATTTTGGCGAAATTTTGAGTAAAATGTTTTTATCCTGTGGAATTTGGGCGAATCATTTGACAGAATAATAGAAATTGATGAATATTATTTTGGAAAAAAAAAAAAAACTTAAAAATTAGCCCATGGGCTAAATTTCACCCCTAAAATTTTCCATGCTACAAACTTCAACACTTTAGACTTGGGGTTGCATTCTGAACTATTTTCTTGTTATGTTTTGTCAGTAAGAGGAGGAGATTATGTTCACATATATCAAAAAAGGCTACAGACAATTCCAGTATACTCTCTGAGCAAACAGTTCCAGTGTGTAGGTTGTAGATTTCTTCTTGGAGAGAATCATATGTTTCATCCAGCAGTTGGAGGATGTCCAGAATTTGCTCCAGGAGGGGGCTGTCTTGGTCTGTCCTGTTGTCCATACTGCAAGCTGTCATTTCCTTGGTGTGCCAACACAACTCGATTGTTCTATTGTACTAGATAATTCTGCTGTGTGAGATGCCTGTGTTTAGGACCAACCTCTCTATTTCTTTATCCACAAACTGACTGCGGATGTTTCACCTCCATCGACCAACCCTGTCCTTGAGCTCACCCAGCTATTGCATGGTAGCAAGCTTATTCCTAAAATTAAACCCCCTCTACTAAATGCCTGGTCCATGAGCTTCCTGCAGGTGCATCGAGGGGCCAGGTCCTACCCCTTTCTGACTTGGGGCTTTGGGAGTCTCTCCCTGCCCATTCTTCTGGGTGGGGTGGCCTCCATCCCATCCCTTAGGTCACCAAGGTTGCCAGGCTCAGAACTGTGTAGCGGAGGAGTTCAGACCATTCTCCATGTTTCTCTTACTGATCGAACAGTAGTAGCTTCTCAAATGGTGGGCAGTGGTATCCCTTGTCTCCATTTTGGAACCTATAGAAAATATCCCAACCATATTGCTTAGGACAAGAACCAGTTATGTCCATATTGTCTCCCTATTTTCCCATGTGTCGTTAATCATCATGATGAGTGTGAGTACCAGGCTCCCTCGGCTTGGGTAGAAGGCCATCAGCAAAAACCACATATTGTCTCACCACACATATTGGCTCAGGAAAAAACCACATGCTGTCAACCTCCCACACGGCAAGCATCTCCACTTCGCAATGTGTTCACCCATCACATGGGACAATAAACCCTACCACTCCATCCGTGTGATGTAATCTCTTCTTGTTGGGTTTTCTATATTTTACGTTTTCTTCGTTTTATCCTTTTCAATCATCATGATTGCAATAGAAAACTCATTTGTTCCAACACCTTTAAAAAATAAACCCTCCATGTACGAAAACAAACTCCATGAAAATAGTTCACAGAAGCTAGAAGGATATTTGAAGCCATGTTGTGGCAGCTGTTTAATTCTCTCATTCATATAGTGGGGGAGTAAATGGTTCCAGTGGAACAAGATCTGTTTTTCCCCTCATTGCAAACCTTAAAAAGTCTGCACTAGTAGCATCAGTGAGGTGTCATTATTTGTGAGGACCATCTCTCATACACTATGTTACCAGGATTTGGATCCGGATACAGATCTGCCAGTTTTTAATTTACATTGTCAAATTTTTTATGATATATATACTAGTGATTTGAGTAAATTGATTATTTACCTTTTGCAATGATGGATTTTTATACAGGCCATTGGTGGAAGTGGTGCTGAACAGACTGTAGCAACTGGAACAATGGAAGTACTGAAACCTTGTTGGGCTGTAGCTACTTCTGGAGTTCCAGTGCGAGAGCAACTCTTCAATGCCTCTATCTGCAGGCATGGTCCATTTGGTGTATCTCGAGCTTTTGGTCGCACTTTTGATGCTGCTCCTCTAGAGGTAGCAACACCTATCTTGATTCCCAGAAATGATGGACACAAACACCGAAAAGGAAGCCATGGCGATGTAATATTTTTGACAAGCCGAGGAGAGGTATATCTCTATCACCCAAAAATTTGTTTCTCAATTAAATGAGTTTTATCATGATTTTATTTAATTGTTTTCCTTTGGATATAAAGTTAATTATTATTTGGTTTTGCAGGTTACTTCTTATTTTCCAGGCATTCATGGCCAGGGTGCAATCCGAAGATGGCAACTACTAACTGGTGCTACATGGTCAAATTTGCCTTCACCTGCGGGCATTGTTGATGAGAAGGTTATCCCCACTTTAGAACCTTTGCCATTGCATGTTCATGGAACCCATGAAGCAATTCTGGTTGCAGGAGAACAGGAGGCGGTTATTCTTTCGCCAGATGGTAGTCCGCTCACATCAATATTCTTGCCGTCTCCACCTACTCACCCTATATTATATGGTGATTTCTCAAATGATGGCTTGAATGACCTGATTCTTGTAACTTCTGACGGAATTTATGGATTTGTACAAACTCGACAACCTGGTGCCCTCTTCTTCAGCTCCCTGGTTGGTTGTTTGATCGTTGTCATGGTTGTTATTCTTATATCTCAACATTTTAACTCGACAAACTCAAAACCAAGGCCCTTTGAAAGAAAGAGCACTGACACAAGGTAATGTTTGAACTGCGAGTATCTTTTGGATGAAGCAGACTCTTTTTCTTCTTTGATAGAAAACAACCAACCCTTATTATGGCTACATTTGTAGCATATTGAGTGATACATGTGTTTATGAGCACAGGAATAAGGCAAATTTATTTGCTCATTTGTAAGTTGTTTCAAATTGAAGTTCTATGAGATTTTAAAATGTTGTGATTGTGTCATAAGAGTTTCAGGGGGAATCTTCTCTAGGCTGCACCAGTTTGCATGATTACAAAATATGTGAAGTGATGGATGTCATTGAGGTTTTTATGAAGATAAATTCTGGCTGATGTAAACATACATATAGAATTTGTTGCCTCTTTTCCTCTTTTGTGTTCTGGATGTAATTTGATGGGTGCATTTTTTTACAGATTATGCATAATTGATGTGTACATTTCACCTCAATGACCTGCATGGCATTGCAAACATGCTATTTATGAAAATTACTTTCACATTTTCAAACAGCATATTACAGAGCTTAGATGGGTTAAAACTTAAAACATGTAGAAGTTTGTAAACAAAACATAGGCAACAGAAATGAGAAAGTCTATTGATATTGTTTGTATGGGACAATGCTTCGGGAAAGCAAATTTTTGTTCAACATAAATGAGCAACACTATCGATATTGTCTGTAAGGGACAATACTTGGGGAAAGCAAATGTTTGTGGAGCATCTATTCAAAATCTGGCTAGCCACATTGAAAATTGGTATATTATTTCACCATATAAGTTATTAAGCAGCATACATCATTACACAGAGTAGGAGAAAGAGAGGAAAGATGAGAGAAAGAATACAATCATGTATCTGTATTCATTGTTCTTCAAAATTATTGCAGGCATGGACAATTGCTGATGGACACGAAACTGTAAGCTTGTCTAACTTCTCCATGATCTATGTGTAAATGACATGGATTGTAGGCTACTCTTTCAACACCCTAACTTAGCCTGTATCCACAACAAAACAGCTATTCTAATTATGACTTAACACTAACATGAATATCAATGAACAAAGCAATCATAGCCAAGTGATGCTGGGATCTAAATTGTGTTACTTTCATTTGTCAATTGGAGTCTGGACCTGTTGGTATGCTGCTACATCTCTTCAAGTACTTAGTTTTTTATGCCCTTTGACTTCTTTGCTCAATATCCATTATTCTTGTTTGTGTCTCACTTTTGTATTATGATCTGAACAGTGAGCAGCTTGTAACTGTTGAATATTAAAAGTAGTACGGAATGGTTGTAATAGACCTTGGTTGAATGCTATGCCCACAAACTATTTTCAGCTATTTTCCTTCAAGGAACTGTTATCTAGAATCCCCATAATCTATAGCACTTGCTTTTCTGGAGGGTTTACTTGATCTGATACATGTTATGGGTAAATTTGAATCATCAGGAATAGTTGCCAATCTAAAATAGATGTCAAACCAACATATCTTTAATGCATTAAAAAGTATGAAACAGGGCACGTCCTCCTAGCCACATGTGCTGTGTGTCCATGTTTTGGACACATGGTGCCAATGTCAGATATTCAGTGGACATGTGCTTTGTTCCATGGGTGTTTGTCATTCGGTCATCATGTGTCAAACACTTCGGGTGCCAAAAAAGTTCAAATAAAGTTGTAGATGTTTCCCAATGTGTCAATAAATGTATCTCACATGTGCTGTGTGTCCATGTTTTGGACACATGGTGCCAACAGCTCAGATATTCATTGGACATGTGCTTTGTTCCATGGGTGTTTGACATTCGGTCATCATGTGTCATCATGTGTCAAACACTTCAGGTGCCAAAAAAGTTCAAATAAAGTTGTAGATGTTTCCCAATGTGTCAATAAATGTATCTTGATATGTGATTGATCTATTTCTATTTTCTAAATGTAAAAAAAAACACATCTTTATGTTTATATTTCATCTGTGTGATTTTAATAGTCTTTATATATATATATATATATCCCCGGTGTTGTGTTTCATTGGGTCTATGTGTCTGGATGCTCATATATGTGTATCGACATGTGCTTGTGCCACGTGACTGATATGTAATGAATCCTCGATTTAAAATTATTTTCAAACTTTGCAAACATTGATTTCAAACCTTTTCTGAAATATACACTTCAAAACCCTTGTAGGTAATTGTTTTTCTAGAGAGTTATATGTTTTTGGAGTCATAAGGGTTGTAATGGAAACAGAAACTGAAGATTTTTCTTACTTTCTTTCTATTTCTGTCTTTAGAAGTCATTGGAGCAATTAAACAACCAGATCCCATTACTAATGATTACAAGAAAAATAAATGCAGTATTACTTTTCACTTTTGCTTTTGAGAATGACATTCTTTCTCATATTATAGGTTTGATTATTGTTATTGAATTAGTATAAAATAAATTTAAAAAGTTTATATGAAACCATTAATGAATTTCACATTTTAGCTCTGATATAAATTAACAAATTCGAGGATGAGTGAATTCGATTCTATCACACGACATGTCCAAAAAATTGTAAGAATTCAAGCACTCGATATTGAAATTTAAGACATTTGATTACTATTTTTTTCATACTTTGCTTGATTGGTTCAAAGCTTCGTCAAATTATCTTACATATTTTCTTAAAATGGAACTCCCACTTTTGAAGCTATAGTTTTGATGATCCACGAAGAACAAAGATTAAAAATAATGAGAATCAAGGTCTAGATAGAGCATTCATAGGAAGGTACAAAAGAAGGGTTGAGATAGAGATGATGGCAAAGACAGACACAAGTAGCAATCAAGTTGGACACATACTTTACAGAGTTTCAAAGGTAATTCCCAACATATCAGATCCAAATTTTGCTATGGTTGTGGTAAAACAAATCATAATGAATAAGATTGTTTTCTTAACAAAATATATGAAAATAAAAGGACTAGAGTTAAAGGTCAAAGTAGAGATAGAGGAAGATGTTAGTTTTGTACCTTGGTCGAGTTCCCCTAGTGACTTAGCCTAAGTCACTAAGCATGGGGTGGTGGGACCCTCACTTTAAGTGTTTAATTAATGAGACTTTAATGTCACTTTTTATCTTAAGTCTAAAAGTGAGTGAGTAATTATTACTTAAGTGAATTAAATAATAAAGTGTACTCACATCTAATCTGGGCCATTGATTAGATCTAATCTCAGCCTTTGATCTAGAGATTCCTTTTAGGGTTGAATAAAAGGTAGAGGGAGGCAATACCTATTCATTATTATGATGAAGAGGTGACTGAAGAGAGAGCTCGAGAGTTTGAGAAGGAAAAGCTAGGGCGCAGGTACAGTACTTGTGATCTTCAGGACACGAGTTTCTATGCACCATTCTTCCAGTATTTGACTCAGAATTCGAGGCATGCATGTGGCATGAGTATTCAGCAGGATTAATACCATACAGCAGCAAGCTACAGCTAACTTCACGTGGAGGCAAACCGTACAGCAGGTACAGGGTAGGAAGCTTCTCCAGCACGCAGTTCTAGGAGTGACAGGGCGCCATTCCCAAGGTGTCTTCTGCTGCAACTGTGGAGGAGGTACAGGGCAGGGGTTTAATCTGAGCACCATTCTCTTTACATCTTCTGCTGAACCTGTGATGAAGGTCTGGGCACTGATTGCAATCTATCAGCATTAATTTTTTTGAAAGAAATCTGCACAGGATTCGAGGAACACCAGCACAGAGATCGAGGGTAATTTCTGTCTGTATTCCTTGCACAGAATTCGAGGTACTTGACTCAGAACTCGAGAAGACTCAGAGATTCAGACTGTGTATTTTCCTGCACAGTTCATGAGTTAATTTCTGGCACAAAATTCGAGACTGTGGGCACTCACTTCGAGGTGCTGTTGGTGCACATCTTTCCAGAAGAATTCTGCTGAGTGGTGAAGATAAGTTAAATTCTTCATTGTAATGCTGTGATGTATAATTTGCTGATGAAATAATATCTCTCTGTAACTGGTTTTCCCCGTGGGGGTTTTTCCAGGGCTCGATTTGGCCAAAAACTACTGTGTCAAATTTGTGTGTGAATATTGTGAATTAGCTTGCAGCTTGTTTATTTGCTTTCAGTGTGTGTTTATTGCTTAACCAAAAATGCATTAAGTAACCTACAGCCAATGCACAACAGGGCTGTAGGTGAAAACCACATTAAAACTTGGCATTAAACCAGCAGTCAGTGAGAGCAGAAAACTTTCATGGTATCAGAGCGCAGGGGGCAGAAATAAAACTAATTTGCAGACACCCATAAAATTTGCAGATCTCAGAAAACTAAGTGTTCTTACCTTTGGTTTGGGCAGCGTTCCTTTGGACTGATTTCCAGATGGCTACAGGGTTGAGGATAGAGGACAGATTGAGTGGGACGGAGAATTTTGTGCCTTGGAAGGCCAGAATTCTATTGCTGTTAGAGGAGAACGAGTTATGGGAAGAGGTGGTGAGGAACACCACCACATACCCCATTACTATTCCAGATGGCTCAGATATGACCGCTCTTTCAGTCTTCAACAAGAAAGACTGTAAGGCTAGGAGAATCATTCTAGATGCAGTGAAGGACCACATTATCCCTCACATTTCGGGGAAGACCAAGGCACACGAGATGTGGAGTGCCTTGATCAGCTTGTATGAGAGCTCCAATGAGAACAGGAAGATGGTTCTCAAGGAGAAGCTCAAGAGTATCAAGATGACCGGAGGAGAGGGAGTCACAGCTTATCTCACCAGGATCTCAGCAGTTCGTGATGAACTAGCAACAGTTGGTGAGGTGGTATCCCCTACAGAGTTAGTTCGCACCGCAGTCAACGGGGCTTCCAGGCCCTGGCATGCTTTTGTGCAGGCTATTGTGGGCAGGGAGAACCTTCCATCATGGGAGAGGTTGTGGGATGACTTTGTGCAGGAGGAGACCAGGAGGGGTCTCGTACAGGGCAGTACATCAGGTGGTATAGCAGATGAGGAGAACGTGGCTCTCACAGCCAAAGGGAAGAAGAAGAAGGGTCCCAAGAAGCATGGGGCCAAGGGACAGCAGCAGCAGCAACAACATCATACACAGGGTGGGCAAAAGAAGGACTTGAGTAAAATCAAGTGCTACTGTTGTCAGGCGTTTGGGCACTATTCATCTCAGTGTCCAAACAAGAAGAGGAAGAAGGGACCAGGTCAGCAGACAGCAGCCTCAGCAGAGATAGATGAGTTTGGTGACAGGTTTCAGAGGGAGTTTTCCCTTTATGCTGGACAGAGTGAGAGAGAGAGAGTTTCTTTAGCCACCAGCATTGATATGGATATGCAGGTTGAGCACTCATTGTTGACTGGGCATCAGACAGGTCCTTCCACCACTGGTACGTGGTATATTGACAACGGAGCTTCGAGGCACATGACAGGTACTCGAGAGTTCTTCTCCGAGTTGTCACGCACAAAGAGAGAGGTGGAGGTGGTACTTGGCGACAACACCATAGTTAGAGCAGTGGGTCAGGGGACAGTTGTATTTGAGAGGGAGTCCATGAGTCCCATGACACTGAGGGATGTGTTGTACGTCCCTGGGCTGAAGAAGAACCTTGTTTCAGTTTCCACGATCGAGGATAGGGGTCTTGGGGTTTGCTTCTCAGATGGGAGAGTGCAGATATATCCCAAGACCACAGGTGTATCTACTCCCATGGATATTGGAGTTAGATGTGGACGACTGTACAAGCTCTTGTTTCAGCCGCAGCATGCTCTAGCACACAGCAGCAGCAGTGAGCTGTGTGAGTTATGGCACAGGAGGATGGCCCATTTACATCACCCCCGCTTTGGGAGTATTGCGGAGCATGGTCACAGGTTTACCTGATTTTGACTCAGAGCAGAGTGATGTATGCAGAGGGTGTGCTTTGGGACAGTACACCAAGACCGTGTTTCCTACCAGTGACACAAGAGCAGCAGGTGTGCTCGATCTGATTCATACCGACATATGTGGTCCTATGTCCTCAGTTTCCTTGAGTGGCCATGAGTACTATATCAGCTTTATTGATGACTACTCTAGGAAGACCTGGATCTACTTCTTGCGGGGCAAGAAGTCCTCACTTGTATTGGATGTCTTCCAAGGGTTCAAAGCCCTTGTGGAGAAGCAGACGGGGAGGAAGATCAGGACGTTGAGGTCAGACAACGGGGGTGAGTATACCTCCAAGGAGTTCAGTGCATTCTGCAGACAGGAGGGCATACAGCGTCAGTTGACAGTTCCCTACACTCCTGAGCAGAATGGAGTAGCAGAGAGGAAGAACAGGTCGATCCTTGGAGCAGCGAGGGCCATGCTTCATGATCAGGGATTACCGTTCTTTCTGTGGGCTGAGGCCTGCAACACTGCAGTGTACCTGCAGAACAGGAGTCCCCATCGTGCCGTGGGGAGTATGACTCCAGAGGAGATGTATTCAGGCAAGAAGCCTGAGGTGAGCCACTTTCGCATATTTGGCTCTCTGACTTACTCTCACGTCCCCTCAGAGAGTAGGACGAAGTTCGAGCCCACCGCAGAGAGAGGCATCTTTGTGGGTTACGACGAGACTTCGAAGGCATATCGGCTTTACATTCCTGGCCAGAGGCGAGTTGTACTTAGGCGGGAAGTAAAGTTTGAGGAGGAGAGGGCCTTCAGGAAGTCCAGAGAGTTAGAGCAGGAGGAGACACCAGCTCCCACACCTCAGTTGGTACAGGCTTCTTCGATACAGGTTACAGGTCCACAGGTTTCTGGGGTGACTGGATCACAGGGTACTGGCACAGGTTCTACAGGGTCAGTGGTTCAGATTTCAGGGACAGGTACAGGGACAGGTACAGGGTTTGGCACAGGTTCAGGATCACCGGTCTCTGGCTCACAGATTGCAGGGTCTTCTGGGACTAGTTCTTCAGCTACAGGTCCTAGGGGTGGTAGACCTCATGCTTCTGACACATCCTCAGAGGAGGTAACACCAGGTCCAGAGGAGCCTTCAAGGAAGAAGAAGCCCAAGTGCCTTCAGGACACCTTGAAGGAAGCGGAGGCATTTGGTAGACCTCAGGAGCAGATCAGGACTATTTTTGAGCCAGATAGATATGGGTCAGCCCTTGTTGCGAGTCTTCGTGACTCAGGGCCTTCTACATATGAGGAGGCTTCTCAGCATCAGGTTTGGAGAGATGCCATGATGGAAGAGTACCATTCCATCATGAAGAATGATGCTTGGGAGATTGTACCGAGGCCTGAGGGGAAGTCAGTTGTGACTTCCAAGTGGCTCTACAAGGTCAAGCATGCAGCTGATGGCAGTGTAGAGAAGTTCAAGGCTCGGTTTGTGGCTCGAGGGTTCTCACAGGTTGAGGGAGTCGACTATGATGAGACTTTTGCTCCAGTGGCTCGGTATTCCTCCATCAGGGCAGTGATATCGATTGCAGCAGAGATGGGTTGGAGGATCCACTAGATGGATGTGAAGACCGCATTTCTCAATGGTCTTCTGCAGGAGGAGGTGTACTTGGAGCAGCCACAGGGATTTGAGACACATGAGAGAGATTCACATGTTTGCAGGCTTAGGAAAGCCTTGTACGGTCTGAAATAAGCTCCCAGAGCTTGGTACTCCAGGATAGATGCTTATTTGATTTCGATGGGGTTCCAGAAGAGTGAGACTGATCCCAACCTATACTACATTGTGGTTGGTGGAGATCCGCTCATTCTTCTGCTATACGTTGATGATTTATTTATCACTGGAGATGAGCGTCTTATTGCTCTGTGCAAGAGAGATCTTGCAGCTGAGTATGAGATGACAGATATTGGGCTGATGTATTACTATTTGGGGATGGAGGTATGGCAGGAGCCAGGACATATTTTCCTTGGACAGGGGAAGTATGCTGCAGAGATCCTGAAGACTTTTCGGATGGACGACTGCAGGCCCATGTCTACACCTATGATCACCAACTTGAAGCAACTTCATGCTTCAGGTGGTAAGTTGGTGGATCCCACATTATATCGTCAGCTCATCGGATCGTTGATGTATCTGGTCAACACCAGGCCAGACTTGTGCTTTGCAGTCAACACTCTTAGCTAGTTCATGGTGCAGCCTAGGAGTGTACATTGGAGTGCTGCAAAGCACATCTTGAGATACCTTGCAGGGACGGTGGATTATGGTTTGGACTACAGGAGTTCAGGTGGAGTTAGTTTGATTGGGTTCACAGATTCAGACTGGGCAGGTTGTGTGAGGGACCGGAAGAGTACTTCCGGTTGCTGTTTCAGCTTGGGCTCGGCAACAGTGTCGTGGTTCAGGAGGAAACAGAAGTCCGTCGCATTGAGTTCTGCTAAGGCTGAGTATATGGCAGCCAGTCAGGCGACTTGCGAAGCACTGTGGCTTCGTAAGTTATTGGTAGATTTATTTGATCAGCAGCTGAGGCCTACGGTGATTTACTGCGACAATCAGAGTTGCATTCAGCTCTCTGAGAATCCAGTTTTTCATGACAGGTCAAAGCATATTGAGATCAGATATCACTTCATCCGTGACTACGTTCAGAGAGGAGCCGTTGAGCTTCAGTACATATCCACTGATCAGCAGGTTGCAGATGTCCTAACGAAATCTTTGGGAAGGGGGAAGTTTGTCTTCTTCAGAGATAAGTTGGGAGTGGTGCGGAACTCTTTCCTCGGTAAGAGGGAGTGTTAGTTTTGTACCTTGGTCGAGTTCCCCTAGTGACTTAGCCTAAGTCACTAAGCATGGGGTGGTGGGACCCTCACTTTAATTGTTTAATTAATGAGACTTTAATGTCACTTTTTATCCTAAGTCTAAAAGTGAGTGAGTAATTATTACTTAAGTGAATTAAATAATAAAGTGTACTCACATCTAATCTGGGCCATTGATTAGATCTAATCTCAGCCTTTGATCTAGAGATTCCTTTTAGGGTTGAATAAAAGGTAGAGGGAGGCAATACCTATTCATTATTATGATGAAGAGGTGACTGAAGAGAGAGCTCGAGAGTTTGAGAAGGAGAAGCTAGGGCACAGGTACAGTACTTGTGATCTTCAGGACACGAGTTTCTATGCACCATTCTTCCAGTATTTGGCTCAGAATTCGAGGCATGCATGTGGCATGAGTATTCAGCAGGATTAATACCATACAGCAGCAAGCTACAGCTAACTTCACGTGGAGGCAAATCGTACATCAGGTACAGGGCAGGAAGCTTCTCCAGCACGCAGTTCTAGGAGTGACAGGGCGCCATTCCCAAGGTGTCTTCTGCTGCAACTGTGGAGGAGGTACAGGGCAGGGGTTTAATCTGAGCACCATTCTCTTTACATCTTCTGCTGAACCTGTGATGAAGGTCTGGGCACTGATTACAATCTATCAGCATTAATTTTTTTGAAAGAAATCTGCACAGGATTCGAGGAACACCAGCACAGAGATCGAGGGTAATTTCTGTCTGTATTCCTTGCACAGAATTCAAGGTACTTGACTCAGAACTCGAGAAGACTCAGAGATTCAGACTGTGTATTTTCCTGCATAGTTCATGAGTTAATTTCTAGCACAGAATTCGAGACTGTGGGCACTCACTTCGAGGTGCTGTTGGTGCACATCTTTCCAGAAGAATTCTGCTGAGTGGTGAAGATAAGTTAAATTCTTCATTGTAATGCTGTGATGTATAATTTGCTGATGAAATAATATCTCTCTCTCACTCAACTGGTTTTCCCCGTGGGGGTTTTTCCAGGGCTCGATTTGGCCAAAAACTACTGTGTCAAATTTGTGTGTGAATATTGTGAATTAGCTTGCAGCCTGTTTATTTGCTTTCAGTGCGTGTTTATTGCTTAACCAAAAATGCATTAAGTAACCTACAGCCAATGCACAATAGGGCTGTAGGTGAAAACCACATTAAAACTTGGCATTAAACCAGCAGTCAGTGAGAGCAGAAAACTTTCAGAAGAAAGGAAAGAGACCACAATAATTTTGCAATGTATAGTATAATTGTTCCACAAACTAAATTTGACACAGAATTAGTTGTATCACGATGTGTTTGGTATTTAAATTGAAACACTACCAAAATTGAAAGTATTGTTTTAGATTATAAGAATCTGAAAGTATTGTTTTGTGTTATAACAATGTACATGAAGTACAAGGTAGATGATAAATACATAAGCAAATTTATGGAGAATGTAAACAATATTCAGAATATCCTTTATGAATTAAAAAAAAATCTATTATCTATAAGTAAAATTGTAGAGGGGAATCTTATTGGTTTTTGACAACAAATAATATTTGATTAAATATCGCAATAATAAAAATATCACTAGAGTTAAAGTAATGATATGTAGAGGTTTGAAGGTGTTCCACATAAACAAGCTTTTTTTACATGCTCTACTAGTATACGAGGCATGTTTGGCAACAAAATGACATTGCTTCAAACTTAATGACAACAAAACTAGGGAAACTTAGGTACTTTATCTCATTTGTAGTGATATTTGTGGACCCATGCGAACTCAATCTATAGGAGGAGCTAAGTACTTTGTTATATTTGTTGATACTGAGTTTTAAAGGAAAATTGGGTTAATTTTTTGAAATATAAACAAGACTTTTGTTTACACTTTAAAGAAATTCAAAGCAATCGCTGAGAATTTGAAAATTAAGATGTTAAGGAGTGGAAGGAGTGGAGTATGGATCCAAGACATTTCTTGATTTTTCTATCAATATTGCCATAGAAACTCCATTACAAAATTGTTTAGTAGAAGCAAGAATCATTTGATTATGGAAATGTTAAGTTGTATGATGAAAAGACAATGTCGTCGATCGTGTTTGAGTTGAAGCAGTTCAAAAAATAGTATTTTGTTGAATCAAAGGCTCACTAAAGCATTTTGTAGTAAGACACCTTACGAAGCTTGGCTAGGAAAGAATCTCTAGGTAACAAATTTCAAAGTGTTAGTTGTTTGGCATATGCACATGTTTTGAATAAAGATATACATAATTTGGAAGCCAAAAGTAGGAAGTGCATTTTTTTTGGATATAGCACTAAAGTAAATGCATACAAGCTATATGATCTAGTAAGTAGGAAGGTTGTTATAAGTAGAGGTGTGATTTTTGATGAGAAACCCCCATGATATGTAAAAATATCCAAATGAAACATGGAAGTTTTGCATATTGGTAAAGAAGAGCTTGAACCCAAAACTATTATCACATGAAGAAGAGAAGAGGACATAGAAAATGGCAGAGAAGATGGAAGTCAGGTAATTCTTAGAAAAGACCAAATTGGTTCTACAAGATGCTTTAAGGTGCAAAGCTTGATGAGATGCAATAAGGAGAGAGGAGAACAAGGTCAAAGTCACCCTATCAAGGAAAATTTGTTTTGATGATTCAAGTTGTGAATTCTTATGATTTGGTCTCTTTTAATGAAGTGAACAACAAATAAGAATGGAGACTTAGATACAATGCGGGTAGAATGCTTTAATAAAAAACAAGACCTGAAAGTTAGTTGTATTCAAGAAACAGGTAGAATGTAAATGGGTATATCGAACTAAGTCTAAACTAGAGGGTTTGATTGATAAATATAAAACTATGTTAGTCACAAAAGGATATGTAGAAAGAAAAGATATAGACTATGAGGAAAGTTTGCTCCAACGACAAAATTTATTACAATTAGAATGTAGTTAGAGATTGTAGCATAGTTGGGATGGTAGGTACATTAGTTGGATGTCAAAAGTGCATTTTTTAATGGAGATTTACAAGAAGTGTATATGAAGTAGGTCGAGGGATTTGCTCTTAAAGGAGAAGAAAAGTTGTTATGTAAGTTAGTGAAGAAATGTATGGATTAAATCAAGTCCCCTGAAACTGTTTCATATTGATAAGTATTTTGGATCAAGTGGTTTCAAGGGAAGTAATTGGAACCTAACTTCCATATCAAAGAAAAATGCAAACTTGACATTGTATATGTTGATGACTTAATGATACAAGGAATGCTTTGGAGTTGAATTTTGGCGATGACAAAACAAGATTTCCACCTCAAATGCAATGCATGCTTCAAAATTGTTGAAAAGGTTTAGAATAAAAGAATTTCGTCTTAGAAAAAAACCAATAGAAGTGAACTTGGAACTCTCAAATGATGATATATCAAGGTGGTTAATAAATTGTGATATTGTCAACTTGTAGAATATATATATATATATATATATATATATATATATATATATATATATATATATATATATTACAACAACAAGACTAGACATAACTTTTGAAGTTGGCATATTGTCAAGATTTGTACTCTCCGAGGGAGACATGTTGGATTGCATCTAAAAGAGTTAATGGGTATATCAAACGTACCTCATAATGTGGTATTGTACTTGAGAAGAATGACAATTTTACATTGAATGATTTTTTAGATGCATATGGGTCAAATGATATGGATGAGAGAAATTCTACATCAGGTTATGCTTTTGCTAGTGAAGTAATTATAAATTTCCAAATTAAAAAGTAAATGTCCTCATTTTACCACTTCAAAAACTAAGAAATATCAAGTGAGCCATAGAAGGAATGGAATGGATAAAACAAAAGAAAGAGGAAGTGAGAAATAGAAGGAACACGATGGATAAAATAAAAAGAATGAGAGAGCAACAAAAAGATTGAAACATAGCACACCCAACTTGACACTTGTTGAGCAACAAGTGTGTCTACGCATTTCATTTTAGTGGATATGGAATAATAAGAAGATAAGATGAGATAATTTGAAAATGTGAACACGATTGAGCAAGCCATCAACAACCAAAGGAAAGGTATCTATGCTTGTGTCAACAAGAGTGCCGCATTCAAGTCCAAGAGGTTAGTTTAATCGGTTGTTACCAATATTGGACATTTGGTTGTTTTGTTTCAACATGTGCTTGGTTCGAATACCATGTTTAGGTGCACTAGTGTAGAGCTGAGAGATTGAATCAACAAAGAGAAAGACACTTAACTCTATACTTCTTTTCAGACAACTCTCCCTCAACTCTTGAATTAAAAACAGAGCATAATGATAGCAAAATGAGTGATGACAATCATAACGAAGAATAATAGTAGAAAAAAGGATAGGGAATGAATGCTTTCTATGAATATATATATATATGGATAATCGAATCAAAGGCTCCCCCTAAAGAATGTCCCATCTTATAATTGAGTAAACCTTTTACTTACAACGCCACCATGGAGTGGCATAGCATTGTCCTAGCTAGCTAAAAGTGAAAGGTGAAAGGCAGAAAGTTCAAGGTGAGTTTCAAGGTGTGATAAGGCCCCCGGTGAACGTAAAAAGGAACCTGGCTAAAGGCTACTGGCTTCTGGTGACTAGTTGTACTTAGTGGGTTAAAGGTATATGACTTGTTTACTTGGATGTCATCCCCTAATGTGGAAGATTTGCTTCCAAGGTTTTCATGGGAAAAAATAACCATCTAGTTCCATCCATCATAAAAAACACAAGTCTATATTATGATGACTACAAATATATAAAATAATTGAGAAAATAATTATAGAACAAAAGGTAAGGCCACCCACTCTATAATGACAATGTAATAACCGACAAAGAAAGTGAGCAGTGTGAATTAGATAAGAAGATAGGAATTTGTAGGACACGCCCCACCCCACCTCCCTCCCAAAACCAAGAATATGATACCTATGGCTAAATCGTGAAATACATAATGTTTTTAGATGCAAACACATGAAATTTAATACAAATACTTTGGAATTCCATCTATTTTGATTTAGCAATATTATTTTAAACTTTTGTATATTTCCTTGTACTAACATCTAGACAAAAAATAAATAACTTGCAAGTTCTTTCATTATTAACTATACAACAAATAAATCACAACAATTAAATACAAATTTCTGATTTACAGTTCCAAACAATTCCTAATATAAATTTACCAACTTAAGAGTCCAAGGCACCTCCCAACAAATTTTAATTTCTTACAGCTTCAACAATTACCCAATTGAGTTTAACCACCCAACCACTGGGAATAGTTACCTCTTTGGCTCCCTAGTTCCAAAAAACTCATAAGGGTTTTCTAGCCCTCCTGCCCCAAACTCCAAGAACTGTAGCACTGTAGCACAACCCCCAACAATCCAATCACTCGAAAATTTCACCATATGTTTCCCCACCAAAAATTTCCAACCCCTCCACCTTCCTCTTCCCCTCTTATTCTCGAGGTTTCTTCTCCCCTATGTCATCTCCAACCCCCAAAATCTCATCCACCTCGTCTCCTTTGCAAACCCCCCAATAACTCATTCAGTTAAACTATTCAATAATGTTGGTACACAATTCAAAAGAAAACTTTATAATAGAACAACCCAGTTCTGACAATTCTATCCTAATCTACCGACTCAAATCAAAGAATGAAACATTCTTCATTGGAAATCAAACAATTATGTAATGTACTAAATTTTGCTCAAGATTTTAAATGCCTAACCCACGGATTATTTCGTAATCTTAATCCATTTAATACATATTATTTAATTAACTTTAATTGCCTAACCCTAATTACCAACATAGATCCATCTTAACTCTAGCAAGCACCGAGAAGGATCAAATCCACTCATTAAATAGTTAAAATGCAATAATGAAATAGTTAAATATGCCAATTTGGAATCATGTTCCAATGTTGTAATTGCTAACACATTAATCCTACAAATAGACAAAAATTGCATGAATGAATTAATTATGAGTGTTATTGGGCAAATTAGTAGAGTTAATGCCCAGTAAACACTTGCAAGGGGTAGTGACCCAATGTCACCTCAGTAACAGTCCTTTAACTTATTGGGAGAGTCATGATCTCCAAGGGGAGATCCCTTTACTATATTTGTGGTCAACTAACAACCAAAACCCCTCTCTATCTATGCCACTTCACTAATGACCAGTGCCTTGGATGCAAAGTTAAACTAGATAAACATCATCTACATAAGAACAATCATAAGTATGCACATTGTTGTCTTGATACAAAAAATTTAACCATACAATGATCTAACCAACAATAAGCAGTATACTGGTCTTTAAAAGATATATCCACTTAGTCTCATTTATTAATGATGTCAAACATTATTTAGGATCCTCAAATAAGTGTCAAACAAGATGTAAAATCAACCATAATTACAGGAAGTCTTGTAGCATTATTTAAACAAATAAACTTCTTGAACATACCTAATCAAGCAATTTACAGTAGAAATCCAGGCCTGTTATATGAATTTTCACTAGGAAATATTTAAGTGTTCCTTTCACAAGTGTAATATAAGCTTGCTAACCCCTTCTTTTTGAATTATCCGATGTCTTCTTTGTGGCAGGTTTTAGGGTAGCAACAGAGGTGATAGGCTTCCTTAATGACAGGCCTGGGATGGAGGATAGGAAGGTCAAGGGAAGAGAGAGGAGACCAAGGGTTTAGAGAGGACAGGCCAAAGGCAGAAAAGGGAGGACAAGGTCTTTAAGAAGTAGGACGGGGGCGGCAAGAGGGATGTTGAGGGCTGCAAGAGGGTTTTAAGGCCTGGAATGAGGGGGTCAAGGGTAAAAAGAGACATGTCGATGGTTTAAAGAGGGGTTTAAGGCCTAAAAAGGGGAGGTTGAGCCTTGAAGGAGATAGACTCTAGGGCTAAAAGGAGGGAGGCCAAGTCCTTAAGGAGAAGGCTAAGTGTAGAACTAGAGTTTAGGCTAGGAAAAATTAGAGTCTTTTTAGGGTTTTTCAGAAATAAAATAAAGAAGTGCAGACCTAAATATTAGTCCTAATTTATCATGAAGATGCAACACTTACATATGCAAATGTAAGGAATTTTGAATAAGAGAAAAGGACAAGATAGGCATATGATTATGTCTCTATCCTAGCCTAGAAGGGATCGGTTCCAGCATCACTTCTGAAGAAAACCTTCTTACTTTTGCAAATTTGGGCTCCTACAACCACCACAAGGATTTGTTGTAAGGACCTACGTCAAGCAAAAACGGAGGTCTAAGGCCAAATGCTATAAAAGACTCCAACAATGGAGGTCTTCCAACCCACAAGATGACAAAAAATTAGCAAGAAGACCTATCTAGGTTAGAAGAATGCACCAAACAAGCACCATTCAATTAGAAATAGAGAAAGACTTACCAAGTTTAAACAAAGAATGAGCATACCTCAAGGATCTAGGTCATCCAATGTGCAAGAGTTCCATCAAACCATTCAAGCATCAAATTGTATAATCAATAAGCCCTAGACTATTCCACATTCACTTTGCAAGAGAGACAAAATCCATCTTCAATAAGTGCACCTCACTTAGCCCAAATAGAAAGAGAAAACGAGTAGCATAATATGTTTTATCCCATGTCTTATGATTTGCAAATGAGTGAGGAAAGGTTTATTTATAGCCTTACATCCTCACTTTTTACAAATAACCAGATCGACAAGCCAATAAAATGTCAATGTAAAAATTTAACATAAAATAATCTAAGATCTGGGTAACTTGGGGTAATTTCCCCCATAGTCAGCAAAATTGATGAAAAATAGCTAAAACTGAACAAATGGATCCACTCTGAAGGATGGAGTGAGCAAGGGGGATCGTCATGCCCCATCTACCCCAAATATCTTGAAAAACGCTCAACGTCCCCCCTCAATCAAGCATGAAGGCCTAGTGACTAGGATGACATCATCACTTTGAAGTCCCCAAGGAGAGAGGGAACTATGCTGAAAGGAGGCCATTATGGGTGCATAGGGTGACTGGAAGAGGAGGAAAGTGCCTCTTAGTGGAACGTTGTCACCTATGTGGAAATCAAGTAAGGGGTCATGTGACCCAGTGACCTGTCCTTAGGAGCCTCGGACACGAACCTTAGGGATACAAGCCCTAAAATGAGGTAGTCAGCAATGCCACTAATCTCTAGTACTCCTAAAGGAAGAATCAAGGGGGCTGGCCATAAACACCTCTCATAAAATGAAAATAACACCATCATCAAGAATCAAGGGGTCTGTTCATAAACACCTCTCAAAAAATGCAAATAACACCCTCATCCTAGCCCTGAAGAAGAAAAACAACCCTTCTCCTTGGGTAGATATCTGAAAGTGAGCTGGTACTGGTACATCGTAACATTGCCTCCAACTGCAGGACAAGTGCTCTTCTCGGGAGTGCTTGAGAATATGTGAATCCTCTGAGTACCTGCAGACCTACACACATATCAAATATCCATGGGCATTAAAAGCATCATGAGGAAGGCACTTATGTCCTCCCTTAGTCAGTATAATGACATAAAAAATAAGCTAAATAAACAAGCAAACTAATTAAAGAAACATGCAAAGAGGAAAGACCAACTAATCAAGAAACAACTGACTAAGAAACCACTAACTAAGACACAACTAAGAAATGACTAACTAAATAACAACTAACTAACAAAAACATGACAAATGTCAGATATCACTTGTATAATACCTCTTTAGAGCTTGCCCGTTGATAGTTAAAGGGATCTTTTCACCATCTAGGTGGCTCAGGCGGAATGCATTAGGACCTATAGTGTCAGTAATTTGATATGGGCCTAGCCAAAGAATTTCAAACTTACCATGCTTACTTGGTTGTCCATTCCTTTTGTTCTATAGGAGAACAAGGTCACCTTTTTGTAAATTGCACTGGTGGGCCTTCTTGTCGAATTTGCCTTTAATTTTATGTTGATGCTCTATTAGGTGATCGAAGGAATTTATCCGGTTTTTATCTAGTTCTATCAAGTTGTTGAATATTCGCTGGAATATATCAGGATCATTAACATTTTGTTGGAGGATTTTATATGCAAGAAGCTTCAAATTGATCGGTAAGGTGACATCCAAGCCATATACAAACTCAAAAGGGATTTTACATGTTGATTCCTTAGGAGTAATTCTATCCGCGCATACTGCATACTTCAACTTACTATTCCAACTTCTCTTATTGTCGCTGAAAATCTTCTTTATGATGTTCATTAAATTTTTATTGCTTGACTTGGCTAATCCATTCCCTTGAGGATAATAACTCGAAGAGTGCGACAATATGATATCATAATCAAAATAAAAGGTAGATAACTCACCACCACTAAAAGCTTGCAGATTATCTGTAATAATCTTGGTGGGGGTCTCAAAATGGGTGATGATTCTGTCTTCCAAGAAATCTGTAACCACTTTTGTTGTAGCTTGTTTCGTCAGGATAGCTTCAACCCACTTAGTAAAATAATATGTCCCTGTCGATATCCACTTGTTTCCATTACTTGAATTTCCCTTAAATTCACCAATAAAATCGAGACCCCACTGTTGGAACGATGCTTCTATTATGACTAGTTGAAGCGCCAAGGCTGCAATTTTTTGTTTTCCAGTAAAACGATGGCAAGGTTGACAATTCTGCACATACTTATACACATCTTGGAAAATGTTGGGCCAATAATATTCGGATCTCAAGATATTATGAGTGGTAGTAGAAGCTGCATGATGACCTCCGCATAGTCCTTTATGAATTTTTTTCATCAACTCTTCTACCTTGGGGGGGTCAACACATGTAAGAATGAACCTATTTGGATTCCTCCATCCAAGACCCTCAACCAGTTCTTCTCTAGGATAATCCACGAAAAAATACTTGGAAGCTTTCAGTTTTAAGGCCCTCTTCTTATGATCTGGAAAGTAACTAGGGCATGAAAGATTCTTCAGATAGTACACAATGTATTTATACCAATCACACTGTGTTATTCCCTCCATAATTGTCGAAACCATAGGAGGATGTCCTTCTTTTAAGTCAAGAGTGTCTTCATTTCCTTCTACCAACAACTGAGCCAATCCTCTTCCCTTAATTAACTTTGTGGGTTGAATATCCAAGTCATATTCCTGAATCTTTGTAATCAATTTCGATTTGGCATCTAAACCATCCTGTTGCTTAAGTATTTCCTTTATTGTTGGATGCATAACGTAAGCAATAATCTTAGAGTACCCAACATACACTTTGAAGTGTTTTAAGGACATCGCCAATGCATATGATTGCTTTTCTATGTTGTGATACTTCATTTTTGTGTTGCTTAAGTCTTTACTCATAAAGGCAATTGGTTGTTCTTCATTCTTGCCATTCTTTTGTAGAAGGACTCCTGCAATAGTGTTAGTTGATGCAAAAGAAAATATATGAAAAGGTTTAGAGTAATTGGGACTGACCAATACCGGAGCTCGAGTGATAGCATATTTAATCTCCTCAAATGATTTCTTGGACTCATCACTCCATCTGAAATCTGTATCCTTTTAAGAAATTTGTTCAACGGTTTAGTAATCTCCACAAAATTTGGTATAAATCTATGAATAAAATTGATTTTTCCAAAGAATGATCTTAAATCTTTTAAGTTTTTTGGAAGTGGAATCTCTTTAATAGCTTTAGCTCTTTTAGGATCTATTTTGATAGCTTCTTTAGTGACTATATGACCAAGTAACTTACCTTCAATAACTCCCAAAATAGACTTTTTAGGATTTAAAGAGATACCATACCTTCGACACTGCTCAAATACTTGTCGGAGATGCTTGATGTGATATTTCCTTCTCTTTGAGTAGACAATGAGATCATCTTCATATATTTATAATCTCTTCTGCATGATGTCCCTAAAAGCATAATCCATGGCTCTCTGAAACGTGGCCCCGACATTCATCAAACCAAAAGGCACGCGCAAGTACTGACAGGTGCCCCATGGAGTAGTGAAGGTCATCTTCTTTCTTAATTGATACCTGATTAAAACTTGAGAAGCCATCTAGAAAAGACATGATCTGAGAACCTGTAATCCTTTGTAACAAGAGCTCCATATTTGGGAGCAGGTAGTTATCTTTCTTGGAAACCACATTCAAAATTTTGAAGTCCACACATACTCTGACTTCATTTGTCTTCTTCCTAGTCGGTACCCGGATTTGAAATCCATTCTGAATACCTTATCAAAGCTATGCTCTTTTCCTCAACCATTTTTTGTAGCCCTCTCTTTATCAGCAGAGCCAACTTCTGGTTTATCTTTCTTAACTTCTGTCGATGAGGCTTAGCATTTTCTTCCAATGGTATAGCGTACTAAATAATGTTCATGTCGTAAATTTTGAGGTCATCGTATGACTAGATGAACACATCTATGAATTCCCAAATCAAACCTACCAATTACTTTCTTTCTTGAGGGTCCATTACCTTTCCAATTTTAATAGGATGAGGATCTTCTTGAGAACCAATATTTACTTCTTCATACTCAGAATCATGAGTCGTTTCTTTCTTTTGTTTGCACCTATCATTTCTGTCAAATATCTTTTCCATGGATACCTTTTCCATCTAGATTGGATTGTATCCAGGATCCTCCGTGGACCCTTATTTTCTCCAATCAATATGACTACCCAAATATTCTTTTGTGTTTGCCATGAATCTGCAGATTTGTTTATCATTATCAAACATTTCCCAATCATCGAAATTGTCAGGTACCAAAGGACGAAACATTATTTGCACCTTTTTGGTATCTTGGATTGCATCTACCAGATTAAAATTCGAGGCAAAAATTGCAAGTGAATCTGTTGTTTGATTTTGTTCTCTTGGAGATGCTTATAAAGATAGAGCCTGGAAGTCTTCTATCTTACTGCATCCTTGTACCTTTTTAATTGGAAATTTTTACAGTAAAATTTGCCTTTGACTTGACATACAATAAGGTTAGAATCACCAATAATATGCTACAAGTTGATACCATATTCCTTTGCGATATTTAAACCAAGAAGAAGAGCCTCATATTCAGTTGTGTTGTTAGTACCATCAAATTCAAATCGGAATGGAAAACAATGCTCTTCATTTTTAGGAGAGATTAACACAATACTTGGGCCCATACTTGCTTGGGACTTAGCACTGTTGAAATGTATGGTCCATAATTTATCTATGTCCATATGAAGAACAACATCTATAACGATCACTACATAAGGCCCGATGCCATTCTCGCAAATAAACTCATTCTTTGGCTCTGCATGGTCCTCAATATGATGCTTTCTCATTGTCTCCCTTTGTAAAGTTATGTAGTTTCCTTCAGGATTAGGAAATATAGCATACGATAAATCCATTTGCAAACTTCCTCCCATATCTAAACCAAATTTTCTTGATAAAAGCATCCCCCAATATTCTGGCAGGTCAATGACCATTATGTCCATCTTTATCATTTTGCTGGGATGCACTGCTAAATGTACCGGGACATCAACCACAACTCCACAAACCTTCACTTCACAGGAATCCATGGCACAAATGTTCCTGTATGGCCTAGATATTTTCAACCCTAACCTGTTCATCACAGTTAGAGGCATGACATTAGTCGAGGATCCATAATCAAACATACAATTATGCAAAACTAAATCTCCAAAGAATAAAGAAATAAAGAAAGGCGTGTGTCCAAGATTCTTATTCTATGTTGGCAACATGCTGGATAATTTGATTGGGGTGTCCTCACTTTCTTCAGCTTGGTTTATTATTGGTTGATTTTCTTGAAGGTGAAAGTGTTCAATGATTTTCCCTCTTACTGCAGGAATCTTTGCTAATTTGGACATCGGCACTAGAACATTCATTGATCTTAGAGTACTTGTGATATCAATATTCAAAGGTTCGTTAGTAATCAAATCAATAGAATCCTTACCTGTGGTGGAACAGGAGCATTTTCTCTTTCTGTAATCACGGAAGGGGGCTTCTTGTCCCTTTGGTAAGTTTCGCATGTAGTTATGTTTTCATACCACTTTTTTATCTGCTCTCGAGGAGGCATTTCCCCAAGAATGGTGTTTACCCTTTCTGCATCAATGGAGTTTATTCTAACTTCCTACATATAATAGTTAGATAAACTGAATTGATTTCTTTCAAATAAATTACATACCTCAGAATAGTCTTCTTTTAAAGGGATATTGTTTCTGATGTATTCCATGTAATAGATACAAGTTCGTTCATCATGGAAACCATGACATGCTTTGCAATAGTATGGAAAGTCACTTGCCATGTTATTTGGTTCTAGGGATGATTGGGGCCTTTGTCGCTAAGGAGGGCCCTTGTTGAAATTCTTAGCGGGGAACCTGGGCTATTGATTTCTTTCCAACTACACAATCTAGTTCTGTATCGTAGTATTTTGTTGGGTCATATTGACTCTTAACTGCTTCATTTCTTCAATTAAAGTATACTCATCACATCTGGAGCATTATCGAAAGAAGATACTGCATTGTTCTTTGGTTCTAGTCTTGGTCTTGAATGCCTAGATGTATCAGGCCTACCAACAACCTTCTAACTCTCATCTAGAATCATTTCCTTCTTTTTTGCAGTTGAAATTCTTACCTTCTTTTTTGCAGTTGCAATGTCCTGAGACTTGTCCAGACTTAGGTGAAATACAAAGTCACCCAGGAAGGAATTCGATTAGTACAACAAAATCATCTGATCGGGGGTTTGCAATCCGCAGGAAATTATTTTACAATCTTGTCAAACCTGTGATCAAACTCATCAATTGTTCCATTTTCACTCCTTTTTCGCGTCATTAGAGCATTCTTCAACAAAACAGGATCCTTATTTTCCTACCATCTATAAAAAAACTTATTTTTCAAGTCAACATAAGTAGATATACTGTGAGCATGAAAATACTTGAACCATTCTAGGGCCTCACCCTTTAAACAACAAAAGTTTTAAAGTTAACATCAATGTGACTAATATTAGTAATTGTTAAGCAATATTCAATCTCATCCCAATGTTGGGCAGCGGTAGTGGCATCCTGACTAGTGAAAGAGGGAAACTCCTTGAGATATTTAAACTTCAATGTTTGATTAGGATAACCAACAATGTTATTGAAATCAAAAGCTGCGAAAGCCATACTTAATTGAGTAGTAGGATCAACAAATAACTCATGTATGTCAAGCAAAGTATCTAAAGTTTGTTGATCACTTACAAATCTTTCCTTGATACAATATTTTCTTTTAAGTAATATATGACTGAAATTAGGAAGAAGTGTACCTTTGAAGTTTTCCCTTGTCGAGTACCCTTTTGAATTATGTCGTGGTGTATTTTCTAGGAGAGACCTGTGAAATCAAACTAAACAAATCTCGGTAATGCACAGAACAAGGATCATACTTGATTGATGGGTTGATTTCTTGTTGGAGTCACCGGCCTAAGCTTGCCAGATTAGTCCTTACAAGAAATACATATGTATTAATATCAATAGAGACTTACCTCGAGACTTACCAAATGTCATTCTTTCCCGGATAAATCACCTCAACAACCTTGAGGTCCCCGGAAATGGCGCCAAAAATGTTACCGGGGAAATTAGCAGAGTTAATGCCCAGTAAGCACGTGCAAGGGGTAGTGACCCAATGTCACCTCATTCACACTCCTTTAACTTCTTGGGAGAGTTGTGACCTCCAAGGGGAGAGCCCTTTACTATATCTACAGTCAACTAATAACCAAAACCACTCTCTATCTATGCAATTTCACTAATGACCAGTGCCTTGGATGCAAAGTTAAACTAGATAAACATCATCCCATATAAGAACAATCAAAAGCATGCACATTGTTTTCTTGATACATAAAATTTAACCATACAATGATCTAACCAACAATAAGCAGTATACTGATCATGAAAAGATCGATCCACTTAGTCTCATTTTTCAATGATGTCAAACACTATTTAGGATCCTCAAATAAGTGCTAAACAAGATGTAGAATCAACCTTAATTATAGGTAGTCCTGTAGCATTATTTAAACAAATCAACTTCTTGAACATACCTAATCAAGCGATTTACAGTAGAAATCCAGGCCTGTTATATCAATTTTCACTAGGCAATATTTAAGTGTTCCTTTCATAAGTGTAATATGAACTTGATAACCCCTTCTTTTTGTATTATCTGATGTCTTCTTTGTGGCAAGTTTTAGGGTAGTAGCAGAGGTGACATGCTACCTTAATGGAAAACCTGTGATGGAGGATAGGAAGGCCAAGGGAAGGGAGAAAAGACCAAGGCTTTAAAGAGGGCAGGCCGAAGGTAGAAAAGGGAGGCCAAGGTCTTTAAGAAGCAGGTCGAAGGCTGTAAGAGGGATGTCGAGGGTTGCAAGGAGCTGCAAGAGCGTTTTAAGGCTTGAAATCAGGGGGTCTAGGGTAAAAAGAGACAAGATGAGGTTTTAAAGAGGGGTTTAAGGCCTAAAAAGGGGAGGTTGAGCCTTGAAGGAGACAAAAATAGGGCTAAAAGGAGGGAGGTCGAGGCCATAAGGAGAAGCGTAAGGGTAGATCTAACGTTTAGGCTAGGCTTAGAGTCTTTTTAGGGTTTTTTCAAATATAAAATAAAGAAGTGAAGACCTAAATATTAGTCCTAATTTATCATGAAGATTCAATACTTACATATGCAAATGCAAGGAATTTTGAATAAGAAAAAGGGACAAGATAGGGATATGATTATGTCTCTATCCCAGCCTAGAAGGGATCAGTTTCAACGTCACTTATAAATAAATCCTTCTTACTATTGCAAATTAAGCCTCCTACAACAACCACAAGGATTTGTTGTAAGGACCTAAGTCAATAAAAAATGGAGGTCTAAGTCCAAATGCTATGAAAGACTCAAAAAATGGAGGTGTTCCAACCTACAAGATGACAAAAAATTAGCAAGAAACCCTATCTAGGTTATAAGAATGCACCAAATCAGTACCATTCAACTAGAAGTAGAGAAACACTTACCATGTTTAGACAAAGAATGAGCAAACCTCAAGGATCTAGGTCATCCAATGTGAAAGAGTTCTATCAAACCATTCAAGCATCAAATTGTAGAAGCAATAATCCCTAGAATCATCCACATTCACTTTGCAAGAGAGAGAAAATCCATCTTCAACAAGTGCACCTCACTTAACCCAAATAGAAAGAGAAAAAGAGTAGCATAATATGTTTTATCCCATGTCTTATGATTTACAAATGAGTAAGGAAAGGATTATTTATAGCCTTACATTCTCACTTTTTACAAATAACCAGGCTGACAAACCAATAAAATGTCATTGTAAAAATATAACAAAAAATGATATAAAATAATCTAAGATTTGGGTAACTTGGGGTATTTTCTCCCATAGTAACCAAAATTGATGAAAAATAGCTAAAACTAAACAAATGGTTCCACTCTAAAGGATGGAGTGAGCAAGGCGGATCGTCATGCCCAATCTACCCCAAATATGCTAAAAAACCCTCAATGTCCCCCCTCAATCAAGCATGAAGGCCTGGTGACTAGGATGACATCATCACTGTGAAGGCCCCAAGGAGAGAGGGCGTTGTGATGAAAGGAGGCCACGATGGTTGCATTGGGTGACTAGAAGAGGAGGCAAGTGCCTCTCAGTGGAACGCTCTCACCTATGTGGAAACCAAGTAGGGGGTCATGTGACACAGTGACCCATCCCTAGGAGCCCCAAACACCATCCGCAAGGATACAAGCCCTAAAATGAGGCAGTCACCAATGCCACTAAGCCATAGTACTCCTACAGGAAGAATCAAGGGGTCTGGACATAACCACCTCTCATAAAATGCGGATAACACCCCCATCCTGGCCCTGAAGATGAAAAACGACCCCTCTCCTTGGGCAGTTATCTGAAAGTGAGATGGTATTGGTGCAGTGTAACAATGAGTAAAATAGTTATTTACCCAAATCTAATCATGGAGTTCCAAGTATTTCATTTTGTAAAGTGTAACACATAAATACTACAAATAGGCAAAAGTTGCATGCATTAACTAATTATGAAGTAAAATACTTGCAATTTGCAATTTTCACAAAACAAATATCTAACTTAATGTTCTATTATTAACTTAATAATAAGAATCCAATATGTGTTCCGACACAATTTTTCACGTGCGAACAATTCCAATTGGAATCGTAAAAGATAACACATAAATCCTACAAATATGCAAAAATTGTATTCATTTATTGACTATGAAGTAAAATAGTTATTTACCCAAATTTAATCATCTAAGTGCCAACAATTTCATGTTGTAAAGTATAACACATAAAACCTACGAATATGCAAAAGTTACATTTATTAATTAAATATGAAGTAAAATACTTGCAATTTACCCAATTATTGATTAACTTCCAATTATCACAAAACTAATATTTGTTCTATTATTTAACTTAACAATACATATTCCAATATATTTTCCATCACAATCATCCACATACACATAAATCCTATAAATAGGAAAAAATTGCATCCATTCATTGATTATGAGGTAAAATAGTTATTTTTAAAGATTTATTTATTACTCAAGGATGCCTGGATGGAAATTGCAATTGAAATTTGATGTATATTTATATAAATGTATTTTACAATCTAACCAAATAAAATTTAAGTTCACATGTGCTCGGTATCATTTTTTATATATTTAGTTTTTGGAGTCGACCTGTGGGTGTGACAGACGTGACACATCTCATCCACTTTGGGTTGTGGAAAGCGCCTCTCGACGCAGTAATCAACATAATTAAGTAATCCACATAAGCATCACACACACACACACACATGACTAATAAGCATACCAACACATGTGTGTGAGGTGTGGGCACGTAGCTAGCATACACATACCTCGTATGTAATCTAATGATATAAACATGCAATGCATTGCAACTCTATTCTTGGATGTACATAAAAAATCATGTGCAACATATAAATAGAATTTGAATGTGGGGCATTACTTACACCCCTCCTTTAGGAAAATTCGTCCCGAAGTTAGAGTCAAAAGAGGATATACAATCAACCATTAAGAAATAACAACAATCATGCATTCATGACATTATTCATTCAACACTTGACATTTCAACACCACTGAATAACAAGGACAAAAGTAAGCAGTAATAAAGGATTTTTACAGAAGAACAACTAAGTACAAGGAACATGAATAATACTACTTCCGAATTAGAGTTCATAACTAATATATATTCACCCATCCTCCCTAAGCTACTTTTGATCCCATCCTATAAATCCTCTACTAGAATATGCTATGGTGTCGGCTATATCGATGTAACCATCAATAAAATCCAAAACCTAAAGGTGAAAGTGCCGACTACATCAACCTAACTTCCTCAACAAGCAATTGACATTCATCATGACACATCTATGGGAGTGTGCCCACTATAACCCTCCCATGATTCCAGGCTAGGAGGATAAACAATGGGAAACTCCTCCACCCCTCCTGATATATATAGAGTCAACCCCTAATATTGTGTCGTATTGTGCCAGCATTGTTCTTGTAGTTTTTCCAACGAATAATGAGTTGGATAACTGCATTACTTGTTACACACAACACTTTCCCACATATCATAACATATGCATATATAACCAATAATCCATTCACATCGAATGTTTCCAACCATAACATTTTACCCTTGATGTCCATGACATCAGAACTAGCCTCATATCACAAAAAAATTCTCTAGGACTAGCCCATGTGCCTGTACGTTAGCTTACAAGATGAAATAATCTAGTAAAATTATCACAATTATATTTATGCCCTCTCCAATATGTAACATTTTCATTTAAGATAACCACACATGCTCATTAACTATAACACTATGTTAAATTCTCATTTATAAACACAATTTAAGCTAGCATCCATGTAGCAAAAGTGCATAAAAGAGGATAATATGACATAAACCATAATCACATGAAATAATAAAACTCATGTGTAACTCTGCATAACTCTGCATACATGTATAAGTAGGTCCAAAATGATAGTTGCATCAATATAGTTGAATCTATTAGATAAAGTAAAGATATGCAAACTAGAGTTTAACTGTTCAAAAATCAAAATAGTATGGGTTAATCCCTATGCATGGTTTCTACATCCTCCTAGGTAGCATCCTAATCTATATTTGTCTCATTGGACCTTAACTTGGTCCACAAGATGATGTCTCAGATGTCGAACCCTATGATTCAATACACGTAATGGTTTGACCATAAAATTTCCCCTGTCTGAGACCTGTACTTCTCTCCACTCAAGTTTGTGAGTCTAATCAACCACATAATACCACAATATAGATATATGAAATACATTATGAGTTATATACAAGTGAGGTGGCACCACAAGATGATAGGAAAATGGTCTGGTTCTCTTTAGAAACTCAAACAACCCTATAAATTGTGGTGACAACTTGGTCCCCTTTCCAAATTGAATGGTACTTTTATTTGGTCTAACACAAATAAACACCCAATCCCCAACCTCATAACTTCTGTTTGTTTTATGCACATTTGCATCATTATTTTATCTATCATGAGATTCCTTTAACCATTGCCTAATTTGAATCTCCTACTCTTCCATTTCCCTAATCAATTCAGGCCCAATTATAACTTGATCTTATAACCTAATATTATGTGTAGGACCCACCTATTGGACATTATGGTGTCAATAATGTCAAAGCCGACATGTGTTGATGTTGGGGTCAACATTGAACAAGTGGGTGGAGCCTAGTGAACCATGATCAGACTTAAGATACCATTTCCAATATTGTTGTAAATATATGGGAGCAGCCACATCTCAAAGACCTTGATGAACTTTCTCACATTGTTTGGTGGAGTTAATAGAAACTCCTTTCCTAGTGAGATTGGAGAGGGTAGGGGTTAGGAAAAAAACCTTTGATATGGCTATTGTTTTCTCAAGGAATTCAAGCATGACATTCTTCGAATAGATGTTATTTCTTCTACTTCACTTGATGGTATCAAGGAGTGGCTAAATTCTATGGAAATCAAATATTATGAAAGAATAAATTTGAATTGACAACCAATTTTGAATATGGCTCAATTCTATGGACATCAAATATTATGAAAAAATGAATTTGAATTGGCAATCAATATTGAAGACTATTACAAGATAGTGGATCACTGATACTACACAAGTAACTATGCTTTTAGAGGTCAGCTCGGCAAAATAATAAACATATTGGTCGGTCCAGTGAACTATGCTTTCAGAGGTCGGCTCAAAAAAGAGACATACTAGTCGACCCAGTCAAAATATAATTTATAATGTGGAATTATATCAAATCGGGCCAATCAAAATTAGTTTGAAGTGTATAAATAAAAAAAAGAGTTAGTTTTATTGGGTGGTGAGTTCGTGGTAATCACTGAGGAAAAATTGAGGGTGATCAAACTAAAAAGGAGGTCGAGGAGTTGATGTGACCAAAAACTTGCTGGTCAAAAGATAACAACGAACTTAGTGGATATCTGAGGCATATCCTTAAGGTAGAAAAGTAAGAAGCTCGAGGAACAAAGGAGGCAATAGGCTGAGGAGTAGATTAGCATCCAAAGGAATATAAAAGGCAAGAGGTCGAGGAACATGCTAGTAGACAAAGGAACAAGGTCTTTGTGGTGGTGAGATAAAAGAGGTTGAGGAACAGGTATGTGTGAGTCAAGAAGCAGGTCTTTGTGGATTTAGAGGTTGTGTGAGTTAGCAAGGTACCAAAGAAGTTGATTGTGTAAAAGTGCAGTGAAGAGAGAGTATGTGAAAGTTGATTGTGTAAAAATGCAGTGAGTAGTAGTGACCATACAAAGACATAAAGAGAGAGTTAGAGACTGAATAGAGATAATCAAGAAGGCATCTCCATTGGAAGATGAAAGTATAGATGAAAATTGGGTTTGATTACAGTGAAGTTTGAAATATGAGTTTGGACTTTAGTATTATGATTCATAAAAGATTCTAATTTTTTTGTGATTGAATTTACATATACATCATGTGTCTATTTGTGTACTCATTTATTAGTGAACTCTCATTGATGGTTAAGTGTATATATATTAGTTAATGAATGATATTTTATATATGTCGATGAATTCTTGAATAAGGTTGATGAAGTTATTGTTTGAAAGAAAAGGAAATTAAGGAGCAAGACACTGATTCACCCCCCCCCCCTCTCAGTGTCTCTAGAGTGTTCTACAATTGGTGTTAGAGCGGGTCCTTCTCACAAGACCAATCAGCTCGAAGGAGATCCTCAAGAACATGCATGGATTATCATAAATAGATTCCACTCTTTGATGTCACAAATTATGTCTTCTGGAGCAAAATAATGAGTGCATATTTGATGTCATTAGGATTTAATATACGGGAAAGTGTCATCAATGGATACACATTTCCAAAAAATCCTCCAACTGATCAAGTTGGAAGAAAGGCATGTTAAAACAATGTGAAAGATGTAAATGCCATACTAGGTGGATTGACAGAAACTAAATTTGTAAAAGTAATGAATTATAACACAGCCAAAGAAATATGAGACAAGTTGAAGAATGTCGATCAAGGAGAAACCAAGGTACAAAGAGAAAAACTTCAAACTTATAGAAGTCAGTTTGAAGGCCTGAAAATGATGGAAGAAGAAGATATTGATTCCTATTTCCAAAGAGTGGAAGAAGTGGTAAATACAATGAGAGGTCTTGGAGAAGAGGTAAATGAAGTAGTAGTAGTTCAAAAAGTGTTAAGATCACTTCCAGCCAGATTCAATCCAAAAGTATCAGTTGTTGAAGACAAAGAGAACCTAGACGCACTTAAATTAGATGAGTTGCATGGAATCCTTATTTCCTTCGAAATGAGAACTTGAGATCTTAAGCAGAAGGAGGCTAGCTTCAAAGCATTAGATGAGAATAAGTTAACCTATGTATTACCTAATTCATACACAAAATATAAAATCTATGAAAAGGAAGAGAGAGAGAGAGGGAGAGAGAGAGGGAGGGAGAGGGATTGTACCTACACTTACCTAAGAGGGTTGGCATGATGTGTCCTATATGATTTTAGTATAACAATCCCAAGGAGTATGTATGCCCTTCCGCATTTAAGAGATTCCAATAATATTTTCCAAGATATCCATTTTTTCTAGCACATGATTAGAACTCTCAATATTCTCTTATTTTCTATCATTGAAAAGCTCAATATCCTCCCTCTTTCTATATGATTTTACCTTCGACAACCATCCCATGACTGGACATGGCTAAAACCCACTTTCAAACCGATTGTTGCTCTTTGCTCGCAATGATTACCAATATGAGCATTGCTGCTTATGGATTCTACTCTAATAGATGGGTACAGAAGATGTTGTATAAGACAACCAAAAGGAGAGAAGACTCATAGTTGGTTATTGTAATTTCCAAGGGTTGATTGCTTCTTGTCAGCACTATCATTATGGAAAACTACAACATCACCTGAGTGGGTATTTGTCTTACTTGCATCAAAAAATGCAACATAGCTCATTGCATTAGGTTATCCACCACTAGTGTTGTTAAGATTATTGTTAATAATAAAAGGGATAGGTGGTGGGGTGGTGGAAGAGGTTGTTGGTTCTCCCTAACTAATCTTGGAATTAACCACCAAATCCATACAATAACTAATGTTGATCTCATACTTGTATCCCCGTGGTTAACTTGAAACACAACACCACCAAAGGGGGAATGGTGAATAAATGACATCTTCCCCTAGACGATCTAATCATAATCAACTCCTTGGAATTATTGAAGCTAATGTCTTATATGATATGTTCACAATAATAAAATTCCAAATGTTGATTACTTGCTCAGAAACAACATAAGACAATCAAAATAAGGCATAATAAATCTGAAAAATCAATTTTGTTTCTTGTATATATCTTTTTCCAAGGAAAAGCTAGTGGCAAACATAAGGGATGCTTCTGTACATTTACGGGAGATCACTACAAATATCATCACAAATAGTGTAGATCATGAGACACCCCCATATTGAAATTAAGTTGTGTTTTCTAGCAAAATCAACTTTAAAGTTTTGGTGATTGAATTAATTTTATCCCTATTTTATTCGGTCTTGATTTTGGTAAATTCAACTTTAAAACTCTAGTGATTCCCCATTTTTTTTGGCCTTGGACCTCTTTTAAATTGAATGAACAATCATTGATTAAATTTCTTGGCACCATTTGTGAATTTTCATTACTCGAATACACTGTTGTTTTGCATGTTCTTTAAAATGATTGCAAATCTCATTCAATGGGTTACTACACTAAAGATTGCATCAGCTTTCAATAGTCAAAATATTTTTAAATAAGAGAAATTATGAAGGCAATTGTTTGATAACTTCTTAGCTAACAAGCGATGCTACAAAACCAATGTTTTTGGATACACATTGTAATTTAGTAGTAATCTGAGACTTAAGTGAGAAATTTAGATGCATTATTCTTTGTAAAAACCATGAATATAGTTGAAAAACTATAATAAAGTAATGAATAATAGAATTAGTCATGCTCTGGATCTAGCGGGAGACCATATTGGAGATTGTTTTAGTGAGAGTGGAGGAGAGTTGGAACCTAGCCCTCATTAAAAATATGAGGAAAGGTGGTAAGAAAGGAGAACCCAAGAAGGGTCAAAAGGGGAAGGAACCATATAATTTCTAGATCTTCTCACCAAGGGAAGAAAGACTTCAGCCATGTCAAGTATGTAAAATTCTACAAGAATGGACATTGTACTTCTCAATGTCTTGAGAATAAGAAGTGGAATGGAAAGCAACAACACAAGTAGAGTGCAAAAGCTTCCATTGGATTACATGAACTTGTGTCCATGCTTGAGACAACATTATCCATGGTGTCGTTCTTGTCCACTAACACCACCTCTATTGTTGGGTGGTATGTGGACATTGGAGCATATAGACAAATGGCCTCCAATAAGAAGGATTTTAGCAAACTTTAGGGGCATGAGGCAAGTATATAAGTGGAGATTAATGATGATACAACATATATGGTTATATGTATGGCATTTGGTTCCTTCTATGTGCCTTAACTTGATGTTTTTGAGCTTCGTGATGCATTATATGTTCCTAGTTTAACTAAGAACATGCTTTCAATGTTATCCATGAGAGATCTTAGGTGTGTGGTTGAGTTTGATGATCAACAAGTAATTATTAGAGATCATGGCCCTTATCATAGTCCATTTTTGGCCAAAGATGGTAGAGATGGTGGCCAAGTATACAAATTTATTATTGATCCAATGAAGTAGGGTGCTTTCATGCATAACTATGACAACCTATCTGAGCTTTGGCACTAGAGGATTTGTCACTTGTAGTATGGAGCACTCGAAAAAAAGGCCAAGAATACTTTCTCTAATAATGAGCACATGTTGCTAGGGATTCTATATGTGATCGATTTAGGTGCATTTGGACCTATGCCTTTAGCTTCACTAACATATAACATCTATTATGTTTCTTTCATCGATGATTCTTCTAGAAAACTTGGATTTACGTTATAAATACCAACGATGAATCCTTTGCTAAAGTTAAACAAGTTTAAAGTTGTCATGGAAAATCATATGTGTTAGAAAATTAAGGTGTTGAGATGTGACAATGGATGACAATGCACCTTGAAAGAGTTTGATTCCTTTTCCAAGGACACTGGTATCAAGAGGGAGTTGACAGTCCCTTACAACCTGTAGTAGAATGGGTTTGCAGAGGGGAATAATATGTCCATCATAAGCAATCCAAGGCTTTGATTCACGATTTAGCTCTACCTATGAATCTTTCAACATAAGCATGTAGTACAATTGTCTACATTCTAAATGGGTGTTGTCACAAGATATTTAAAGACACCAATACAATCTTTTACTTGTGAGAAACCTCAAGTATCACACTTTTTTGTATTTGTTTGTCTTGCATATATTCATATTCTTAATGATAAGAGATCTAAGATTGAAACTTCCAAATTGAAGGGTATTTTTGTTGGTTATAGTGAGTTCTCTAAGGTTTACAAAGTCTATGTCCAATCACAACCAAAGGAAATAGCGAATTGAGATGCTAAATTTGATGACGACTTTTGGTCCTCTAAATTGAAGGAGTATCTTATAGAGGCAAATTAGGGTGAGATGAATGTTGTCCCATGTGCTGATTTGTAAAGTACAACAATACTAGAATGAGATCAACAAGGTTCTAGTGAGGGAACAAAGACCCATTTACCTTCTAGTTTAGCCAAGAAGTCGAGAAGGCTTACCCAAACATTGTAGGAGACATAAGAGAAAGTGGGAGAGTCGAAGACTTCTTTTTGAGTGAGTTACTCCACTACAATTTCCTAGTTATGTTGCATTGATGTAGAGATTTCCAATTTTGAGGAGGCAAATTCAAAGCAGGTATGGTAGGATGACATGGAAGAGGACTATAACTCCTCTTTGAAGAATGATGTGTGCCACATTTACGCCAAGACTAGTGTGGAGATAATATATTGATTCTAAAGTGTTGTACAAGGCAAATTATGTAGCTAATGGAAGCATTGAGAAGTACAAGGACATGTTCATGGTGAGAGAATTCTTCTAGGGAGAGAAAGTTGATAGTGATGAGACCTTTTCTACAATTCCTAGGTATGCTTCCATCGAAACAATTATATATTTAGCATCAATTTTTTATTGGCCTTTATATTGGATGGATGTTAAAACTATGTTTCTAAATGAATCGATTGATGAGGAAATATACATTATCCAACCAATAGGTTTCGAGGTGGGTGGGCCAAAGACTCACATTTGAAGGTTGAACGAGTATCTTTAAGGGTTGAAGCAAGCACCACGTGCTTAGTACTTATGGATTGATGAGCGAGGATGTCTTATTTTCTTTGCAAGTAGACTTAACCACATATTGGTAGGCATTTTTGGGTTGGACAATGAATGAAGGGGATCCAAGGGGTACCCAACCTTAGCTGTTTTAGTCCTCTTGGTGTTTTTGCAACCAATGTTTTGACCCATTGTAATCTTATCTTAGTTAAGGAACTAGAGATGCAATCTAATCCAAGGTAATGGACTAGGATTAATTAAAGTTGCAAAATACCTAAAGTATTGTATGGTGAACAATTGAGTTGGTACAATGAGATAGAGAGAGACATGGTTTTCTATTAGGCTAGTTTTCCTGGTTTAGGGCTTCCAAGATAATTCTTGTGTATCAATGTGTAGATGTGTCATTGTTATCCTTTTATTTTAAATGATGTTGGTATTGCTTTTTGTGTACATGTTTACATAACTCTTCATTGGTATCATAGTGAGGTTAGGCTTTATGGGGATTCCTTTGTACCTAGAGTTTGGCGAAACAATATCTTGGGTATGTGATTATGAGACAAAATGGAAAGCAAAACAAGAATATTGGATAGAGAATTTAATTTAATTTAGCTTCACTTGTGTAAATACAGATTTTTCTTAAAGGATAGCTTAATATTTCTTAGCCATGTGTACACTTCCACTTCACCTATGAAATCATATTGTGTGATTTGAATTTAAAGTTTGAAAGTGGGTTTGTGATAATTCCATGTTGTAATTGATGAGTTTGATGGGTGTTTCCTCTTGTTCCTTAAGGATCTGCATCTTGTTCTTACCCTTAAAATATTTTGGGGTTGTGGATTGAGGTATTTGACATTCGGTCCATTGTCCTTTTATCTAGGTTCACATATTATGGCTCATTTATTCTTCAAACCTTATGAAGTTTCCATTCAACTTTGACTTGACACATATTGGGATTTGCACCATGTCTTTTTTGAAAGCATGGGCTCTCGTTGCGCAACCATATTGAAAATTGACCGATGCTTTCACATGGACTTGTAGAGTGCATGCTCTCAATATAGCATTACTATTGCATGTGTAGAAGTAATTGAAATATAAATATAAGAATACCAAAACAAGATCAAAATAAAAACAAAGAGTGGGGGCACCCACACATCTAATGGTGGATTGCATTTGCAAATCCAAATGAGGTGAAACATTTGTTAAGTAAATTTGTTGATGATACTGATCAAATGGTAAGGGATACATATGAGAGAGGGGAAACCAGTATTTATACTGAAGAGATAAAAACCCTAACTTAAGGCTTAAGTTAATAATAAAAGCAATAAGGTCCTTGTTACATAAAAGTGGAATTTTGCAAATATTAAAATATAATACTACAAAGGTTTTAAACTAGAATAATATTATAAAATCACGAGCTTATATCAAAATATCTCATGTGTAGAGTTTAATGTTTGAAAAAACAAAGGATGGCTTACTTCAAAAGAACTCAATACTCTGAAAAACCTCTCAAATTGTGACTAGGAAAAGGACAACAATTGAGTAGATGGAATTGATCTCAATTCCCTTCTAGTAGCTTGTATGTTGACCTCCTTACTTGTTCCAATGCTAAAAGGCTTTGTCCTTCTCCATAGAACTCCGAGTGATGTAATATTGAGTGGTTCCTCAAGTAAAGGGTACACTGCCAAGTAGGGATATGAACATCTCCTCCTTCAAGAACGTAACTCAACTATCTCTCAATTTTAGGGGAAAGTTTGGAATGAAGATTGCCTCTCAAAAATCAAGTTATTCAGTTCGTTGTTAGCTCATGATAAACTCCTTACAACACACAACCTAAAGAAAAAAAGGAATAGAAAGCTTGTGTAGTTGTATAATGTGCAACAATTTAGAGGAAATAGTGTCCCATCTCTTCCTATAATGCAACACCATAAAAATAATTGGAAAATTTCTCTTATGGATCTGTAGATCAGCATATATCCCCAAGCAAGATTAAATCAATTATTCATCAGTTAGAAGAAAGTATATCTATCACTTCTTAAAAATCACCCTTTGTTGGCTAGAAAATGGATCTCCTTCCCCAATACATAACCTCATAGATTTGGCTAGCCACAAACAAGCACTCCCTCTAGCTTCAATAGCATCTAGCACTCCCTCAAAGATAAGTCAAGTATGCAAAGGCCAAACCTTCAATCATGGAAAAATGAAAATTGAGAATAGGGGGACAAAGAATTTATATTCTCCAATAACATTGTCATATGTTATTCTCCAATGCAGCTTCAATAGGAAATCTAGGGGTGGCATGCATGGGTTTGGGAAGGGGAGGGAGTTGGGGGATCATTTATGTCCTTGATGGACAACAAGAACTCTCTTTTTCCTAGGGAATTAGAGAATCGACATCTAATGAAGTAGAACCCCTTGAAGCCTTCCAAGGAATCAAACTCTTAAGAGACATTCTCTCCTAGGTTGTTCTCATTATTGGATCTACTTTTTCAACAACATAAGGATTTAACATGAAAGATTTTACTTTGTTGAATCTTTGTTGTTCTCAATAATGGAGATTCAACAAAGTAAATCTTTACTTTGTTGATCCCTACATTATCCATTATTGGAGATTCTCATTATTTTTTCATGTCAAGTGATATATAAATAGAGAAACAAAATGTAAGGCAATGTCATCCTTCAACACATAGTAGGATTAGAAACAACCAACAATCGTATCCCATGATGTTGCACTCTTTACATTTAACACTCCTTTGTTACTTTTTGATGTCAAGCAACATCTAAATAGAGAAACAAACTGTAATAACTAATGTAGAAGTCAACATAAGAAAAGGCAAGGTCATCCTTCAACACATACAAGGATTAAAAACAACCAACAATCATATCCCATGACATTGCACTCTTTGCATTCAATACTCCTTTATTGAATAAAGTGATAAAAAATGGATATGTCTTAAGGAGGGGCTCCATTGCCCTCGACAAACCCTTTAACGATCATCCTTCCTCTCCATCATTAAGGAATGGCACCTTCCCTCCTCCCTTGCGTGACTCGATCTCCATTTTAACCATCCCCAGTCCCCCTTCCTCTCTTTCCATCACTAAGGGATGACACCTCCCCTCCTCCCTTGTGTGACTCCATCTCCATTATAACCATCCCCAGCCCCCCTTCCTCTCTTTCTGTAGAACCTTCTAAACCCTCTCCCACGCCATACCCTCCTCCCTCTTTCGCCTCAGTTCTCTCCTCTCCACGTCTGTTACAACGAATACATGTTGGTGCCATTGTTTCTATTATGCATTAACAAGGAAGGTGCAGGATCTATAATGGAACCTTAGTATCAATAACTGGGACTTAAAGGATATAAAGAGATATCTCACTTACACTACTCTACAATCTGACAATCTGCAAGGTGGAAAACACAGCTAGAAAACTGCTTGGGGTTACAGTGCTCTACAATCTGCAAGGTGGAAAACAACACTGCTTGGGAAATGGAAGAGAAAAGGTGAGCCTACAAGCTGCTTGGAAAAATGGAAGAGAAGAGATGAGCCTACAAGCTGGAGCAAGATGGACAATTGCAAGCAAGTGAACACCAACAAAAGGAAAAGGAAAATGAAAATGGAAGAGATGAGATGAGCCTACAGGCTGGAGCAAGATGGACAATTGCAAGCAACTGAACACCATCAAAAGGAAAAGGAAAACAAGGCCTCCTAGAACAGAGATATTTCGAAGTAGCTTGTTTTGTTAAAAGTTCTTGAAATTGATCCCCTTCAGTACGTACCTTCTGCATTTACTGACTGAAAGAGCAAGAGCATCTATTTCCATTTAAATTCCGCAATGCAATACAGCAGAAAACACGTTCGCTGTATAAAAACATTACGCCGTTGCCGGGGATCGAACCCGGGTCACCCGCGTGACAGGCGGGAATACTTACCACTATACTACAACGACTGAAGATGACTCCATGAGTTTAGAATTTCTTCACCATAATGATAATAATCGATGCGAATGTGAGACGAGATTTGAGAAAATTGAGTTATTTCAACCCACCACTAATAGGAACGCACGATCATATATATATGTAGTCTCTCCTTTAGATTTAGGAGCAACGCAGACAACGTAAAAGTAAAATTAGCACAAAACTGTATTGCACCAGCCGGGAATCGAACCCGGGTCTGTACCGTGGCAGGGTACTATTCTACCACTAGACCACTGGTGCGTTCTTGACTTTTTGTGCATTCATGCAAACTATATAACTTTCTGTTCATCCTTCAATTTATAACATATTTTTATTTACTTCCCCAGCCAATATGCTCTTTAAGCCTTTTCCTTTATATCTATGCGTAGCCAAAGTTTCGTGTTTTCCAGATAATTTTAAAATGATGACCTTTTCACAGTTACCAAGTTTCGTTTTCTCCATGATGAACTTTGAACTTTCAAAGTTACCATAGTGAGGTTAGGCTTTTCAGGGATGCCTTTGTATCTAGAGTTTAGAGAAAATGTATCTTGGGTGTACAATAAATCTGACCTTGAGTGGAAGCTTTGGATATTTGAATCATTTGTGAAGGAAAATGTCAAGCAATTAAATTCTGTCCTTGAGTGGAAGCTTTGGATATTTGAATTATTTGTGAGGGAAAATGTCAAGCAATTCAAAAATAGAGATTGAGAATTTAAATTAATTTATCTTTACAAATTTGTAAATAAGTGTTTTCTTAAAATATAACTTAATGTTTTTTACTCATGTGTATACTTCCACCTTATCTAAAAAATCATATTATCATTTGAATTTAGTGTTTGAAAGTGGCACCGTGACAGTTCCATGTTGTACTTCCACTTCGTTTAAAGAAATCATATTGTGTCATTTGAATTTAGAGTTTGAAAGTGACCTTGTGACAATTTCATGTTGTAATTGATGAGTGTGAAGGGTGTTTGCTTTTGTTCCTTAAGGGTTTACATCTTCCTCTTACCCTTTAAATCTTTTGGGGTTGTGGATTGAGGTAATTGGCTTTGGTTCCATTGTACATTGTTCCATATTCTGACTCATTTCTTATTCAAACCTTATAAAGTTTCCAGTGAACTTTGCCTTGTCACATATTAGGATTTGCACCATGTCATTTTTTAAGAATTATGGGCTCTAGTTGCATAACTAGACTGAAAATTGATGATGCTTCTACATGGACTTGTAGAGTGCATGTTCTCAATGTTAATTTTTTATCTTTAATTCAGAATTGCAGTAGTACTTGAAATCAATGAACAATCATAAACATAAGCATTCACATACAACACGTAAATTTACCCTGGGGAAACCCTTTATGACTTGAGGGAGAAAACCCTAGCAAAATATTCCTTAGTATATTGACCGATAGTAGAGAATGCCTTTTACATCAAGCACCCTTGGTGCAATTTACAGAGCAAGAGAGATAGACAAAGAAGAGAAACTCATAATAATAAATCTCCACTCAACCAATTCGCTAATATTGGTCACATGCACAAATTGCCTTCAAGAGAATTTTCTCCAACATTAGAGACATCAATCCTTCATGGAAAAGTGTGCCATACATCTCATGCAAGAGCTTTAACTCCGTGTACTAGATTCAGGATGAACTCGCCCTTTAATTGAATTAGCTAAATCACTTAATTAGGTGGCTAACTTAAGTGTCTTCATGCAAGTGTCGTAACTCAAGTGTTGACATGCAAATGTTGTAACTCAAGTGTTGTCATGCAAACACTTAGTTAACTAGATCTTCTTTGTTATCACTTAGTTAACTCTTTTAACTGAAGTCTTTCTTGTTAACATCACTGAAGTGATCAATTCGAGTTCTCCTTTAATTGACTGAAGTCTTCTTTATTAATATCACTGGAGTTTAACAATTTGAATTCTCTTTTATTTAATATAAGTCTTTATCATCATTGAAGTGTGCAAATTGAATTCTCTCATATCTTATCACATCTTATCTTTATCTCTTGTCTTATCTACATGGTCCACATGTGCCAACTTAATTAATTATCATATCAAATATACTTAGGATATTTTCCCAATGATGTTATAATCATGTCCTACTATAGTTCCAAGTGGTCATATGCGAAAGTAATTCACTCTAGAGGTGGCTAGTCTCTAGAGGAGACCTAATAGCTCAGCCATGGTTAGTAGTACATTACACACCATTAAGCTTCGGCATGCAAAGCATCCCCTCAACACATGAAGATCTATCTTGACACACCAGACCTTAGCCTTGAATAGAAATATTGTACAACATCATCTCTTTGACATACAAAGCACTTACCTCAACACATGAGGCTTATTCATTCTTAAGTCCAACTCAAGACTCTTCTCCAAGCTTCTTGAGTCCAACTGAGGATCCTTTAAGGCACTAGCTTGACACACTAGGCTCAATCTTGACACACAAGATTGACTTGGAGAATGACTCAAGATGTTGTAACTTTGACACTCCCTGTCAGTAAGAGAAGCATTCTCTGCCATGCCAAGCTTGCCTCGGAAGTATGATAACTCCCTCTGTCTATGTTTGCAACCTCGTAGTTTCTGTATGCGTTAAACAGGCCAAACATCTGTCGTCTGTTGGTGCCTCTACTAACAACGATGATCTCTCCAACGTATCCCTTACAACGTGAAGTTAATGCTTGGAGAGATCGGCCATCTCCTACCTCTCCTTGTAGCCAAACTATCCCAGAATTCTCCCATGTTTCTGTTTGTTCCTGAGCTCTGCATCCATCCGCTGCTGCAATCCCCTTTTCACTCACACATCACCTTATGTTCTTTCCATTTGAATCTCTATTCAAAAACTAAGATGCCAAAGAGAGTTTTCAGGTCTGTCTTACTAGTTATTAGTACACATGTAGAGCTTACAATGATTATGCAAATATTTGATGTTATGATGATTATGGACAACGTCTAGCTAGCTTAAGAATCTATAGCATTTACCGTCCTGTCGACTAGCTCTTTCGTCTTTGGTTAGCCATTTTTGGTTCACTTATAATACTTTTGAACATTTTTGAACTTTCCTTTGCATTTCTTGCCACTCCTCTGATAACCTAGGTCTGCCAGCTTCCTGAACAGATTCAATAATGTAAGAAGGTCAACAGATATATCACAATAAAATATCCCTCTCCACATCTTATACTTAGCCTTGTGATATCTAACATACATAATCACATCATTATCTACGCTTCATTTATACTTAAATAGCTCTCTCTATATAGCCACATAAATTAGAAAGACCATAACGCCTTCAAAATTATGTAGATTGAGCTTAAATTTGTGTCTGCTAGTATCAAATTGAAGTAAACAAGATCAATCTTTGAGATTCGGCAAATTGAAGAAGTTGGGCTTTTATCCGTATGTTAGACAAGAATAAATGGAAAAAAATTGAAGATTTAAGTTTAAAACATAAAACTTTGAAAAACAATAAGTGCATAATTTTTATAATTGGAGGCTCAAATTGAAGAGAACAAGAACAAATTGAGATTCATAAAATTGAAGAATTTTCACTTTGGTTTGTATGTTAGACGAGAGTAAATGGAAAAACAAGAAAGAAAAAAAGAAGCTTTAAATTTAAACATGAAGAAATGTAAAAATTTATAAAAAAGGAGTAAGAGGCCGTCATGTTCTGCTGATTGTTGATATTTTCTTCAATTTTATGAATCTCAACATCATAACACTTAGAAACTTAAGTTCACAACTATTTGTAATTATGTAAAAAGTAAAACACATGCAAAATGGCAAACTAAAAAGTGCAACTTATATATTTTGGGGCTTGTGGATTAAAACAACAATGTTTTATTGAAATTCATTTTGTAATGAATTTTTTTAAGTGAAAACACCAAAGACATTACCAATGTATCTCTTGGTAGATAATAAAAACACAACAATTTATTATGTTTAGTATCTGGTTTTCCAAGAAATTAAAGCCAAAAGTAGACTTGGTTAACCAGATATAATATTTTGCAACTTTAAACCACATATATGCAATACTTAGACATTAATCCCATCAATATTTTAGTATTCCATATACTATTTTGTAAGTAGACTTGGTTAATCAGATATAATATTTTGCAACTTTAAACCACATGTATACAATATTTAGACATTAATCTCATCAATATTTTAGTATTCCATATACTATTTTGAAGTGCTCAAACTCTCAAAAAAATTATAATATATTTATTCTATAAAAAAGAATATAAATTCAAAACATTTCCAAGATCATTTATGCATTTGTTTGTAGGAAACATGTTTACAACAACTTTCATCAAAGTATCATAAAGCAATTGCCAAATCAGTGAAAGAGGAAAAAGAAAATAACGACTTCATCAGCCAGGATTTGCATTAAAACAAAATCAAAATCTTTGACATGTTACCACCTTCACTTTGCTCAATGGCAGATCAATGTTACTTTACGCACAATTCGTTTTCGTAAAATGATTGAGACAATTGAAGAAAATATCAACAATTGTTAGAACCTGAAGACTTTTTTTATTATTATAATTTTTTACATTTCTTCCTACGTAAATTGAAACTTTTTTTGCTTTCTTTTTTGTTTTTCCATCTACTCTGGTCTAACTTACCGATCAAAGTGAAAATTCTTCAATTTTCTGAATATGAATGATTGTTTTTGTTATCTTTAATTTTCTTTTTTTAATTAAACTAGAGTTATTGATAATCAAATCTCATTAACATAATTGGTTTTAACTAGCATAGATCCATCTTAAATCTGTATCTATCAAGCACCGAGAGGGATCCAATTTCTTGAAGTGTATTTTTTTTTAAATTTAAAATCAAGAAATTTGATCTCTCTTGATTGATAAATCCGGGTTTAAGTTGTAAGTTTTTATTTTATAAACAAATATCTAATTTTTAATTACTTTTCATAATATTTTATTTTATGAACCAACATGGATTTTTTTAAAATACTTTCCATAATTTTTTTATTTTATGAGCGGACGTGAATTTTTTTAATTATTTTTTAATTAAAAAAAATAGTTTTTACGTTTTATTAGATGTAACGCTACATACACGTTACAACATCTCCCCCATACTGGGCTGTAGAGCATCTTGTTTCACTCGGTGCAATGAATTTTTTTTAATTAAAAAAATTTGTTTTTATGTTTTATTAGATGTAACGCTACATACATATTACAACATCTCCCCCATACTGGGCTGTAGAGCACCTCGTTTCACTCGGTGCAACAAGCCTAATTTTTCATGACGATAAGAATTAGTGAAACAATAAAATTTCCAGCATTGCTTCTCTGTTTTTATGTTTTCGATATTAAAAATTATTATAAAATAAATACAATTTTTTGTCATTTCAAAGTATTGTGTTGGATTTTTTTGTTTTATCCCTTAAAATCTGGATTTTTTGTTTTATCCCTTAAAATCTGTTAAAAAATTAATAGGAAATATGTAAAGCATATTCAATTGATTGAGATATACTGTGTTAAAAGAAAAAATGTTATATTAAAAAAATCGAATAGTATAAGTATCTTTACCAAAAATGTTATTAAAGGATAATATGAGTTTAAAAATTGAATTGAATTTTTCGTTACTAAAAATGTTATTAGAGGAAAATCTGTTTTTATGTTTTCGATATTGAAAATTATTAGGAGATAAATATTTTTTTTGTCATTTCAAAGTAGTGTATTATGTTGGATTTTTTGTTTTATCCCTTAAAATTTTTAAAAAACTAATAACAAATATGTGAGATATATTATTTTAAAAGAAAAAATGTTATATTAAAAAAATCCAATAGCATAAGTGTCCTTACTAAACATGTTATTAGAGGATAATATGAGTTTAAAAACTGAATTTAATTGTCATTACTAAAAATGTTATTAGAGGAGAATATGAGTTTAAAAATTGAATTTAATTATACTATATATACTTATTTGGCATTTATGAAGATGCATTACACTTTCATGTACTTACTAGATATTTATTTGGCATTTATGAAGATGCCTTACACTTTCATGTATTTATCAGATATTTATTTGACAAAACAATATACATGAATGAATAATTTAAGAAGATGAATTGAATAATGTTATGTTTTTTTGGTAAGTAAGATGAAATACCTTTTATTGACTATGAAAATACATAGTGTACAAAAACCATTGTGAATAGCTTGTCACCAGGAAAACTTGGTCACTGAGCATTAGTCAATTTGGCTTAAGAGGCCAAAGTTCAATAATAAGACAAAAACAACACATCACCTACTCATAAGAGGAAACCAGACTTGAAGACAATCTAACAAAGTTATTATAGGTAGTGTAAGATTCAAAATAAAAGGTTTCAAAACCCGCCTCATAGAGGGAAACAAGGTTCGAACTAAGACAATTAAAACTTTCAAGACCATTAAGCAAAACAAACTAGAGACAAACTAAAAGCTAAAAACATGCCAACCAAGAAGCTATCGACATTGTCCACGCATACTCTCGTCCAAAGAGATCAGGATTCCCTTCATTGGTTACCATCTGGTATGATGTATTAGTAGCTTCGGCGTGGCTTCGGCAAGGTCATCCAGTTGTTCTTGAATCCAGTCCAATTCATCTTGAATCCTGTCAATCACTCTAAGAGTCTTGGCTTGAAATCATTATTTTTCAATTAAAACACAATCAAGAATGTTCTTGATGGTCCAACATGGAATAATTGCTTCATGTTGCTCTGAATCCTACTCTTGCTCCTCAATAGGCATAACTTCCATGGCCTTTGTGGCCTACTCAATATGGTAGCGAACGTTCTTGCTGAAGGCTTGACGTTGATCCTTAGCAGCACTTACCGGTCAATCCTTGCCTCCCCCATCCCTACAACATCTAGCTCTTTGTCTAGGACCCATGTTGTAGAGGACCTAGACCGTCCTTATCTTTATCAAGGTATATGTACTGACGAAATTCCAAGTGAAGCAAGAAGCCTAGAGCTCCCCTAGACTAAAATTCCATCAAAGTTTACCAATGCCCTCACCCTTGACGCCTCTTAATAATAGAGGAAGTTGAATAAATCTGGATTTGGGTTCGCTCACCACCAAGGTAACTTCATACTAATCACCACTGGCACAAGCTCCATCCTTTCGATCTTCTCCCATCATGCCTTCATCCCCATGAGTGTGCTCTTGGATCCTCCTATGAATGGCGTACCTACTGGTCTTGAGTGTTAATGCACCAAGAGCCGCCATGTTTGAGCAAGCAATATCTCGCATGTGCAAGATAATTCATTTGTCCTATAACTATAAAAGCCAAGCCCAAATTCATTGCGGGTTTAAACATTGCCCATGAATGTGAGGCATTGCAGTATGAGACCCTGACATATCCAAGAAACCTGGATCCTCGCCGCGACCACCTGTCATGTTGACAAGAGTCAAGCAGGAATTGGGGGGTGTGATATAGGTAGTCAACACCCGCATCTAGGTGGAATACTGTTAATGTTAGTGTTGTTGAATTTTTTAAAAAAAGTTTGATATTTATTCTACATTTATTTGTTACAATATATTTTATATCTTTTACTATTATTAATAATAATCTATTTTTAAGATCACAATTTAGTTAGGCACTAAATTGATGTATGATATTGGTTTATAAATTTTCGTGGATATTTTATTAGAATAGTTCGTCATAACAAATCTTAAAACTTTATGCAAACTCTTAGTTATGTAACCTTTACTGGAGATTTAAGATTCATTATGTTAACTTAATTCCACATAATGCTAAAATAAACTAAAAATGAAAAGAAAATAGATAGAGAAAAATAACACATCTACACATCTACACAAGTAAGATGAGATATACCCTGGGAAAAACCCACTATGGGGAAAAATCCAACCAGAAGTGGGGACTATGTCATGCTCTTTTCTTCTCCAATATGCACTGCAAATACAAAGAAAGTGGTACTTTTTATGGAATTACCTATGACATTATGGCATGTATGGCTACTATAATATCTCCTACTTCCTTTATTATGCTCTAACATCCATTCCCTGCATCTTCCTCGGCTATGGAACAATACAATAATACTATAAGAATGGAACCCCTTCTTCTTCTTGTGTTCAATTTTAAACAATGTCCCGATAGCCATATAGGGTTAGTTTTTAAGGTTTTGCATGCCTCAAATATCGATTAGGGTTAGTGTTTTGGACCCTATACAATGTTCTTAAAAGTCCACATAGCTTCACATGTGTGGGTAATGAGAGCTAACATGGAATTTGCTCGATACCATGGTGGTCAACATGATAAGTTAACTTGTAGGAGGCATAACTTCCTCATAAAATATCCAATCAAGGCAATCTTTGCACTGATGGAAATCTATCAAAGTGTAAAATAGTGCCAAGAGTGCAGGATCTATTTTCAAAGTTTTGAACCCAAAAGGCATCATTTAAGCCCTCAAATGGGCCTCGAAAGGTTCTAGAGCTCAAATATGCAAAGTAAGACCATGTCCTAAAATGGGCCCTACAAGAAAATTCATCGAGTCTTTCCACCAGAAACCACAAAAATAGATGACAAATCATATATTGGTCCATTTCGAATCAGAGACCCCCTTGCTCATCGAACAAGGAATTCCATGCACAAATAAGTGGATCAAAACCCATTCTCTTGTCATCCTTAAGACCAAACACTAATTGTTATGACTACAATAATAATTTAAGTCCATAGCAAAGTAGTTCATGTGGTAGAAAGGAAGGTTTAAGTTCCTCCACACCTAGGTTCAATCCTCATCAAGGAAATGTGGCTCATTGTGGCTTTGTTGGAAGAGTAGGTTCCCCCAATGATAGAGATGCCCACAAAGTGTTTTGGGACATCTTGTCCCTAGTTTAAGTCATGAGTTTTTAGTTAGGTGCATGTCTTGCAAGTTGTTGCATCTAGTCTAGGTTTTATACAAGCAACCATCAGATTGAACCTAGATCTTGCTTAGGTAGTCTTGACTAGTTATCGATTCCCCTAGGTCTAAAAAAACATGCATTTTTACATTTTGGGGGGGATAATAGACTTTATATAAGATTAGAAATCACCGCATAGTTCTTGTAAATGTATTTTGAGTGTTATCCCATAAGTGTAATATGAACTTCATTAAGAGGTTTTAGGCACCAAGGATAGGTATTGAGACCTTGGACATGGTTCAAGGATGAAAAGGTTTTAACAGTTTATTAGGGTTCATGGGCTATAGGGTTTCTACATTAACGGGTTGATGGCTTAGAGGGTTAATGGCTAGGGAGTTAGAACTTAGTGGGTTAGTGTCCAAATTTGGTGTTATTGGGGTTAATGGGTCATGAGGTTTGGGGATTTATAGGTCATTTATAGTTGGCAGTGGTTAGGATGGTCAATAGGGGTTAATCATGGTTAATGAGGATTACGATTAGTAATTTAATATGGCTTGTGGGTTAGTGGGCTTGGGTTAGGCGTTAGTGGGGTAGGTGTTTTATGAGGTTAAAGGGTGAGTAGGTCACTTATAATTAACCATAACCATTCTCGTCAACCATAGCCAATGATGATAATTCTTGTTAATGAGGGTTAACCTCATCGAGATACTAGTGTCCGTGGGTTATAGGGTTTGTGTGACAAATAATTAGTGAGGTAGGTGGTTACTTATGAGATTAGGCTTCAATTGTCAATTTTTTTACCATTTTAGTTATGTTAGTGTGTGTTGCATTTATATATAACTACATACATAAACCATTATCCCTTCCACCCCAAATTGTAAGATTAGCTTGCTTCTCTTAATTCCAAGCTTAATTACAAATCCAATAACCCATAACTCCCCTACCCTTTATCTAACTAGCTACTAAGTCCTAACCCCCAAAAGTAACCCATAAACCCATAACTAACACAATGACCCTTGACCTAACTTAACCCATAACAACAAACTCAAAAACTAATTTTTAATGCCCATTTTAAAGTTAATGAAAGTAAAATATAAATTAAGTTAAATATCAAAATTACCTCTAAGAATTAATATTAACATTAATTATCTACTTGAGGGCTCGGGGGGCTCGGGGGTTTGTAATTATATTTGTGCTAGTTATTAGTCCCTTCCCTCATGGGCTGTATGGACTATAGTAAATGGCTTGCCGTTTTTATTATTACTTTACACATCAATCAAATTAATTTTTTAAACCAAAGTTTATTTATATAAATTTTTTATTCGCCAATCAAATTTTTTGATTTTTTTTATTCTTGCAATCAAATATTTTGAGGCCTTATTTGACCTCATCTCGAAGCCCAAGCAAAATTTTTGTGACTAGTTTCCTAACTTTTTTATTGCATTTGGATTAATGCTCATCCAGATAAATTATATTGCATTTGGATTAATGCTAGAGTTGTCTTAGCATTAGTTTTAAGCATTTGATGTTTAATTGCTTCATTTTTTCTTTCCAAGGAAAGGAGCTGCTATGTGTCGCACGCGTGGCTGTTGCATGTTGGCCATGTGTGCATGTTCTGGTAGCTGCATCACCATAGCAATATTGTCTATCCATCCTCAAAGGCATGCAACTAATGAACTTGAGGGGGCCCAGAACTGTTCAGGATGCAGAGAAGAGCTCCTCCCGCGACGCTAGAAAATATTCTCAGGCAAAGCCTGAAGATCATGTAAGTACTTTTTTGAAATGTTGCATTAAGATTTAAAACGATCCAAAATTTTCTAGGAGGTTGAAATAAATATTATCTAACACATATGCACTTATAGAACAGTGGAATTCGACATGATTTACCCTCTCCAACTTATAGTTTTGCTTTTTTAAACTATAATATGAGGGTTTTAATTGTAACTTACTCGGAAGGATGCCAATAACTAGTCCTTTCTTCTTATGTCCGTGAAATGCAGCAGTTTGTGGTGGGATTTTTTCAGCAACATTTGGTGAAGCTTCTACAACAAATCTGGGTGACATCTCCATAATGGACTCTCGTGAAGCTTCTGCAACAAATGTCGGTGAAGCAGGTCACTTTTGTAAGAGAGTATGGATCACTTTCTCCTATTTAGTGGAGCTATTATTTCTCTTTTACTGCATTGCATGGTTTCCATACATAAACCTCTTACTCCATTCTGATATGTCGATACATGGAAAACATTAATCTAGGGTTCAAATCGCTGTCATAAACCTTAGTCACCATCAAATTAAAGTCCCATTTCTTATATGTACGAAACAAATAACTATTATATTGAAAGTCCCATTTGGCTATAGAAATGATATGTAGAAGAAAGCAACCAGTTGGGCATATCTATGATTAATCTAAAGCAGATAACTAGAAACAATGAAAGCAGATAAGTTGTATCAAATTAAAAATGCAGAGATGAAAAAGAAATGTTTGTTGTGATCTTTTTCCTTTTTCTGTGTTTATTGTTGTTTTATTTTTCATTAATATTGATGTGATAAATATTGCAGGATCGATTGCTTGCTTACCAGAGCGAGTTTTGGGTTTGAATTTTCCACAAGATCCATGATTCCCCAAGCTTCGCAACAAGCTGCATGTAACTGTTATACAACGTTCAATGGTATCGATAGCAAGACGAGCAGTAGATTTGCCATATTCTTGATAGAATGCAGATGTATTTCAATCTAATGTCACTCCAGCAACCCATGATGGACCGGCTTTCTAGGTGTGGCGAAAACCCATGACTGACCAGCTCTCTGGGCAGAACCCATGACTAGAGGAACCAACAAACCATACCTGTACTCCTCGGTCTGCGCAGTTAGTATGTTGTTTTCCTTTGGTTGTTGCTCCACCATGGCAACTACTCTGCTTCCCAGTATCTTGTCCTTTTTTAAGTAAATGATAGACTCTGCATATTCAAGTGCAAAATCGTAATCGGGTGCAAACAATTGTTGAAGATGCATATCCAAGCAGATAAGAGCTCTGTACATTTAACTTTCCAAATTTCCAAAGCAATATGTGCTAACAACTGGTGGTGAATTCTCAATTTTGAGGAGCTGCAGCCGTCTACAAAGTGAGCCCACAGCCAAAGCATTACTTTTTATAAAAATAATCCACTTGTTCAACTTGTATCATAGCATAAATTTTAGCCTAAATATTTCTTAAGAAAATTAAGTAGAAAAAATTAAATACAAATATTCTTATGCAAATATAATAAAAAACTCAAAATGATGTAGAAAGATTTGAAATTTGAGGATTTCTATAAATGAAGGTAAAAACTACATGGCAGTTTTGGATTGCATGATTATCATCTTAATAACCAAGCACTAAATCCCTAACAATGCTCTTAGGCCTCATGGACTACGCCTAAGACACCAAACCATGACAACAACCAGGCTATAAAAGGAACTTTTACCTTGGACAAGGATATATGTTTAGATTTAAGGTTTGATTCCAATAAGGATGGGTCTCATGACCCTAGCCATGTTTTAGGATTGAAACTTAGAGAATAAGGCCCTAACCATAATTTTTAGGGCTCATGGGAAAATAGCTTGGGAAAGTAACTGGGTTAACTAATTTTTATTGGCCTTTATTCTTATTTAGTAAAGTTAACCTTTCATTTTTTTTTATAAATTCTTCATTAACAATGAATTAAGTAAAGATTAATCAATTATATTTTCTTTATTCACTTTTAATTAATAAAAAAAAATATTTATTCAAAATATGATGATGATGATAGTTTTTAACGTCCAGTGACACCAAATATCAGATCTTAAGAAAAAATTTAAAATATTATTCCTATGCTCAAAAAGATTAAACAGGAGTGTCCCTAACTTGTCATAGTTTTGAGGAGTTAGAAGGTTAGAAAGGTCAGTGTAGGAGCAAATATTATGGAATTGAAATCTAATGTGGGTGTAGGCAAGACATTCTAAGAGAAAGTGTGTTTTTCATATTCAATGCTCATAGACTCGCAAAGATGACAAATCCTTTTATCCCACGACATTTTAGGGGTTGTCCAGCGCCCAGTTTCACTGTGAAGCTCATGAGAGTTCATTCTAATCTTGGCAATATTAATTTTTTCCTTTGAGATCATTAAGATAGAAATATAGTTTTGATCATCAAGATTAGGGTTAATGATCTCCTTATAAAAACATAATTTTATTTTAACCTCTAAATCTTCCTTGCACCACATTTGATCTTTGAAAGTGGAAGGAATAATATTTTTAATGTTATTGATATTTTGCAAAGTGGTTGTTTCGTCAATCCCCAAATAATTTAACTAAATCGTGGCATCTTTAAGCCACCCCCACTTGAGGCGTAGGTGGTTTTGGCTAGATTTAAGAGCAGTTTTAGGAAGCCGGTGGTCTCCTAAATTTTTTAATTTGTGCTCGTACATTAAATATCTAATCATAGCCATGATTTCAATGGGGGAGAACCTCGCTTCTACGAGGAGAATAGGATAGGGCATATTGCTCTTAATTTTAAGATTATAAGTAATAAACTGCTTTTGGATTTGCTCGATTCTTCTCAAATATTTTTTGGAAATGATGCATCCCCAAGCTTCACATCCATATAAGATAACATGAGTGACGATCATTTTAAAATGGAATTTCTTTTTGTCCCTCATCACAAGGTTTGGTGATTTACAGTTGTTTTCAAAACCGAAGTAGGATTTCCACCCTCCATTAATCCTCTTCTCCATGCTATGGTTCCAGTTGAGCTTGTGATGGAAGTCAATTCCTAGATATTTATAAAAATTTACTTCCTCCAGTTTTCTGTTGTCATAAACAAAATTGTCATAAGTAGCCTTATTGGATTTGATACTCATGACTTTTGTTTTGTTGGTGTTAACAATCATGCCCAAATTGGAGTAGAAATCCTTGAGAATTCTTAATTGCTTCTCAAGATCACAGGGGCACCTTGCCATAAGAACTATATCATCATCATAAAGAAGAAGCATGATGACTATTCCTGCTAAGGTTGTGTGAGCACAACCTGCTTCTTCTAAACAACCTTCTAGCTTATCAATGTAAATTCTGAAAAGTGTAGGGGAGAGGGGGCACCCTTGCTTAACTCCAATATTACAATTAATATCATGTGACCACCCCTCAGTATTTTTGAATTTAGAAATGATGTTCTCATATAACCTTATAGTTGCAGCCCTCAGCTCGATAGGAACCTTTAACTCTTCTAAACTATTCCATGGGTTCTTTCTAGGAACTGTATCAAAAGCTTTCCTAAAGTCCACGAAACAACAAAAAAGATTGGGTTTATTATTACAACAATCCTCTGCAATGATCCTACATGTAACGAGGTGGTATGTAGTTGAGTGATGGCTTCTGAAGCCTGCCTGGCCTTTAGCTCACTTTCCTAAGTTTTCTAGCCATATGCTAATATTCTTTTCTAGAATAATACGGTATAGTTTTGATAAAAGCGGGCTTATCATGATGGTTCGATGACTAGAGGGGTTATCTTTATCTCCGCTTCAAACATAGGAAATATAAGGATCGGATTCTAAGGCTTAGGGAAGCTATGCTTGAATGCTATATTAAAGAGATTGTGAATGTAGGGGATGAGGACAGGTGCTCTGATTTTTAGGATTTATGCTTGGTACCCTTCAATGTCTTTAACTTTTCCATTAGCTAGGCGCTTATTCCCAAATTCTCTGTCTTGTAAAGAAAAGACTTACTTTGTTATAAGGAGGGCTTGAATGTTATCTACGACATCCAAGGATTCATAAAGTTTTTTAAGATAAGAGTTCTAGTCCTCCAAAGAAATCTTATTATTTTATTTAGTTTTACAAGTTAGAATTTGCCTCTAGAATTTCTTAGGAGCCATCTTAGAAAGGTGTAAAAGATTTTACTGTCTTTGATTTATATAGTAGGGTTTTTTTCTTTTAGTTATTGCTTTGTACTTAGTTATCTTATCAGCTTGCAGGGACTCATCAGTAGCTTCCTTAATTTCTCTACGCATAGGCTTACACTCATTATCATACCAAGTGTTGTTACTTTTGTTCTCCGTTTTACTAGAAATTCCAAGAGAGAACTCGTTGATGGTAGAAGAGAGGGAAGTAGTAAAATTATGATAGCGTTCTTCTATATTGTTCTTATTAGAAAGGGGGATCAAATTCTGCATTAAGTCATTTAGAAAGCCATCCATATTATTTCTATCAAAGACCAAGTGCTTTTGGATTTGAGAATTTTCCTCTATGGGATCGTTATGCATGGAAAGACTGAGTAATATAATTAAAGGTCTATGATTCAAATTAGGCTCGTGGTTGTTTAAGATGTCAAAATTTATAATTTTGTTGTACAAAGGGATATAAAAAATGACATAATCAACCATACTGCTTCCAAGACCATGAATGCAAGTCATCCTACTCAAACTTGGCCACTTCTTTAGGTCGTTGCAGATTGTAAGATCTTGAACACTACAAACATTTACTAACTCTGAGTTGAACGGATTTTCACCTATATCTTCAGAAATTCTATTGTACTTGCTAGCTGAAGAAAGGCCTTCATCTAAACAGAGAGGGTTAGGGTTGGAGTAGTTGCTTAAAAGAATAGCTTGGTTGCTTGAGGTTCGAGCATTGGAGTCTCCCATTAAAATGATATTGCCAACATTTTTTAGGCTAAAAATACCATGCTCTAAGCTATTATAAGGACAATTTTTGTCTAAATTGCATTTCTTATAAAAGTTAGAATTAATGGGGGTGAAAAGCAAATTGCTATGTAGGTTTTTCTAGCATTGATGTTTGTGATTTCTAGCCAAATATATTGATTGGAAGGGTCTTTCTTATAAAGTCTAACATTGGGAGAAATGCTTTTTTTATGTAGTAAGCTATGCCTCCAATCCCTCTATGAGAGGATCACTTGTTCCATGCCGACCATAGGACAAAACCTTCTATGTTAGGGACCTTAGATTCTTTGTGCTCCCAAGTTTCAATGAGTAATATAATATCAATGTCTTTTGAGATCCAACTTAACTTGGGTCCTTTATTCCATGGGAATCCCCGACAGTTCCAAAAGAGGATCCATAGTGTATCAAATTGCTATTTAGTGGAATCTTTTTTGTTTTGATCTCGAAGGACAATTTTTCTATTTCTAATGATCGTCCATTTTCTTTGTTTCCTGGCTTCTTTTACCTTTTGAACCTCTTTCTTTAATTCAGCTTGGTCTTTTGGAACGAGGTCTTCATTTATGAATATTCCTGATCCTTTTAGGCTTGAAGTTTTACTAAGTATCCCAAGTTTATGGTCATTAGAGCTAATCTTAACCCTGATTAGTCTATTTTTATTTTCAGTTAGTTTTCCCAACCTCTTTGCTTTCGTGAGACAGGTTGTTTCAATTTGCTTATGTAGTTCTTCCTTAACTATAGCTAGCGTATCCTCTCCTTCCTCTTCATTTAAACAAAAAATTATGAGGTTCAAGGCTCATTTATTGCGTTCATGTTCTAAATTTAGCATCTTATTCATCTATTCCTTAATGGGTTTGATATTTAATTGATCTTCTGGACTATTGAGGGTCATATTTGTTGTTATTTTTTCTTCGGGTCGTTTAAACATGTCCTTCAATTTAAGATTTTCTAATGCATCAACATCTCCATGATGGGTTGATTATTTGGTTTCTTGGCTTTGTTTTTCCATAGCTTGTATTCTAACCTCCATTAACTTCATCTCATTCTCCATTGTTTTTATCTTATTGTCTATTTGTCATTAAATTTTATTTTCAAACGATGCAAATTTATTATCGAATATGACAAAAAAATTATTTTCAAACATAAATGCAAATTTATTATAAACATGGTTATAGGTTTATTTTCAAACATGATTGCAAATTTATTATCGAGTTAAAATCCACTTTTAGGTTTATTTTCAAACATGATTGCAAATTTATTATCGAGTTAAAATCCACTTTTACGTGCATAGAGTGCTGTCTTCTTCGTCCACGGAGCCAATATTGGCTAAGCATATGGAATGAAGTTAAATAACCAATTTCCTAATAAATTTTGATAATATGATCTCCTCTAAAACACTTTTAAAATGTATTATATATATTTTTTTGAAAAATGATTCTAAAAATATATGTAGACAATTTTTGTTATCTAGATATGTAAACATCTTTGAAGAGATTTTAGATCAAATATTAGATGTAAACTTGTATATTTTTATTTATAAAAATTAATATAATTCTATTTTTTTTACTTAAAAATATACTTAAAAAAGCAATGCATTATCTTTTACTTTTCTACGTTGACATCTGAATTTACTAATGGGCCTGTCACAATAGTTCCTAGCTCTAAAGTACTCAAGTGGTGTGGTGACCAAACGGATATAGTGCACATTTTTTAATGGTCAATTTACTATTATTTGCAATTTTTTTCCATTTTCTTATATAATTGTTTTCTCACAAGTCTTTTCAATTTACTTTTATGTGCAATATTTTTTTCCATTTTCTTATGTATTTGTGTTTTCACCAATGTTTTATTTTTATTTTTATTATGATTGAACCAAATATTATTTTTACATTTTTTATATATTTGTTTTTTCACAAGATGCTGTTTGTTTTGTTTTTTTTAAATGGTTTAACTTAATATGTTTAGATTGAGTATGATGAGGTAATTTATTTTTTTCCATTTTCTTATATATTTGTTTTTTTACAAGTGTGTTTTTATTTATTATTATGATTGAACTAAATATTATTTTTCCATTTTTTTATATATTTGTTTTTTTACAAGTTGTTTGTTTTGTTTTTTTTAAATGGTTTAACTTAATATGTTTGGATTGAGTATGATGAGGTAATTTATTAATATAATTTAATTTAGTTTTTTGGAGGAGCCATTTATTTAATCTATGTTTTGGATTTTCTAATGGGTGTTATCACATTTATGTTAGCTAGAGCTACCATACTGCAGACTGTGTGGCCGAAGATTGCACAGTACGTTTTTTTCCAGATCAGAGATCAGCCGCCTTCAAATGAGGCACTTTTGTTTAGATTGCCCCTAGCAAACATATCAGAGTTGACAGACATATGTACAGTGTTACACACATTGTCACTTACCATCCACCACAGGGTCACCTCTTCATTGCCAGGCTTTGATACAAGCCCATTTGTGACAGTTGCCTAGTCTTGTTTTGATCAAGACTATCACAGTACATTGCTGGTTTATTATGATTGCCCAGATTCAACAGAGATCCGGCTCAAAGATAGCTTCAGTAGCAGCAGGTATATGGTGCAGCAGGTATTGCATTTGATGATTATTGCTCATGATTTAGATTAGACTTCTTTATACTTGTTAGTACACTAACTTTGCATGAGATGATATATTTGGTGATCTAGTTATGGTATGATGTGATTGGGCCCTTGATGATGTCAGTCCACCCCTCCTATTAGACTTATGTATATGCACGATGAGTCATGTCCCCTACACTTGGCATAGACTTGGTCACTTAGTCCCTCTTGGTAGCTGACTTTAGCTCCACTCTCACTTTCGCCATCCATCTGACTCATCCATGATACTTGTTCCTGATTTGGATTCTGATTTGTGATCCCGAGGACCCCTTCCCCACTGATCTTTGAGTTTGCCATGACTCCCCGTGTATTGTGCCTCGGCTCTTTAGTGTGTGAGATACACTTTTAGACTTGGGATTTGCTCCTGTCGGTTGCCCCCGATGTTGCAATGCAGTTAGAATTGTGTAGCCTCACCGGGTGTTCCCCATTGGTCATTGAAGCATGTATTGCTCACCCCCATTACCTTTGCAGTATGAGCACCATGTTTATATCTTTTAAAATACGTATGTAGCCCAAGAGGGCCTTGATGTAAATGAAGAAATGAAGAAATGTAAATCAAGCCAAAAAGGCTATTATGTTGTAAATGTAAAATCTAGCCAAAAAAGGGCTAAGTATGAAACTCATTGTAAAATCCATGCAATGTGTTTATAAACACACATGGACACAAGTCAGCTATACATGTCAGCATTTGTAGTGGTTATTCCTCACTTAGTCCTGCGGGGCAAGGAGGTGAGAGGGAGCAAGGGACAAGCTCAAGATTGTCCCCTAGAGTCTCAAGTTACGGTTTGTTGGACACCCAGTTTGGCGGCTCTAGAAAAGAACCTCACAGAGTCTTCGGGCACGGATGTGAGTTGTGAGATACTTGTTAGATGACTAGTGGTGGTTTCCCTACACTATACCCATTTGTGAGGCACTGCCCTTCCCCGTGTTCTGTCATGGCATACTTATCTCAGTGGACCCCACTTTCCCGAGTTGTCCAAAGGGTCACATGATCTTCATCCTTGTCTTCCCGTTGTCCTTCGCCTTGATTATCCACATCACCTGAAGTCAGCAAAGTGGTCAATTCTATAAGATGTGCATAGCATTTTAGTCTTTTTGAGGTGGTGGGCCCACCTCATCAGGGCCTTGTATTATCTTGGGATTTAATGTATTTTTTATCACCATGTTATCATTATATTGCTTAGTAATGTACTAACTTGTATAATTGAGCCTTGTCACTTCATGTTTGCACACAGGTATTCAGCTAGCACTATTGTTGACTAGTTTTGACTTGGTCAAACTGAGTTGACTAGGCCAAAAATGGGCCCGAAAAAATGTTGCAACTAGAATTTCAATTTCGGTCAATTATTATCTACAGGGGTCCCATATGAGCATGTAGGTGTCAGAATTGCAAAACATTGAAGCATTTGAGAAATTTTTAATTATTATTGGTCAATTTTGACCTGTTTTAATTAAAAATTGTGGATTTTGGGCAAATAATGCCTAAGTGATGGATCAGGGTCGTTCGAGTGGTCATTCCTACTACTTTTGGAGTCCACGATCACATTACAGCAGACGGTTCGGCAATTTGGGCAATAAAAGTGGGTCAAAAGCCCAAATTTCATCTTCGGCCATATAAACCAGCAAAAATTACATGGAAAATTAAAATGTGACTAAGGCAACTATAAGAAAATGGAAAAATCAATGGATGGAAAATGAAAAGGTAAATCCTAAGGTTAAATGGTAATGTTTGACATTGTATTTGGGCATTGTGGGGCCCTCTATTGGACAACTCACTCTAGAGGTCAAATTGGCCCATTGGGGGCGTTTTTCTCCACCTAGGGGAATTCGATTTTGTTGTATGATGGGTGTGGGCCCTTGTTGTATTAGTTGGGGGGGGGATAAAAGATACTATAGCCACCCCCCCAACTCATCTCCCACATTTGTATGGACCCCACAATGGGTCCCCTTCTCCACTTGTGCGCTCCATGGGCAATTCACACCCCCTCTAGGAGACATCTCCACCATTTGATTTTGTGGATTGGGGAGATGATCTCAACCCTCCATTTTGGGGGGAAACTTGTTGTGAGGAGTGGCCTTTCTCTATAAGAGAAGGCACTCACTCCATTTGCACTCTCTCTTGGCATTTTTTGGATTTGAATAGAAGAGAAAACCTTGCTGCTCTTGTTTGGCTCTTGGGTGATACTCTTGTGGGATTGTTGATTGCCATACCATCTTGATGCACTAGTGTATATTGCAAGTTTTCTTCAGCATTATTTCTCACCGTTGTTTTGCAGCTAGCACAAAGTCTCGGAGGAGGGCGCATCATTTAGCTTCCACTGCTGCTCCACTCTTCGGATCGACCACAAAAGGGAAGTGTTTTTGCTATTTTCAGTCAAGCATTTCTCTCATCTTTATTTGTGTTGCTGTAGATTTCATTTGTTTGTCAATACTAATATGATTTATTATCCATTGGTGTTGGCAGGCAAGGAGGATGAGTTGGTGGGGACTGAGCAGTTCGATTTCACTTGGGGACTTCTGCACTACGCTCTATTTGATCTTCAGGACGTATAAGCCTCATCAAAATCCAAGATATCAGCTGATACCAAGTAGGTGTTGTCTCTTCTTCTCTTGTATTTCAATTTCTGGTTTGCTTGGAGAGAAAAACTCACTAAAATCCCTAAAAATTAAAATCTACAAAATCCACCGTTAGAATTTGTTTTTCTTGTAAACCCACTAATGCAGTGTGCTTAAAATCCTATATTCGAAATTTCCTTTGATTACGACTCCATTTACCCACGAAACCAGGCACTAGTCTCTCACTGAATTCGCCCCACTTGGGCAAACTGACCAATCACGCTGTCTGGTAGATTTTTGGGTTATGGGTACTTGATATTCGGTTTTAAAACGTCACTTTACCTTAGAATATCAAGTATCGTTGGCTAGAAGTGAGTATAAACGCTTATTTTTCTATGCCCTAGGTCCATTTTTCCACTGTTTAACTCATTCCCCTAGGGCAGTTTCACTTCACTTCTTGCTGGCATGTTTTTCTTGTTCTAAATTAGCTAAGTAATTAATTTATAATTGCTAGAAGATGTGTTTCAATTGCTTAGTGCACTGCTACCATGTATGAGTAAATCATAACGAGCTTCATTCCTCATAGGCAGAGTTCCCAATCGTTCTTCTAATCAATTTCTGTTTGTTGATTTAGTTTCCAGCCTTATAATCTTTCAAGTATTCATCATTTCACACTTATAATCGGATCCAAGATCATTTCATTCAGTGTATTCTCTAATACTTAATCTCGATCTCACTAGGCTGGAAGAAATCTCACAATTAGTCATCCATCTTACATCTTGTTTTACTTATATTTTGGGCTTGGGTGTCTGACTGTTGAGTCTCAACCATAACTGGTTGGGGTCTCCCCCTTGAATGGCTGCGCGCCTCGTCTAAAGTGACTGTAGCCTTGTCTGGTGTGACTTCCATCCCTTGGACGGAGGACCTGGCTACTGTTGGTTACACCTTCCTAGTTGTTCACCTCTACCATCCCTATTGGGACACCTACCACCAACAGCTAGAGTTTGTGTGATAACAATGGGTTTTGGTAGGATTTCATTTTTTTTTTAAAATCCAAATTTGAAAGTGTAAATTGTGTTTTTTAATCTATAAATAGATTCACCACCTTCAAATACCCCATGGCACCCAGATAAAGATTATGCAATTTTCATAACTAATATATGGGATACTAAGATTTTTTTACATATTCCCAACCAAAATCCGAACAAAACAAGACAGAACATATACTCGGAAAAGGTTGAAAACGTATAATATTTAGACTACTCCTTTTTTGGGTAAGCAATTATGAGTTGGGAATTTATTATACAAAAGTTGTTTAAGATTTGTATTCGGTTCCAACCATTGTGTATACCGACATACATCTATAGGCATGAGAATAAGCACTAAAATGTTACTAGCGCAACTTGAATTTTGATGTGATTTAGATCAAATACCCATTTCCATTTACTAAACAAGATGCACTTGACATCACCCATATATTTATAAATATAGTTAGGAAAATGGTAGATTTTTTGTATATTTTTCTTTTCTTGCAAGAAAAACATCATGGGAAACTTCTAGCACTTCCCAACATTTCGCAAATCGTAGACAATGTAAACATGTTGGTGTTGATTACAACACTTGATCCAAAAGAGACATTGAGTGAGGCATGCAATAGAGGTAGTTGAGTTAAGGATTCAACCTTGAATCCTTCTAGATGAAGCTCCAACCACTCAACTAGTTTAGTTAGCCCACTCAACTAACTTGCATGGATGTGTGTGTGTGTGTGTGTGTGTGTGTGCATACACACCCATGTGTCTATGCTTGTGTATCCAAAGAAAACTAATCTGAAATGGATCATTATATAATTTGTCATCTATTTTGGTACATTATAAGTAGAAAAATTGGAGCCATAGACTTGCAGGGCCCATTTTAAGGGTAGGTTCTATGTTGATGACTTGGGGTCTAGAAACATAGAGCTTATTTGGGTGGTAAACGACATTTTTATCAACCTTTGCATTCATAAATTTTATATACATTTTATGTTGTTCTCCACATCAAGAGCTTTCTAGCAACATAAAGATCACATCAATCAAAGGAAATATGAAGAATATATGCTTCTCACAAGTTAACATGTACTTTTGATCACCATGGTATCGAGTGGATGACATGTCAACTCCAATTACTCATGCATGTGCATTATGGAGCTAGCCATGCACTTACAAGAAGATTCTAAAGGGTCCAAAACCCTAACTCAAATTGGGAGTTGAGGCATGGAAAATCCATAACCCTAACCCTAGATGACTATCATGACATATTAAATATTGGATCACTAGGAAAGGATGGGGTTTTGTTCCTATTGTGTTATCTCTCCAGGAGTCTTCCTAGGTTACACTCGGAAGAGCCTGGTAACTTAAACTTATCTTGAAGGATGGGGTATATTTGGATCAAGTTGGATGATTGAGATTGAAACTCACATACTCAAAACATACAAGTAGACATTCAATTAGACAAGGCTTTTAGCCACTGATGTTCAGAAAGTTGGTAAAAGATAGACAGACAAATCCTTATCATGCTAGCAAACTCATACACACAACATATATATATAAATGGCTAATCACAATAAGCAAAAGGCACTGAATATCCAGCTCTCAATACGAAGATAGGCTTACAACTATCTGGCATAAACAAATGGAAACTCACGAAATAGACATTCCACTACAAACATGAAAAGATATAAGAAGGAAAACTGAACACACATATGGCAAAAGAAGCTTGTATAAATGATATGTAAAGAGAAGTTTGATAATACAAGTTAAGAAAAGTCTCTCCAAAATCAAACCTTTTCTTTCTCTCATGCTCTAGGCTTTATAGCCTTTACAACATCTTCCCCCAGATCCTAAGAAGCTGGATCGAAATCCTAAAGATAGAAGATCAAAACCGTTTTTTAACAAAACAGGGAAAATCATTTTTTAATTTGGCCAAACTGCTGAAAAATGGGGCTTAGAGATGGATTCGATTCTCCCAATCTGTGACACCTGTAGGAAAACTGAGAGAGGTTATTGTTCTCTGACGTGTTAGGAAGAACAATCTTCGAGCATTTTGCAGAATGATTCTCCAGTCGCTCAGAATCATCATTTGAAAATGATGACTCTGCACAGTAAAATGCCATTAATTTGGCCAAACTGCTGAAAAATGGGGCTCAAAGATGGGTTCAACTCTCCAAATATGTGACACATGTGTATAAACTTAAAAAGGTTATTTTACATTGACTTGTTTTGAGCAAAAACCTCTCTCATATCTATGAAATTCATTTTCACTTGCCCGAGATCTGCATTTCAAAAACATGTGTCAAACAAGCAGATTTTGGGATCTGAAAATTGGGGTTCAACAATGGATTCGATTCTCCCAATATGCAACACCTGTAGGAAAAAGGAGAGAGTTTATTTTTCTCTGACATGTCAGGAACAAAAACCTCCGAGCGTTTTTCAAAATTATTATCCAGTTGCTCAGAATCGTCATTTGAAGATGATGACTTTTCACAGTAAAAACTTCTCGCCTCCATCTTAATAGTTTTTAGGTTTTCGACAGCTGTAGAAAACTTTGACAAGATCAACATCCTTCAAGGTGATGAAAAGGCGCTTACACTCCTCTTTTGACAATTGGATAGTATCTTGACCAAAAATAGAAAATCCATTTGATCTTTTCCCTTCTCTGTCTCCTCAAAGCTGAAACAAAAAGATGATACATATGCCTTTAAATATTATCTTTAAATAAAAACCATCTCCTTGCCATTTGGAAGCAAAAAACCGTGATCGAAGCGAAAATAATGCCTCTCTGCCCTGTTCTGCACTTTCGATGGCTAAAGAGCCAAAATTCTAACCTGTAAGCTACCAAAAGCTCTGCTTTCAGTGGCCAATGAACAATTGAAATGTCCGCCTAAGCTACCGAAAGCTCTGCTTGAAAAATAGCTTTCGAAATCTGCAAAACTGAAACCTTATTTATAGCTTGGGATATTCTTCTTATTCTAGACTTACGAGGCTATGTTTATATACTATAGTACTACTCAGCATTTGTACTATGTATCTATTCTTAGTTTACATATCACTAGTGTAAGCTCTTGGAACACATGTATTCAAATAAGTGATCTGAAAGAGTTCTAGTGTTGTTAGACTTTTGAAGTAGATCTACCAATCCAAGTTTGTCATTCGTGCTCCTATTTCTTCAAGCCAAAAAACAGAGTATGAACTATATAAGAGACCCAGCTCTGGTAGATTAAATTGACTGTTGATTGTGTATGAGCAAATTTTGGAATGGCCATGTTTTCATATGAGTGTATCTCTAAGTCAATGGCTGTATTCATGCTTCCATTAGTAAATGACGACCATCAAAGATACACCTGCCATGATTAAAACAGTAACTATAACACCATCCTTGGCTATCACAGCAGTTGGGTGATGACCACGACATACATAATCATGAAAAATCATTCCTTCAGCTGTGCCAAACCATGCTCACCATTAGACATCTGCACACGTTGTTATCTACCTGGACATCGGACATTTGGCTTTTAGCTGGCACTCTGAAACTTTTCAATCACTTGTTCTTTCACGTGGCATCTAGGTTGCACTTTGGCAGCTTGAGCTTTGAAATGATCTGCTTTCATTTTAAAATTTCCTTTCACTTTCGGTAGCTAGGAGAGCCTCGAAAATTTCATTTCAGGTGCTGAAAGCAGAGCTTTCGGTAGCTTAGGGACCATTTTAAATAAGCGCTTAGCTACCGAAACATGTCTTTTGAAAATTTTGAAATGAAAACCCAATCTAATGCTTTTCAAACTTTATTACATGCATAAAGCTATCAACAATGAGCCTTAAGAAATTTAGAAATGAATTTTCAAATGACATCCTACCCTCTTAAATTGATCAACTCGACAAATTTATTTGGGGAGATAACATCTGGCTCCTACTCGGGGATGAAAGCCTCTCTGTGAGGTTTCAAGAACCACAAATCTGATGCCTTTCCTGGATAAACAAAATACAAAACCTAGTCTAGTGTTCCATTGGACATGGAGTCATTTAAACTGCCACCAAATCTCTGCAATCTGTCCACAAATGTTCAACTGTAAACCTGCTAGCAACTCCTTGCATCCATTGGGATATGGAGTCTCAAATGTTGCTTTCAAAACCTGATCCAAATCCTACAACCCCGCTTGTCATTTGAAGCCAAACTACCCCTGCCAACAGTGTCTTATATCCATTGGGCATGGAGTCTTTATTCCAAAACTGAAACCAAACTACTAAATGCAAACCTCACGCATTATGCAAACTTGAAATGATCAGCCATGAGCTTATTCATCTATGCTACCCTACTCTAACCATTGTACTGATGCTTAATCAAGTAAACTCATGTTTCCAATGAAGCCATGTCATAAATTGATTCACCGAAACTGTTTTTTATCTTAACCCCAAAAATAAAGGAATCCCTATCACGCAGAAATGTAGTTGGGAAAGATAACAGAAACAACTTTCGTCTGACAATAAAATTTTGACATTATAATGCTCATGGATTCCAAATAATCAGCAATAGGGTCATCAAAGTCACAAGGAAATACCTCTCCTTGCTGTTGTTCCAAGTGGCTGAAATGCTACTGTTGATTTCCTTCATTGATCTCAATGTTGAATGTGGACTGTTCTTCTTCTGTCGAAAGAAAATGCAAGCTTAACTGCTGATCCGATCCTTTCTGCTCCCCTTCACCATATCTCTGTAATCTGATTTCATCATGATGATATGCTGGCTTATCAAAGCTAACAAATTTTTCTCCAACAATCATATCTTTGCAGGATATATCAAAACTAAAAAGATCTTCATTGGACTTATGAACAACAGACCCACAACTGTAATCAGTCATAACATACATACATTTTTTATCAACTCTTTGATGAAGAGTAGAACTAGATGAGATTTCATTAGTTGACAAACCCTTATAAAATTTAAAATCTTCCTCCTCATCACTATGTTTGTCAAATATGGGGATATTCGGATCAAATTCTAATAACAGAAATGAAGGTTCTTGCATAGAATAATCAGCAATATGATTTTGAAACAGATTTGGAAAAATATCACCTTCTTTTTTGATATCTTCTTCGTAAGTGATTTCAATTTTCTGTTCATGAGGCGTTATAAGCAGAAGAGAAGACCTGAAATTTTCGGCCAGATTAAACTCATCATATTCAATGTCTTGTGCAAACATGGAAGGGTTGATTACAACCTGATGTTGTTCCTTTATGGGAAAAGAAAAAGGTTCGTCGAAATCAGATTCATAAATGTCATACATTGGCTGACTGCTACTCAAGTCTACATTATTTGATGTAGAAATCTGCTCTTCTCCATATGCATACTTATCAAAAATAGGTGAACAGAAAACCTCTGTATCTTGCAAAGAAAGACAAGCAATCTTAAGATCCTTCTCTCCAATCACAGGTGAAAACATATCATAGGCAACCTCTTGAAACATTTCAGAAAAATCCTTTTCCCTAACTGTTTCTTCATGCAAATCAGAGGCAGTAGGTGCAACAGAGATAAGGTGTGTTGCGTCTAGAACTATGTAATTCCCCTTATAATCATTTGCATCATGAAGATCTCCATTAACAACTTAATTTTCATCTTGACAATCAGAAGAAAAGAGTACTTTCTGTTGAACATGCTTCTCAAATTCATCACAACAATCTTCAAAGAGGCTTTCAGCTGGAAACTCATCTTTGCAAAACAAATGGAAAGCATAATGAAAACTTGCCAATGAGTGAATGCTTGAAGCTGGAAGAGATCTGCACCAATCAAGGGCTGCTCCCTTCAATGAATATCTGAAAAGCTTGATCTTGACATCTTCATGCACAATTTGATGTTCATGAACAAACTTGTGAAAATCCAGCAGATGCTCAGCTGGAACCTCCGAATCTTTTCCTTTGAACGTAGGAAGCATACCTTCCCATTCGCCTGTGCTAAGCACTGGGTTTGGAGAACCAGCTATATCTGAAAAGTCACAAAAGGAAAACCTTCGAGCCAAAATGGCTTCCATACTTGGATCCCCAGTGGAGTCACCCTTCAATATTTAGACAGTGGAGTCGCCATGGTGGTTGTAGGTGTGGAAATAGTAGGAGAAGATGACATTGGTGTGGGTACTAAAAGGGTGGCAGAAGATATTTTTGGTGTGGACGATAGCTGACAAGGTATAGGTAACGATGAAGGTGGGGGTTCTGATTCAGTGGAGTCGCCAAGATTTGGGGTGAAACAAATTGATGGTTGTTCTGGAAAATAGGCTTTCTTACCGGATTGTGCAAGTAACGAGGACAACCTTTCTTCACGCTGGTCTAAAAGGTCCCGGAAAATGTTTTCAATGGAAAGTACGTTGGTGTAAAGAAAAGGGTACTTCTCTTCTGGTTCAGTCAGTAAGGGATGCAGGTAGGAGGAACAACCTTCCTCTTTGGTGGATTCTAGGATTTCTTTTCCTAAGTCAGCTCGAGTAGCAGATTCAGGACTAGGGTCTTGGGCAGTAGAAATGGGTGAGGACACTTGAGCCCATAAGTCTTCTAATCTACTTATAGTTTCTTGTGAACCAGCTGCTTCAGGGAATGGAGATTCAAAAGGAGTTTCATTTGATGAGACAGAAGAAATACCTCTGGTAGTGCCTGATGTAGTTCCCCTTGTGGATCTAGAAATCTGTCTCTGTGTGGTCCTTCCTCTCCTTACAATTTGTTCGGGGTCTGAAATAGGTGTCACTAGTGGCCTTTGAGGATTTGCTCTTGTACTTGGTCTTCTTGAAGCCACTTCGTTCCAATGGAGTCACCAGATAGATGATTACAACCGAAATAATTCCCAGGCTTTGTCTATCATCAAAGATGGAACTATGTTGTCTCCCAAGGAAGCTACTGCTTCAATAATCTTCCCTGGCAGCGGCGCCAATTTGTTATCTCTCCAGGAGTCTTCCTAGGTTGCACTCGGAAGAGCCTGGTAACTTAAACTTATCTTGAAGGATGGGGTATATTTGGATCAAGTTGGATGACTGAGATTGAAACTCACATACTCAAAACATACATGTAGACATTCAAGTAGACAAGGCTTTTAGCCACTGATGTTCAGAAAATTGGTGAAAGATAGACAGAAAAATCCTTATCGTGCTAGCAAACTCATACACACAACATATATATATAAATGGCTAATCACAATAAGCAAAAGGCACTGAATATCCAGTTCTCAATATGAAGATAGGATTATAGCTACCTGGCATAGACAAATGGAAACTCACGAAATAGACATTCCACTGCAAACATGAAAAGATATAAGAAGAAAAACTGAACACACATATGGAAAAAGAGGCTTGTATAAATGATATGTAAAGAAAAGTCTGATAATACAAGTTAAGAAAAGTATCTCCAAAATTGGACCTTTTCTTGCTCTCAAGCTCTAGGCTTTATAGCCTTTACAACATCTTCCCCTACATCCTAAGAAGCTGGATCGAAATCCTAAAGATAGAATATCAAAACCGTTTTTTAACAAAACAGGGAAAAATCATTTTTTAATTTGGCCAAAATGCTGAAAAATGGGGCTCAGAGATGGATTCGATTCTCCCAATATATGACACCTGTAGGAAAACTGAGAGAGGTTATTTTTCTCTGACGTGTTAGGAAGAACAACCTTTGATCATTTTGTAGAATGATTCTCCAGTCGCTCAGAATCATCATTTGAAAATGATGACTCTACATAGTAAAACGCCATTAATTTGGCCAAACTGCTGAAAAATGGGGCTCAGAGATGGGTTCAGCTCTCCAAATATGTGACACCTGTGTATAAACTGAAAGAGGTTATTGTACATTGAATTTTTTTGAGAAAAAACCTCTCTCATATCTTTGAAATTCGTTTTCACTGGCCCGAGATCTACATTTCAAAAACATGTGTCAAACAGGCAGATTCTGGGATCTGAAAATTGGGGTTCAAAGATGGATTCGGTTCTCCCAATATGCAACACTTGTAGGAAAATGGAGAGAGGTTATTTTTCTATGACATTTCAGGAACAAAAACCTCCGAGCGTTTTTCAAAATGTTCATCTAGCTGCTCAGAATCGTCATTTGAAGATGATTCCTTTTCACAGTAAAAACACCAATTTTGCAGTAAAAACTTCTCGCCTCCATCTTAATAGTTTTCAGGTTTTCGACAGCTGTAGCAAACTTTGACAAGATAAACATCCTTCAAGGTGATGACAAGGCGCTTACACTCCTCTTTTGACAACTGGACAGTATCTTGACCAAAAATAGAAAATCCATTTGATCTTTTCCCTTCTCTGTCTTCTCAAAGCTGAAACAAAAAGATGATACATATGCCTTTAAATATTATCTTTAAATAAAAACCATCTCCTTGCCATTTGGAAGCAAAAAACCGTGATCTGGGCGAAAATAATGCCTCTCTGCCCTGTTCTACACTTTCGGTGGCTAAAGAGCCAAAATTCTAACTTGTAAGCTGCCAAAAGCTCTGCTTTCGGTGGCTAATGAACAATTGAAATGTCTGCCTAAGCTACCGAAAGCTCTGCTTGAAAAATAGCTTTCGAAATCTGTAAAACTGAAACATTATTTATAGCTTGGGATATTCTTCTTATTCTAGACTTATGAGGATATGTTTATATACTATAGTACTACTCATCATTCGTACTATGTATCTATTCTTAGTTTACATATCACTAGTGTAAGATCTTGGAACACATGTATTCAAATAAGTGATCTGAAAGAGTTCTAGTGTTGTCAGACTTCTGAAGTAGATCTACCAATCCAATTTTGTCATTCGTACTCTTATTTCTTCAAGCCAAAAAATAGAGTATGAACTATAAAAGAGACCCAGCTCTGGTAGATTAAACTGACTGGTGATTGTGTATGAGCAAATTTTGGAATGGCCATGTTTTCATATGAGTGTCTCTCTAAGTCAATGGTTGTATTCATGCTTCCCTTAGTAAATGACTACCATCAAAGATACACCTGCCATGATTAAAACAGTAACTATAACACCATCCTTGGCTGTCACAGCAGTTGGGTGATGACCACGACATACATAATCATGAAAAATCATTCCTTCGGCTGTGCCAAACCGTGCTCACCATTATACATCTGCACACGCTATTATCTACCTGGACATCGGACATTTGGCTTTTAGCTGGCGCTCTAAAACTTTTCAATCACCTGTTCTTTCACATGGAATCTAGGCTGCACTTTGGTAGCTCGAGCTTTGAAATGATCTGCTTTCATTTTAAAATTTCCTTTCACTTTCGGTAGCTAGGAGAGCCTCGAAAATTTCATTTCAGCTGCCAAAAGCAGAGCTTTCGGTAGCTTAAGGACCGTTTTAAATAAGCGCTTAGCTACCGAAACCTGTCTTTTGAAATTTTTGAAATGAAAACCCAATCTAATGCTTTTCAAACTTTATTACATGCATAAAGCTATCAACAATGAGCCTTAAGAAATTTAGAAATGAATTTTCAAATGACATCCTACCCTCTAAAATTGATCAACTCGACAAATTTATTTGGGGAGATAACATATTGTATTGATTCATTTTTCCATATTTGAATTGAGCAAAGGAGTGGGATTTTGTCAGCAAAATAGAGGGAGTATAACACCCTATAACAACCATTCAAGCCACGTTATCTATTGCAACTTCATACTGAGTTCTTCTTTCTTTTTATTTGATCATAGTTGAGCGGAGCAAAGGATTGGGATATGATGACTAGAATAGAGGGAGTAGAAAACCCCATGGCATCCATTGAAGTCAATTGTATACTGTAACTCCATAGTAAGTTCATTTTCTTTGAATTTGAAATTCATACTCGAGAAGAAAAAAGAAAGGTGTAGTCCTCACCTTCTATTTGGGTTTTCCCATATTGTGTTTCCCAAGGTAAATCTCATATTCATTGTGTGGATGGTGTGGTATTTGTTGTTTTGGCTTCTTTTATAATATTCTCAATTTGTTTTAGTGATTTGAGTGCTACACTTGTAATATTTAATTATAATAACAAGTAAACACTTGATTTGTTTCAGTGATTTGAGTGCTACAGTTGTAATATTTAATTATAATAACAAGTAAACACTTCAAAATATATATTTTATTTTGGTGGCATATCCATGGTAGTTTACAAATCATATTGATATCCGGGTAGTTGACTTTGGGGTTTTTTGCAACACTGCAAGATCCAAAATTTGGCTTAAAAAAAAAGCCTCAAACTCTAGCCATATTGGTAGAAGAGTATAACAGTGATCCAATGTACAACATAGAGTTGAAACTCGCAAAGCTAGAATCACAAGTCTTTGACATATCTTGTAACATGATTATCCTTATGGAAGCTCTAAATAGAAAGTTCAAACCCTTTGGGGAGTTTGGTAGTTCTAACTTGAACACTAGCTCTAGCGGGGAATTTGAAGACAAGGAAGAATAAGAGAAGGAGCTAGAAAATGAGCCAAAAACAGAGGGACCAAGTTCCAACATCACCTCTTCTCAATCTCTTTTCAAAGTGGAAGAAAAAGTGGACATGAAAACCTAGAAAGGTGAGGTCGACATTGTAAAGTTGAATTAATGGTTGCGATAGTTAGAAGTATATTCCAGTGTTACTTTTCATAACTAGGAGAAGACAAAAAAAAATATTTTGTGTGTCTAAAGTTAAATATATATGCCCAAAATTTGTGGAAAGTTAATGGGGAGACTCTTAAGCTAGAGTGTGATCCACTAGTAACTAAGTGTGAGGTGTTTAAAACCTTCATTAAGTCTTATTTTTATCCTATTGGGTACAAATATAACCAATGTATTCATTGGCATTACTTTTATAAGAAGAAAGGGAAAAGTGTACAAGAGTACACCTGTGAGTTTAAAAAACAAGTCATTATTTCGAGAATATCTCCGAATGACTTGGATATAATCCTCAAGTATCTAGGTGGTCTCAATAATTATTTAAGGAGACAATTGATGCTCTTTAAATTTAGAATTGTTGATGATGCCTATGTGCAATTACAATATTTTGAGATGGAAAAGAAGAAAGGAAAACCAAATGGTTCCAAGAAGACATACCAATATGGCAATTTCAAGAAGGGAAATAATAAGTCAAAAGAAAAGGGAAATAAGATAGTATACATTGCACACCAATGGAAGGATACAAGAAACCATTGTAACCATAGTAATATTAATGATCATGCTAAAGATAAGTGTTGGAAGCTACATCTAGGGCTGGACCAAAATCATTACAATAGGAAGGCCAAGAAGAAGAACATGCTACTCGTAGATTAATGTAACCAGATAGAGAGAAGTTCATATGCAGACAAAAATATTTTCTACACTAAAGTGTAGAAGGAGGTGAACCTAAGTAGCTTCCATATTCCCAAGGAAGAGAAGGAAATTACTAAACTTTTCCATATCAAGATCTAGGTTAAGAAGACAAAGGTGGATGCTCTATTAAATTCTAGATCACAAGACATCCTTATAATAGAGAATTTTGCGAGTAATATTGGATGAAAGTTCATGATCGTTCTTTCCCATACCCATTGGGTTGGTAAATAAGGATATAGATATTAGGGTCACTAAGCATTGCGAGATCAAATTTTCTATAAGTACAAACTACATTGATGAAGTGGAGGTAGATGTGGTACCATTTGATGTTTGTGGTTAGTAGTGTTTGGAAGCACCTACATGGATGTGATATTTATGAGGAGAGCAATCCAATCCCACCTATTCAAGGATAGGAAGCCCTTCATCATTGTTGGAGGAGCCTAGTTGATTAGTTAACTAGGCTAGTGATCAACTAATGTAAGTAGCTGACCAAGTGGTTGGGTCGGTCAACTAACCAAGGTAGCTATGAAAGTTAAAACTACCAAGGAATGTAATGTATAGTAAATAGATCTTATATGAAGATGTAAAAGGTTGGATTGTATTGGTCATTTAGTAATAACGACTACTTGATGTTGGTTCGATAATTACTTGTGTCTCTTTCTCCTCCTTCTATGTTTGCATGCTCATGTATTGCTTGATCTATGTTATGTTACTACACTATTGGTAATTTCTTTTATGTAGTTCCTTATATCACAATATTGATTCCATTGTATGTAGTATATGATCTAGAATTGTAGAATAATTGCATGTAGATATAGATGTTGAATGAGGAAGAGATTCATGGGTGGTGGAAAAGAAAACTGAAGAATTATTTGAATAACTATGCCAAAATAAATAGATTGACAATTGCACAAGCTAGGGTGCAATTATTCACAAAAAATCATGAAAAATATTTGGTATCTATACAAGTAGATATCAAGAAGTTTATAGACATATTTTCACATGACCTAACTAACTGAAGCCCAAATTTTTTTGTTGAAGCTAATTAATGAATAAATACACACAAATATATATGAGTGGGTTGAACAAATTGTTGAAGACCTATGTGAAGATAAAGCAATAGAATAAATAACCTCTCTAGACAACATCAAGAGAGTATTGTATGATGACCTTCATTGTCGGAACCAAAAACCCCAATGTTGATCCATTCAAACCCCAATGTTGATCCAATCAAACCCCACTGTTGATCCATTCATTATGGCCAAAAATTTCCATCCATCCATTCTGGAAATTTTGTATGATATAATTAAGTTATGACCTTCAGTTTCCATAGTTAGCCAAGTAGATAGAATCACCATTGTTAAATGGTTGTAACCCTAATCTAATTTAGTTACCATAATTATTTGGGTAGATAGAATCACCATAGTTACCAAAATAGAATGGCATATATGGTCTATTCATTAGGTTATTGTTGGAGCCAAAAATATTGCAATTGATCCATATGTTCAAACCATTTTGTATGTTATCATTCAGTTAAATAGTCAAAACCCTAATTTGATTCAGTTACCATACTTAGTCGAGTAGATAGAATCACACTAGTTCCATAGAGGTCAAATATTTTAATGTAGGGTACCTACTACCACATCCATAATAGTTGGGGTACCATGATATAGATCATGTTGTCAGAGACATGATCCAATCCATATTACATGATATGAGCATCTTATTATGTCAGTGATATCAATGGTAGATCTACATTTTTGAGCTTTTCAGAGAATCCAAAGTAGTATCCTAGTATACCCTTGTCATTTATGAGCCTTGCATGGCCCATGAGATGTACTAGTTGAGTCATGGTTCACTTGGTCAGAGCAGTAGAGCCAAGAAACTGATACACTTCCCTTGACCCTGAGTAGTCAAAGTTGGTCTTTGGTTACATTCAAAGATAGGTATATGACTGAGCATGCACACATGTTGCATTCGAGTGTTGGTATTTGTCTCTCTTATTTATATTAGTAGCTTTGACTTGGCATAGGTAACTAGCAGTGGTGATATGGTTTTATTGGTTTCTATTTTAGACTTGTTATTATGAGTGTTTAAATGGTCTTGAATGTCAAGATCTTGGTATATGCTCACTATTATGGCCTACCTTATACAAACTTGATCATTCTCCTGCTATGTCTAGTACCACTTCTCACTTCTCATCCATATGTTGCTTACATTTTTTAGATTTCACCCTTGAATTGGACCCAAGGTTGTGATATTGAATACATTTCCCCACCTTGACCTTTGTGCATGGTATACTCCATGTTTATTGTGTCTTGACTCTAGAGTGTGTAGGGTGTCTCTTTTAGTCCTCAAAGCAAGCATTCCTCATGTGCAAAATTGAAAGAAATTCCTCATAAGAAAATAAAAAAGATAATGAGATGGGGTAAGAGGTTACCAATTCAAAGAGCCTATTGAAAATGAATTCCTCATAAACATAGAAAAAACTAGTGAGATGGGGCAAGAGGTTTCCAACTCAAAGAGCCTCCTGAACCTAGATGAAAGATGTAGTTAGTTGTGCTTTTCAGCACATGTAAAATCCAAAGGTTCTAGAAATAAAATGTAATTCCTCATGGCGAATATAAAAGGTTATGGACTGATATGGGGAAAGAGGCCTCCAATTCAAATGGCCTCGAGATGTTTGTTAGATTCTATTGAAGGCCTCCCAGGCACTTTATCTATGTGTGAGACACTCCCCTCCCCTAGTGTCATCTATCCTATACATGTCATTGTGGCTCCCTGTTTCCCACTTTCTTTGAGAGATCACATAGTCAAGGTCAAACAAGTCAATTACCCTTTAGATTAGACTTGTTTTTATCCACCTCACCTAGCCTAGTAGGATGGTCAATCTTGTAAGTGAGCATATGTTAGGGACTTCATGAAGGATTATACAATTGCTCTAATACAAGTATGATTTTCATTGATTGTTGGTGGTAACCACTATTTATGTTACTAATTCCTTTAGTTGGGTACTAACATAGGTAAGAGAGCATCATTCACCCCCTTATGCATGTAGGATCATTCAGTTCTCAGCCCAATCATCAGTTTGACCAAGTTTGACTTAGCCAACCTAGTTTGTCAAGCCAACATATAGGTCCGGGGGTGGACTTGACTATAGTTTTTCAAGATTGTGTATTTCGTACCCATGGAATCCATGAAGCGAATCCACTGAGTAGTGATCCTGAACTTATCCCTACAATTTAAAAAAATTATAAATCATAATGAATTTAGATGTATTCCTCCAAATTTCAAGATACATGAAAGAAATAAACGAGAATAAACCAAGTTGAAAGGAAAAGGGAGGAAATGAATAGTTGGAGATCAATATCTCAGTAGGAGGATGATTTTGAGCATGATTATGGGTATGAACCTAATTATCAAAATCCTCATGATGCCCACCAATCTCCTCATCCATGTAATAAAGTACTCCCAAACACCCCAATTAAGTCGGTTAGTATGCATCAATCACACACGGGGATGCGTAATCAAATTATTCAATTAAATAATTTCCCTAATCCAGCTCGACATACAAATGAAACAAACAGAGCAATCAGAAAACAAGTAAAACAATCTCCTTTTGACTTCTCTGAATATGTGGGGCACCTCATCCTATGCTAAATGAATATATCATGAGGTTGCCCCATTTTGATGGAAGCAATGCCATATCAATTCAAGATCATTTGGATGCCCTTTGGTATTTTATGGAAGCTTGGGGCACTGAAGATGAAGGCATATACATGCACGCCCTTGGTGCTTCTTTAGATGAGGATGCTCAACTATGGCTTGACCATTTAGTATTGGGATAAATCACTAGATATGACATTTTTGCTAAAATGTTAATGGATGAATGGGGTCAAAACGTTGATGAATCCATAGAGGATCGATCTAGCAAAGATTTTGTATTTGAGGATCAATTTGATGAGGACGATTAGGGTAATGATGATGAAATCACTGACGATTTTCCTTATCAAATTGATTTCTCCTCTCCCGAGCCAACAATGAGTGTGCCTTTCACTGACTATGTTATCGAATATTTGAAGAATATCCATGATGATGATCACATTCCGGCTCCTAAAGATTTCGATTTGAATATTAACTTGGAAGAGGAGCTTAATAAAATCATATTTTCGTCATTACCTAAAGAAGTCATAGATATTAATTAGATCTGACTCATGAAAGGGATCCCAATGATCACCATCAAGAAAAGTTTGAGGTTGAGCATCCCATTTGTGAGTCTATCCAAGCGCCTTTAGGAGAGAAAACCTATAATCATTGCATGGTTGGTGATAATTCAAATCAATGTTTGAATGATCCTAGTTTTGTTTTGGTCTCAAATTATGTCATTGGAGAAAAGGATGAGGATAAGCAAAATGCGTTTGATGAATCATATGATCATTTTTTGATTGAAAATCAAGTTTGTGGGAAATATAATGAAGAGCAATTGAATGACAATAATTTGGTTGTAAATCAACTTAACATGGAGTGTTCTTGGTTGCAACTTTCAAGCCACTTCATTAGTTACGAAAAGCACTCAAGAGCTGATTTGGATGATGTTGATACTATCCCTCAATCAACCCTTGATCAAGATTAGTTGATTTTTTTCCTTGGTGATTCGTGTCTTCATAAAATAAATCTTGATCCTCCCTCGAACTTTGAAATTATTCATGGAATTAAAAGCGTTATTCATCATAAAACATTTCCCCCTTTTCAAATTCCAAGTTTAATCATTATCAATCATGTGGGAGAAAATATATGTTGTCAATCCACCCTTCCATCCTAACTTATAGAATCCTTTTGTATGGTTTCGGGTTCAAGCCAAAATTTTGAAATTCTTAGTCAGGAGTCTAAAAAATGCCAAGTGGTCGATGGTGGAGTGTTTTTTCTTGTGTTCCAATCATTCTTGGTAGGTGATGTTTTCCATTTGAATAATCCCATTAACTTAATGAGTCAAAGGTTTCATAAAGATCAATTTCATCTCTTTTCAATTTTTGAACAACAAATGGGGATAGTCTTGATCCCATGGTTGTTTCTTTATAATTTATCCTCATTTTATTTTATAATCGATGCCAAGATGTGTGAAATTGAGTATGCAAACATAGTATACGAGAAAATAAAAAAGAGCCAAGGAGGGATGAATCAAAGGTCATATCCTTTTTTTCCGTCCATTTTGAGTAACTTGCAAAATGTTTATGATCATATTGGGGTTTTGATGGAGGAAGTCTGCAAAAGCCAATCTCAGCCTTGGCATGATTTCATTTTACACCATTCTGATCCTTTTTCAATTTTTGAACAAGTCAGGAGGATCATGGTTTTAAATTCATTAATCTCTAATCTAATCTTGACTTGTTTTCTTAAATAACATCAAGGATGAATTATTAATATGTTTGATGAATGGTTGCAATGGATCTATGATTTCACTTAGCACTTGTCTGAATTGGCTAGAGTAGGGTAGGTAGGTTGAAAAAAACTCATCCGAGCAGTAGGTATTGAGTTCTCCTTTTTCTTTTGTCGAGTTTGTGTGCTTATTTTGAGTCTTTTAAGTTAGTTTGATTGCTTGAGTTTGCTTGTTTCCTTTCATAAGTTAATAAACTAAAATGAAACTTGATTTTCATGTCATTAGCTTAGAATTCATTTCCAGCATGTTATTTGTTCCAACATTTTATTTTGGTTATTTTATATATATACGTATGTGCACCCTGACACTTGATACATAGGAGATTAGTATAACATTTGTGTTGTGCAAGAACATGTATAGAGTTAAATATTGGAGCAGATGACCAGGTGAACTTGTTCATTGATGCTAAGAGGGGTGCCATGGACCTGATATTTATGAGGTTCTCAAGCACTCTCTCCCTTAGAGCACTTGTCCCAACTAGAGTGAGTTGTTATCACATCCATAGAAGCTAGGCTACCATGATGCAGATAAGCCTGTTAGAGACATGAACCAGTCAATATTACATGAGATGATAATCTTGTTATGTCTATGATCATCAGTGGTAGAGCTGCATTTCTGAGCTTTTCAGAGCATCCAAAGCAGTATCCCAGTATACCCTTGTCATTTATGATCCTTGCATGGCCCATGAGACATATTGGTTGAGTCATCATTCTCTTGGTTAGATTAGTAGAGCTAGGCAGCTGATACACTTCCCTTTCCCCTGTGCAATCAAAGTTGGTCTTTGGTTACATTCAGAGACATGTATATGACTAGGCAGGTATACATGTTGCATTCGGGTGTTGGTATTTGTCTCTCTTATTTATATTGGTAGCTTTGACTTGGAATAGGTAACTAGCAGTGATGATATGGTTTTATTGGTTTCTATTGTATACATTTTATTATGAGTAGTTAAATGGTATCGAATGCCAAGATCCTGGTATATGATCACTAGTATGGACTACCTTATACAAACTTGATCATTCTCTTGCGATGTCTAGCACCACTTCTCACTTCTTTTGTCCATCCGCTACTTACATTTTTTAGATTTTCCCCTTGACTTGGACCCAGACTTGTGATATTGAAGACATTTCCCCACCTTGACATTTGTGCATGATAGACTCCATGTTTATTGTGTCTCGACTCTAGAGTGTGTAGGGTGTCTCTTTTAGTCCTCAAAGCAAGCGTTCCTCATGTGCAAAATTGAAAGAAATTCCTCATAAGCAAATAAAAAAGATAATGAGATGGGGTAAGAGGCTTCCAATTCAAATAGCCTCCTGAAAATGAAATTCCTCATAAGCAGAGCAAAAGCTAGTGAGATGGGGAAAGAGGCTGCCAATTTTGGATGAAAGTTGCAATGAGTTGTGCTTTTCAGCATATGTAAAATCCAAAGGTTATAGAAATAAAATGTAATTCCTCATGGATCCTATAAAAGGTTCTGAAGTGAGATGGGGAAAGATATTTCCAATTCAAAGGGACTCAGGATATTGTTAGAGTCTACTAGAGGCCTCCCATGCACTTTAGCCATGTGTGAGACACTCCCCTCCCCTTGTGTCATCTATCCCGCACATGTCACTGTGGCTCCCTGTTTCCCACTTTCTCTGAGAGATCACATAGTCAAGGTCAATCAAGTCAATTCCCCTTTAACTTAGCCTTGTTTTTATCCACCTCACCTAGCCTAGCAGGATGGTCAATCTTGTAAGTGATCATATGTTAGGGACTTCATGAAGGATTATGCAACTGCTCTAATACAAGTATGATTTTCATTGATTGTTGTTGGTCACCATTTGTTAATGTTACTAATTCCTTTAGTTGGTCACCATTTTCATATGTTAGAGACTTCATGAAGGATTATGCAACTGCTCTAATACAAGTATGATTTTCATTGATTGTTGTTGGTCACCATTTGTTAATGTTACTAATTCCTTAGTTGGTTACTAACATAAGTAATATAGCATTATTCACCCCCTTTGCATGCATGATCATTCAGTTCTCATCCTAGTACAGTCATCGGTTTGACCAGTTTTGACTTGGTCAACCTAGTTTGACTGGGTCAACATATAGGTCCCAGGGTGGACTTGGCTACAATAGTTCAATATTGTGTAATTGGTACCCATGGAAATTTCCATTATATTGTCCCATGCTTCAGTTGGCGATTATTGGCCATGGTTGATGAGATTGATTGATTTATTATTATTTTTGGACATATTATTATTATTGGAGATGGATTCACTTACAGATCACTACATAGATGGATCCAAGGGGTGTTTGTTGTCACCCTTAGTGGATTTGAGGTATCTGATCTCATTGGTGCACTTAGTTTGTGGTTATGGGCAAATGAAATGAAGTTATGGGCATATTTATCTTTCAACAATACATATCAACATTTTAATTAATAAAAAAGTGACCATGGCTCTTCTAGGAAATTGATTTGGCTCATGTGGGAAAGGAATTGACTTGGGAACATTATGTTATGATTTATTGATGCTCTAGAGACCACATATCATGTTTTATTCTACACTTGGGGTCCACATGTTATTTATCCCTCACCTAGGGATGTCGACTTTTCCATGGGGCAACTTGGTGGTTATCCTCATTATCATATGGTTATGATTATCATTTGACATTGTACTTGGGGCACCGCAGGGAGAATTAGACCCATAGGAAGCCCTCTTTATTCATGATTCATATCATATACTATGTCACATTATGTTCCTAGGGCATCACCAAGGAAATCGACCCCCTCTTCTTTGCTAGCTCCATGTATTGTGATTGACACTCTCTCCACCATTGATCATTCATTGAGATGTTTAGATCCTAGACATTCACATAAGGAGGCTAGGGATTTTGCACTTTGATCTCTATATATTAGAGATCTCTCTCATTGTAATGGACTTTTGGCTCTGATTTGAAGCAATTGAGAAAATTCTCATTGAGAAAACTTGTGTCTCTTATCGTAGAAAGTTCACAATATTGATAGCAAATTGTTTCCAAGGAGTATTGTGATCAATCTTATTGATTCCTTGCAAATTGATTTAGTGACTAACTTGTAGGTAGGAGGGTGAATTAGAAGGAGGTATCAATAGTGGGAAACCCTTTCCCCTTCACTAAATCAACTGAAACAAGGAGCCAAAATTGTCTATGCAATTTTGTTCCTTGATTTCCTGTTTGCATTTTGCTTCTTTGTCTATCAAAATTAACTTGTGTTATTTTGACTTGGCAGGGTGGGCGCAATTAGGGAAAATAACTACCAGAAGTGTCAAGATTTGTTCCAATTACACAACGTAGGAAACATGCATCAGCATTGAGGCGACCTCGTAAGGACCAGGTAATATCTACACCATATTCTCTCTTCTTAAGTTTATTCAATTTGTCAACCGAAAAAAAATCTCAAAATCTCAAAATCTCAAAATGTTTTTCATTTTATTTTGCAAATCGCATTTTTGTTTAGAGAAAGGGTCGTTTTATTCTTTTGGTCACTTCATTCTACTGGTTGGGAAATACATTAACCCTAGACATCAATAAAAATGACACCAACGATCTATTTTTACTATCTCCAGCTCAAATCACATATGCATTTTTTAAAATCATTTTTGGACCCTAAACGTAGTCAACCAAGAGCTAAATGATCGATTTTCCACCACGATTTTAATCAAATTGATTTCATGTGTGATTATTGTAGTTGATTTTAACCTCTGTGTCATTGTTGAAGCTTACTTGATGTATTTTCAAGAACACATTCATCATAAAAATCAAACCATCTCTTCCAGATTTAAGTCGAAATGGATTGCAAAGAAAATCGTTTTGTTTAAAATCATATTTACCCTAAGCGTCTTTTATAAAGTAAAATCTTCATGATTTTGGGAGAGAACGATTTCATTTTCTATTGTGTTTTGGGGGGGGGGGCGAATTTATGACATAGAGGTCATTTTCTCTTAAAAACCGTTTCCACCAAGTGACTGTTTCTAGTAGCGAATTTATGTCAAGCTCTTGGAAGTCATATTCATTTGGATCATTTCGATTTCTCCGTGAAGCATTTAAATTTTTCATCCTTTATAATCATGATATGCATGTGTTCATAAATAGAGTCACATGGCACTGATTGATTGAATTGTTGTAGCAAGGTTTCTAGAGAATGTTTTCTTTTAATTACTGAACGATTTGGTTTATGGGTATGAGTGGTGACTAGCAAATTCGTGTCCTTACCAAGTCGATTTGTCATGGGTAAGATAAAAATTGAATCATTTTAAGCAAATCATATCTTGGGGTTTAGTGGCTATTTTGAGGATAGCGTTTTATCTTTTGTTGTAACGATCTTAACTTGGACCAATTCCTTTGAAACTACGTACCCTCTCAAGAGGAAATTGTATGAAATTGAATTGTGTTGTAATTAGGTTTTCATAGTGGTCTCAATCCAATCTTGTAATCATAAACTCTAACGATATCCCGTGGACTCCATTTTCCGAGATAAAGCACTGGTCTTTTATAAATTTGATGTGCCCTTAGGGTTTGAGGTTATCTCTACATGAAATGCTCATTGTCTTGTTGGTGTTGATTGTAACATTTTTTTTAGCAAGTCTTTCGTATCTAGGGTGTATTTAAACCTTGAAATCAGTTTCCCTAGCGCCACATGATAAATCACGTTCAATTTCTTAATCTAGATTTGTATCTTGGTTTAGGTCTTTGCCACAAGGTTAGGCCAGTGTCTCCCCCTTTTCTCTATTAGAGCATAAACTGACTAGAGCCTGTTTGGTACGAAAACTACTTTAGCTATAGTGAATGAGGCCCTTGAAGTGCCACCGGTTAGGTTTCCCTTCCTCTACCGTCCTGGATAGGATACCCTATAGTGGTAGCTACAATCTGTGTGATAACAATACAATAGTTATCCGAGTAGATAGAGTCACAACAGTGAAATAGAGTCAAATATTTTTTATTAACATTTGTATATCAGCATCTATTATTTTAATGTGAGTTCAATAATTGAAGTTTGTTGTATTGTTTTGATTTCAAGAATGTTCTTTCATAAAAATGTTAAGATACATTTCTTACAATGAGGGACATCTATGATCTATTGATCTATGTATTTAGATGGATATTTTCATTATGACCTAACATCAATCTAATTTGAAATTGTGCATTGGGAAAGGCAATATGATTTAATAGTATTGTTAAGATGCATTGATTTTAGTGATATTACATTTTGTATGATGTCATTTAGTTAAATATACATGTAGTTCATCATCATTATTCATAAAAGAAAATGTTACAATGATGCAGACGAGGAAAATTTCCATTGAAATTTGCTTGGGGTTTGACAATCAATAAGTCACAAGGATTAAAATTGGAGAAAGAAACTATAAGTATTGGAAATAAAGAAAGATATGGCTTCACATTTGCAACAATACCTCAAATTTATGGCAAATGGTGTTCGAACCCAACCTCCTTTCAAATATGATTGATATGAGAAGATGGTAAAGGGGTAGAATTGACTTAAAGAAAAGTAGAATAAGGCATATTGAGATTGATCACTATATATATATATATATATATATATATAATTCATCATTAAATTTCATTTCATTCTTTCACGTATATTATCACTTAAAATTATTATTACTTTATTACAATTCACCATTTTGATCATGAAATTTTTTTTTTAAATTTTGGATGAGATGATTTCAATGTGGTAATTTTGGTTTTTAAGCAACAATGTTTGATGTTGCCACTACGATTGAAGCATAGATCTATCTTAACTCTAGATCTATCAAGTGTAGAGAGGGATCAAATCCTTTGAGGTGCAAACCTTTCCTCAAGTTTAGAACTCTAAGAGGAGTGTGCACCTCAGGGGCTTTGATCCCTCTCAAATCAAATCTCTTGAGGTGATCCAACCGACAAAGAATCATTTGTTGTTACCAGGCCATGCAAGTATTGCCCCATACAAGTCAATACTCTTTGCAAACATAGGGTGTGTGTTGTTGTTACCGTTCCATGCAAGTATTGTCTGGAACAAGTCAATACTCTTTGCAAAAGTAAAGTAAGGTAATATATTCCTACCTAAATTACATTAAAAAAAACAAACTTGATGTTTTCCAGATATCAAACAGTTGCATAAAACTTCTTTATGATACTTCCAAAAATACAGATATAGAAAAAATATTTATAATACTTTAAAAAAATACTTAACACTTTGGCTCCCATCTTCAACCTCTATTTTGATATTATTGAACTAAACCTCATGGATCCCACATATTTATATATCACACTCTATTTCATATAGTTTAAGGAGTACCAACCACAAAAGCAATAGAACATAGTGTTGGTAAGTGAAAACAAATTACAGCTAGCAGTCCAGGGAAATTTTTCGGGGCGAAATTTCGCCAATTAGCTATTTTTTGGGTTTTTTTTCAAAAAATAAATTCGCTATTTGGTCATTTTTAGTCTCTAATATCACCTATATTTACATAAAATATGTTTTTCTAACATAATATTCGCCAAATTTACAATTTTTCAGTATCAAATTGTATGTTTCATATTTAATATTCGCCTACCAATCTATATTTATGTTTTTTTCAATCCAAAATAATCGCCTAGAATACTATACTTAGATAAACTTTTACAATCCTTAAAAAATACCCTGGCTAGCATGAACTGTTCAAATCCATCTCAGCCACTAGTTTCCAATTCATTCTTCATCCGCGGTTGGTAGTTAAGATTGCAATTGTTGTATTAATTGAGTAGAGGCTTCTCGATGAAGTTATCTATCCCCACCGAATGCAAGTGAAGTCTCTAGATGCTTTGAATGTTAGTGTAAGCTTGATTTTTATTAGCATTGTAAAAAATATAGTGTGTCTATCTACTCAAAAAATTAGAGTGCGCACTAAAGTGACAAAATATGTTAATGCTCAAATTCTGTGTTTTTCTTGGATGTGTGACTGTATTTTAAGATATGCTCCGTTCTTAGTTCTCTGTGTGCTATGTATCTGTCATATAATTGCCAATATGTTTTACTTCTCAAGAAATTTGTTGGTATTGTCTATTTAATATTGCTATTGCAGAGAAGGTTGTGCATGTGGTGAAGGCATTGGAGAAAATAACTAACTATTGATTTGTTGAGCTCTAAACAGGTGTAGAAAACTTGGCTAAAGATACAGAACAGGGGATCAATAGAAAACCTCTATAGCTAACAATTGGTATTAGAGACAACATAGAATCCCGCTCCTACTACACGTCGATTGGTGTGCATTTGCTCAGCATGAGAGTTTGTGGAGTTCACAAATTGGAAGTGGGAGTCCCAATAGCAGTGACTAGGGAAAATATACATAGAAAACAATTTGCCATTAATGTGAGATGGTCTGTCCAAGAACCTTTGTGAGCGAGGTCTCTCAATTTTTGGGAGACAACTATTTGAAGCAACATGGATACAACAACTATAAGTGACATGGAGAAGCTCAATGGGGCCAATTTTTCTCTATGAAAACCAAATATGGAGGGCATATTAATCCTAAGGACATATATTTTCCAATTGAGGGAGAAACAAGTGAACCTTCATCAATGACAGATGAAGAGTGGAACAAGCTTGACAAGAAGGCCATTGCTACAATTAGGCAATAACTAACAAAGAATGACTACTTCAATGAGGTTGGAGAGAAGATAGTAGTAGATCTGTAGAAGAAATTGCATGATCAATATGAGAAAAACACATCATCAAACAAAGTGTTTTTTTATGAAGAAGTTGTATAACCTCAAGATGAAGGAGGTTGCTTCTATTGCAAAGAATTTAAATGAATTCAATATAATCACTAGTCAACTTGCCTATGTTAAAAAAAATTGGATGATGAAATTAGAGCCATCCTACTCATGTGCTCCATGTCAAACAACTGGGAGAATATGATAGTAGCCATGAGCACTTTAGCACCTGCTGGGACCCTGAAGTTTGATGATGTTAGCAGCAAGTTGGTGAATGAGGAGCTACGACAAAAATCAGTCATAGAAATCCAGGGAGGAGAAGCTCTAACCATAGCTAATCGTGGAAGGAAACTTGATCAAAATAAGCAAGGGTGTTCCAAGTCAAGGGGTAGACCGAAATCAAGAAGAGGCAAACTTACTTGCTATCATTGTGGAAAACCAGGACACATAAAAAGAGAGTGCCATATATGGAAGAGAGAATAGAAGAAGCCAAAATCAACCAGCACAAATCAGAAATCAACCAACACAAATGAAGGTGAGACCACTACTATAGCTTCAAATGGCGATGCTTTATTTACTGTTTCAATAGAAGAAGCATGATTATGTACTTCCAACAATAGTATTGATTGGATCCTAGTCTCTGGGGCATCTCACCATGTAACTCCATGCAAAACCATTTTTTCCTCATATGAAACTGGAGACTATGGTAGAGTACATTTGGGAAACAATCATTTTTTCAATATTGTTGGAGTGGGAGATGTTCGAATCCAAACAAAGGATGGGCATGATATCCTGTTGAAACAAGTTAGGCATGTTCCAGAGATGCGCATGAGCCTAATATTTGTGGGACAACTGGATGATGAAGGCTGCTCCACAAGTTTTGGAAAGCGTGGTTGGAAAATCAACAAAGGGGCATTGGTCATGGCTAGAGGACTTAAGACTGGGACATTGTATACCTTAAGAGAAACAACAAGAAAATCAAATGTGGTTGTTGTTGCAAAATAAGGAACCTCACTAGATTTATGGCATAAGCACTTGGGCTTCATGAGTGAAAAGGGCCTAAAAATCCTTGTTGGAAAAAATCTGTTGTCAGGTTTGAAATCCTATGAACTTGACCTTTGTGAGCATTGTATATATGGTAGGAAACATAGAGTCTCATTTATGAGAGGAGGCCATGAAAGAAAAAGGAACTTCTTAGAATTGGTACACTCCAATTTTTTTGGGCCATTCAATGTTAAGTCTCTTGGAGGAGCCTCATATTTAATTACTTTCATAGATGATGCATCTAGGAAGGTTTCAGCCTATCCTATGAAAGGAAAGGATGAGGTATTTGAGATATTTCAAAATTTTTATGTTGGAGTTGAAAGAGAAACTGACAAGCATCTCAAGTGCTTGAGGACAAATAATGTGTTGGGCATGTCCCAAGTGGCACAGTTTTGGCAATGTGAAGTCTAAGCACGGCGCAGTTTTGTTGATGCGCATATCTAGCGCAACAGCTATTTTTGGAAAAGAATATAAGTAAAGTGAGGTCCAGCAGTGACCTATTTTTGGTTAATTAATTCCACATAATCTCGGTATCATGGTAAAGAATGGCGCGAAATCGAAGGAAAACGACCTGTCAGCTAGAATGGTGGAAACCGTTAGAGGCAAAATGGTGGGGCGACAACGACAGAAAAGCCACAGTGGCAGAAAGGGACACGCCACTATGCAGTTAGAGCCGTGCCGTGAGGACTACAGCTGTCAGAAGGGCGTTAGATCCAGGAGTGGAAAAGGAGAGTGGAGCAAATGTCGACTATGACAGGCCGGGTTAGCGGGGTAACCACACCATTTTTTGTACAATAGGGTTTTGGACCATACTCACTGTAAAGACGTGACCTGTGGGCACGATCTATAAAAGGGGCAATTTTGTAAGGGAAGGGTTGATTTGGGTTGATCTCTCATAGTATGGAATTTTGTTGATCTCTATTGGGTCTTTGGAAAAGACTAATTATTGTAAAGAGGCTTTGCAGCTATGTGTATAGAGACCCACTAAAGAGAGAAAGAGGATCTGCAGCTGTGTGCGCAAAGACCTATTGTAGAGAGAAGAGTTAGCAGTTGAGTGCGCAGGATGGAACTATTGAACCCTTCCCATTAATATAAACAACAGTTCTAGTGGACGTAGCTCCCATCCGGGGGGTGAACCACATAAATAAGTGTGTTATGTGCTTGAATGAGTGTGATTGTGTATACTTATGTTTATGTATGTTCGTGCTTTTATATGTATTTTCACATTGTATGATCAATGAGAATAATATGTTAAGTATGGAACATGTATGAATGAATGCACAAGTATTTTGGGATACGTTGAATGAATAAGTAATAGGAATAACACTGAGTCAGCGAAGCCTGTAAAGTGTGTGATTGTTAAGAAGTAGTGCAGTCTGTAGTTGCGTTGTCCTATTGTTTAGGTGGTTGTTTTGAAGTGCGCAGTCGCAGTGTGCGCTATATTATAAGAGGTAGACACGAAGTAGGTGTGACTTCACGCAGTTCCCCTGTCTGTAAACACGCATCACTTGATTACATAAACCTGCTTCTGTAATCCCCCATAACTTCACCTCGGGTGAGACCTCAACTTGTTCGCAGGTTGTTTCCGAAAGGGCTGGTGAAGAAGGGTTTTGTTGGACCACAACCGTGCAGAACCTGGGTGAATACAAGAAAGTTAAGGAACGAGGTTAATAAGCCAACAAATGGTTCTGTTTCCATGCTTGAATTGGTGATGTGTTCCGAATATTGGAATCCTGAGAGAACATAAATACAGAACTGGGTGGATAATATAGAAAAAGAGTTTGCAAGGAAGGAGAACAAACATTCATGTTTCTCTGACGAAGAATGGTTGCAGAGATACCTATTTTCAGATATTTACGAAATTTTCTTCGCATCCTTCAGCAATGACCTATATGAGTGGCTATCAAGACTAGAAGAACAGAAGAGATGTTATTAGGGTGGAGAACCTACAGTATGGACTCCAGAACTGGTTCAAAGACTTAAAACGGTGGATAGCCCAATATCAAGAGCAGTAGACTTCTGGTTCGATAGCGTACTAGAAGGCTACATTATAGAATTTGTTGTGGACACTTTGAAGTCTTACAGCACAGCAGAGGCAAATTTCTTCAAAGGATTCAGAGGTAAGTACCTAAAAAATATCAGTCTACACATTAAAATGTTGTTAGCAGAGAAAGGTGTCTTAAGAATGCAATAAGATCCCTAGAAATTTGAGTCTGTAATGTTTAGTAATATAGACAGTGACACTGAGGAAAACATTTACACATTACGAAGTGGTAAAAGATACAAGTATAGTACTGAGAATAGGCCTAATGGACACGAACTTCGCATCTCTCTATAAACTGAGTTACGGTTTGAGACTAATAGTGAAACATAACCTCAAGTAACTACCTATCAACCCATCACTCCACAGAAACCTCCAGTTGATGATAGAAATACTGCTAACCCACAGAACAACAGTAGTAGTAACACCGCAGGAGAAAGTACTCAGAACATTCTGACAAGTAGTATACCTACCACATCATAGAACACTATACCTCCTAGAAGAATAATGATAGACGGCATAAAGCTACCTATATTCAAAGGAACGGGTCTAGAAGACCCTGAGCAACACTGGTTTCTCTCTAAAGCCGTGTGGAATGTTAAACAAATCCATGATGATGCTATAAGACAAGCACAGTTCGTTACCACATTCAGGGATAGAGCTTTGACATGGTTTATGAAGTATTATGTTGGACAGAATAGGACCCTAGTGGATATCAGGACTGCACTCATCAGAGAATTTAAAAAACCTAAGTTAGAATCACAGTGTATCACAGAGCTCAAAGAAATTAAATAGAAACCGAGTGAGTCAGTGTGGAAATTTGATCAAAAGTTCAAAGCGTTGTTAGATCAAGTGAGCTTTGACATAGCACCACAACAACACCAGGAATGGTTCATAGCCACGATGTTGCCACATATTAGGTTACCATTGATGCAACAGAAGGTTACTTCGCAGACAAAGGCCTTAGAGATTGCGATGAAACTAGAGGCTTTGCCTATAGGAGAGACTAGTGCAGGTATGGTTCAGATACAGACCCAACTAGCAAATCTAACATTACAACTGCAAGATATGAAGAAAGGAAAAGAAATCCGAGAAGAGGTTTGGTGTACAAAGTGTAAGGGAGAAGGTCACTCCAAAGAACATTGTCCGGTATTTAAAGATTACATCACTAGTGGAGCTCCAAAACCGTTGAATCAATAACAAGGACCATGGTGTGAGATTTGTCGATGTAGAGGACATCACCCAGAAGACTGCTATTTACTTCAAAAGTATGTGCAAACACCAAAGAACTTATACTGCACATTTTGTAAGATGATGATAGCAACTGCAGAGCCTATGAACTCATGATGGAAAGAAAACATGATGTCTACCGAGTACAAGAAGAAACACCGCATAACAATGAAAATGCGCAGTATGATCAAGGCATGTACAAAGGACGTGGAGGATTCAGAGGTAGAGGAATAAACAATGGACAAGGAAGAGGCAGAGGTCAGATAGTATGTTATAACTGTGCTCAACCTGGACATCTATCCAGATATTGCACGAATGCTTGTACTACCTGCAAATATTGTAAGTCTTTTGATCATGTCATTGAGGCATGCCCTGTTTTGCAAGCAAAAGTGCAAGAGAGAAGACCAGAAGCACAGAACCAGAACATACAGATGATTGCAGTTGAACAAAAAATACAAATTGTAACATTCATGTTATGACGTGAAGTGGAGCTACGATAGGTGTCGATCAAAGAGAGGAAGCTTTGACCTTTGAGAATCACCAAGATAAACAAAATCCTTTTGAAGGGACTTGGATAAGAAAAGCGACTGGAAAAACACCTGCTTTCGAGCTGAACAAAGAAAAAGAAGTCTTCATGGAAGCAAGATAAACCTTCAAAGAGACAGAAACTGTCACTCCATGAATCATTGTGAAGTGATACTTCGCCTGTAAAGGATATTCCAGCATCATATGATCACTCACGTACTGCGACAAACATGATGAGTCTTATTGCACAGTTGTTACAGAGCTGCATGAAGCTATTAAAACATGAGAATGTCTTAGTAGAATTACAGATCCTACTGATTCGTTATGAGCAGCGTAATGTAGCGATCAAAGCACACAGGGTGGTTCATCATATTAAGAGTCATAAAAGAACCGGAAGGGAAATGAGACTAAATGCATAGATCAGAGAATTTGAAATGGATGAGATTATCCTTGACTTAGGCTGAGAAGTAAATGTCTTGACAAAGCAGACATGGGAACAAATGGGAAATTCGAAGTTATCATGGTCACCAATACAGTTGAGGCTAGCCAATCAGCAAAAGGTTATACCCTTTGGGAGGTTAGCAAGCGTCCTTGTTGACATTGATGGAGTGCGAAGTAGAGCAGACTTCGAAGTGATTGAGATCGTAGATGATAGCCAACCTTTTCCTACACTATTGGGGATAGATTGGGCCATGGATAACCTCGCAATTATCAACCTAAAAAAGAATCAGATGATATTGGAAGGAGCATATATCAGGGTCATCACACCCTTGGATCCTTCACAAGGACCTAGATATATCGAACCAATAAGAGAAGAATGCAGAGCGCAAGATCTGGATCGTATCTACAAGATGACAACGAATAAGGAAGATTACGTCGACCCAATTGATGATGGAACACGGAGTTGGCGATGCGATAGTTCTTGCATATCAAACTCAAATGCGGGACTAGAGAAATGGCAGAGCAGAATGCACGAAGTATCTGCAAGAAGATGCGCGCAGCTCACGAGATCACTACACTGGATTGGAACAGGGGTAAGTCCAATCCCTACTTATGATGACTTGACTGATATTCATACATTTTTTCAAGAATATCTTATATCAATTTCAGATGAACATAAGATAGTAGCATTGGATACAACACTGCGCGCTACACCTGCTAGATGGTGGGTTGCGCATAAACATAATCTGAACACGTGGGAAGAATGCAAGCACATGATGGAGATTAGATTCCTAGAACAAACTGAGCTTGTACAAGTAAAATATAATAGACAAATTGATCCAAGAGAGCACATAGACCTTTTCATGGAAGCATGGACACACGTACTGCAAGCAAAATGGGTCCATCGGTTTGTGCACACATTGAAGAAAATTCCGAAGAACTGGTACATAGAAACATAACTTCATAGAGGGACAGTGGAATGGTCTATCATGATTAAAAATTTCCAAGAAACATTCAACTTTGAGGATGAATTTCCAAGTATAAATGAGGTATTACAGGTCATCAAAAAGAAGGTACTCAATGACACACCAGAACCTGTGTATCACCAACCAGAATGGGAAAGACAGCTAGAACATTCCCTGGAATGTTATAACTTCGCTTTAGATGAAGAAGAAGAGGAAAGCGATGATGACGACCCACACAATGTTAACATACCTGAGTCAGAAGGAAAGTATGAAGTTGAAGGACCTCCACTGGAAATTCTGGATCTGAGTAATCCTGTAAAAACTCGGAAGGTGAACATTGGAACTACTAAATAACCGAAGTTCACTTCTATAGGAGATTATTGGGACGAAGAGACGGTTGCGTAGATAGCATATTTACTTCGCGAATATGAAGACGTATTTCCTACGAAGTTTTTCGAAATGAAAGGCATTTTGGGAAACTTGGGGGTTATGAAAATACCTCTCAAGCCAAATGCGAAGCCCATTAAACAGAGACCTTATCGACTAAATCCAAGATATGAAGAAAGGGTAAAAGCAGAGCTTGATAAGATGCTCGACGTAGGAATCATTGAACCTGTAGAAGAGTCAGAATGGATAAGTCCCATGGTTATCCAGGAAAATAAAACTAGAGGCGAAATCAAGATCTGCGTAGATCTCAGAAAACTAAACGATGCATCACTGGATGACCCATTTCCTACTCCATTCATAGATGAAGTATTAGACAATGTTGGAGGGAATGAGGCGTATTCTTTCACTGATGGATTTTCTGGATATCATCATATCAGAATTGATACAGCAGACAGGCACAAGACCACTTTTGCCACAGAATGGGGCTCATTTCAGTACACAGTTATGCCCTTTGGTCTGAAAAATGCACCTGCTATTTTTTCAAGAGTAGTTTTTGTTGCATTCAATGACTTCATCCATAAATTTCTAGAAGTATATTTTCATTATTGGACAGTATTTGGGTTACTGAAGAACCATTATGCCAGCTTAAGACTGATGTTAGCAAAGTGTAGACAACATCAGATCTCCCTAAACTTAAAGAAGAGCATTTTTTGCGTTCCTTATGGAATCTTACTCGGACACATTGTCTATAAACAGGGGCTGATGGTTGATCCAGCTAAAATCACAGTTATTGTGAGCTTGCAAGCACCTAACTCAGTAAAACAACTACGCACTACAGTGGGGCACATAGGCTACTACAGGAAGTTCATTAAAGGATATGCATAGATAGCTGCGCCTATGGAAAAATTGTTGAAGAAAGAAGCAAAGTTCATATGGACTGAAGACTGCCAGAAAGGACTGGACACACTGAAAGAAAGGATGGTAACTGCGCCTATATTAGTTTTTCTAGATTGGAGCAAACATTTCCACGTACATGTAGATGCTTCATCCATTGCATTTGGCGTTGTGCTAGCTCATCCAGGTGAGGGAGGTATTGACCATCCTATTGCATTCTCAAGAAGGAAGTTGTCCTCAGCAAAAAATAAATACACTACAACAGAAAGAGAAGGCTTAGCTATGGTATATGCACTGCAGAAATTCAGGCACTATCTGCTAGGTGCGCACTTCTATATGTTTACTGACCATTCAAATTTGAAATACCTGGTCAATAAACCAGTGTTAGGGGGAGAATCTGTAGATGGTTGTTACTCTTTCAAGAGTATGATTTTGAAATCGTTGTTAAGCCAGGAGGGCTAAACTCATGGCCTGACCATCTTTCTAGAATTGAGCCAGGCAAAGAACCTACAAACCTGGAAGATAGTCTACCAGACGTGCAGTTATTTTCTATTCAGATAGAAGATAACTATTATAAGGACATTATAGAATTTCTGACCACAGGTATGGCACCTACAGATTTTTACTATGCAGCAGAAGAAACAACTGGTAGTAGAAGAAGCTGACTTCACCATAATTGCAGTACAATTATACAATCTAGGACCAGATGAAGTACTGCGCAGATGTGTGCTAGAACATGAGAAATCATTGATACTAGCTGAAGCACATTCAGGGGTGTCTGGAGGCCACTACGCAGGAAGAGATGTTGTGCAGAAAATTATAAGAGTAGGACTATGGTGGCCTACACTCCATAAGGATTCAAAGGAACATTATCGAATTTGCGATGTTTTCTAGAGGACAGGGAAGCCATCTCGCAGAGATGAGATGCCATTGATTCCAAAATTGACATTGCAATCCTTTGATAAATGGGCTGTTGATTTTGTGGGACCTATTAACCCACTAGGGAAGCGAACTGGTTCAAGATACATTATTACAGCTACAGACTATCTAACCATATGGGCAGAGGCAAAACTAGTAAAGAACTGTAGCGCAGTTACTGCCGCGCAGTTCATTTTTGAAAACACCATCACAAGGTTTGGATGTCCAAAGATCCTAATGAGCGATCAGGGAACACACTTCTTGAATAGAACTATTGAAGCCCTGACTGAAGAATTTCAGATTTACCACCAGAAGAGCACACCATATCATCCACAAGTTAATGGAACTGTTGAAGCTTTTAACAAAGTGTTGGAAAATGCGCTAACTAAGGTATGCAACATAAACATGGATGATTGGGATCTGCGAATACCAGCTGTGTTATGGGCATATAGGACAACTTGCAAGAAGTTGACAGGCCATACACCTTTCAAGTTAACATATGGACAGGAAGTTGTGATGCCAATGAAGTACATAGTACCAAGTCTGAGAATTGCGGCATTCACATACATGACAGATGATGAAACCATGGAAGAAAGGCTACTACACTTGGTTGGGTTGGAGGAAGACCTCTTCATTGCAGGATTTCACCAACAAGTGCAGAAAGACAGAGAAAAAGCATGGCATGATTGCCACATCAAGTAAAAATCTTTTTAGGTAGGAGATCTTGTCCTCCTCTATGATAGTACATTCATGAAGTTTTCTAGAAAACTTAAGATGCATTGGCTAGGGCCATATATTGTCAAGAATGTTACTAATGGTGGCGCAGTTCAGTTAGCCACATTGATGGGAGAAAACCTACTAGGCCTTATTAATGGAAGTAGACTAAAACCCTACAAGGATAGTCCTACTTCACTCGGCCCTTAGTGATCAGAAGTGAAGAAAATTCTAAGTTTCAAGTGCAGTTGAAATTGGACACTAAGATGCGAGAATAAAAGTCTGCACACAATTTTGATCAAATGCAAAGCGTTTACAGAAATGGAAGTTGTGTTGTGAAACACGCAAAGGAAGCCGAAATGCGAAGTATCAGAACACTTGCACTACGAAGTTAAGAACAAGGAAAGGAAATGTGCAGTGAACCTCACAATTCACAAATTCCATCCACCAAGAAGAGTTTGCACTACAAAGTCAGATGTGTGAAAAAAGGACAATGCGCAGTGAAATAACCGCATACCACATAACCGCTAGCACAGTTCAAAGGAAAAGATAACTGTTACCAATGTCGGTCGCTAAATTAGCCTCTATACAGTATGTCGGACGATTAGCCGTTACCCACTATGTCGGCACCGACAAATCCCCGCATTTAAAGGAAATCTTGTCCGTTCGAGCACAATCAATGACGGAAAGGACCGAGATCTTAGCGAGATCTGAGCCAACGGACATGACACTTAATGCCTAATTTATCCATTCCCAACACATTCAATGACAGAAAAGACCGAGATCCTTGAGGGATTTCGCAAATGGTTATAACATTTAATGTCTAAGCTAGCCGTTAAGGGCACACCGTCAGGGTAAAAATCCTATAAATGCTGAAGACTGTATACTTACCAGTTTTACCACGAATTTTGAATTTTTAGCAACTGTAAAATTCCTAAGTGCTCACCAGCTGAAAGCAATAATTGCTCTCTAGTATATGTCCGCAAAGCCAACTTTAGAAGAAATTTTGGGTACCTTCGCCCATTTTGTTCTGGGAGGAGTCATGAAGTCACCTGCAAAACAAGCTGCTCCAGACCAGGGTGGCCCGTCCAAAAATTCTCCGCGGAATCAACCGCCATAGCAGAAGAAAGACAAACAACCGACCACTAGACAAAAAAATCCCAAGGCAACAGGAACTAAGAAGACGCCTGCTCCATAAGTAAACCTGCCGAAGCCAATATGGCTCGTTCCTGAGTATGTTAGCCCGAGAAGAAGCGACGCACCAGACGTGTTGCTTGAAAAGAATGCCTAGTGCAACATTCCCCTACCGCCGATGTCAAACCATGTGTAGGTAAAGGAGAATTTGCTCGGTAAGATCCTCGAATGTAAATTTGTAGACTATGATTTGTTGAATCACGAAAAAATTCCGAAGTTCCAACCAGATAAATACATGTACTGAAAATATGATGAGGTTGCAAAGCAAATGAAGGTTGTCCCGATGGAATGGGTCGAGCCGTTGTCCAGATCTAGACTGCTCAACTTGCTAAGGATTCCACACTTTGAGTGGAGCAATGAGCTCAACATCGTGGTGCGCACTCTGCTTTCATGCATGCACCAGGGGTATATATGGATGGACCGTAAGGAAACATCATTGTTGACCTTATCACGAGGATTACATGCTTAAGCAAAAGGGGTGAAGACCCTTAAACTGAGTTCGTCAGGAAGAGAGAGGATAAAGAATTGGCCGCAAAAATAAAATCCGAATTCAACCTAACCAAAGGGAACATAGGTTATGTAACTGATACAATTAAAAATGAACCTCTGCGGTTCACAATTCAGCTGATTGCGAGAAGGATTCTAAGGAAGTCTAGACCAAAAGAGGTCTCTTCTGCCATAGTAGCCTTAGCTGCAAAGGCTAAGGACGATTTTCAATACAACTGGGCGAACTATCTGTTGAATGAATTTTTAGAGGATGTCTAAGACACACAGGACAATGGATCACTATTTCACTTCAACTGATTGCTGGTGCTCATTGCTTTCATGGGATGGAAGGAACCCCTATATCAGAATGGTCTATCAGTAGCCCCGAATGATTGCCGTGGGGTGAGATACGCAAACATGTGGGCTTCAGTGAACCCAGATAAACAAAGGTGGAGCAACCTGCAGTTGTTCACCTATTATGAGAAACTATGCGGAGTCATTCAGAAGACTTCACACATTACTAAGGAGGTGACAAATTTGTATATACCAAAGATGATATTCAAAGCTGGGATACACTTCATATATATACAACCATGCATACTGATTACACCTGAAACATGGTATGAAGGACAATATCAACTCGATGCACAGAGGATCGACCTGATCCTAGAAGATTGGCCAGCGGAATGGAAGATCGATGCGCCATCCACGCTCATCACCTCATCTGAGGAGAGAAAAAAGGATGACCAAGAAAACAAAGATCCGAAGGTCACAAGTACACAGGGCCCAAAGCCTGACCAAGGAGCAGGAGAGAAAAGAAAAGAACCTGATACATAAGTGCCAAAGAAGCTACAGAAAAAGAAGACAAAAGCTACTATAAGGCTGTTGGATGCGCAGTTGCACGATGATGATTATGAGTGCATCGTAGTAAGGGTATCGGCATACCTAGAAGATGTAATGGGGCTGAAAAACACCAAGGAAGAAATATCACAAATGGAGGTGAAGGAAAGCGTCGCCGAACTGAAGAGTCTGGTTACAAGAATGGAACAAGTCCAGCGAGACTTGGTAAAAGAACCAGACCACGACGACCTCTTAGGTGAGTCAAGCTAGTAGAGGAGAAGTCCTCCTACCTATACCACAAGGACACGAATAGTCAAAATCAAGCCAATGTCCGTCATATTCCCAACAAATGACATGGCTGAAAGTGCGCGAAGGATCGCACAGTTTGAAATCAATGTGGGGATGCTACCCATAGAGGGATTGCATAACCTGCATACGCAAATAGCAGAGGAAATCCATGAGAGAGACATAGTCTCTCATAACTAGTACCTAAGGCTGGAAGAAAACTGCAAACAGTTGCAAGAGGAATGTGCGCTGAGGACAAGGGATCTTGACTACGCACAGGAAAAACAATGCAAGATAAAGGAAGTAGTTTCAGTTGTCTGCGCGAAGCTTCCCGAATTTGATGAAGAATCGGAAATTGAGACAACCATCCTAAAGATTGGCGTTGCTGCAAATTTCCCATAAGGATAAAATTGTTGAGATGGAAGTTTCCCATCACGCTAAAATTGTGGAGCTAGCAACTCAACAACAAGCAAGAACATCGCAGCAGGAAGAAGAAGCAAGAGCAGAGGCATTGAAGGCCTGTACAGAAATCATCTATGCAGAAGTGGAAAGATTCCAAATCCTACTAGATGAAGTTTCTAAAGTCTGGGCCATGTTACAAGAATAACCAAAATTACAAAGCACAAGATGAAGTACAACGGAAGCAACAGGATCTGGATTCCGTTAATGTTGTTATGAAGGAATTGCCAGTGTTAGTTTTTCATAATATAATTCAATATGATCTAGGATCTTAACTAAGAGAACAAAATGTACAACATATAAAACACAAGAGACAAGAGACACAAAGCATTTCACTAGGGAAAACCAAGAAGGTGAAAAACCCCGCAACTTCCTCAGAGATAGAATGAGCACCAATACAAAGATCAAACCCCAAAACAAGAGATAGTCTCCTAGTAGCTGCTCCTCCTCCACTTGTGTGTACTCCTCCTCTCTCTCACTAATGCGAAGTGAGTGAGTGAGTGAATGAATAAATGAGAGAGTCACACTCTCTATTTATACTTTAACATTGACTTTCCTTTTACTCTAACTGGGCCGACCTCCCTTAGGAGAGTCTAATAACCCATTACCACTTGTCACTGGGATGACCCCACCAGGGTGGTCTAATAACCCTTTGACCCACACTAGGCTGACCCCTCTAAGGTGGTCTAATAACCCATCAAATATAAGTTACGACACTTACAATGTAACTTGCGACACTTCCAACCGAAGGAATAATACATCTCCGTTGGGGATATAATAAAGTACAAATGTAACACATACAATATACAAGTCAATATATTCCGAAGTTACAAATACATCAACACTCCCTCTTAACTAGGAAGGTATTCTCTTGACACAAGTCATCAATACATATAGGCACAAGTCTTCAATACTGGAGCTGGATCATCGTCACTGGATCACTGGAGTATCATCATCACTGCTGCTATACTCGTCATCTCGATCACTGGTGCTATCTCTCAATTCTTCTTGTCATAGGAAGTTCTACAGAGACAACCCTTTTTTGTGCTGGATGTAGGCCTAGCCTCCATGTAGTTCTTCATCATCTCTGTGCGTGGCAACCAGTGGAATCTCAGGACCGATTATGTGCATCTTTGCAAAACCTGATAAGAGCATCCCAGGATCCTTTATGTGCCCAGCACGACCGGCAAGATCTCCCAGGACTGATTACATGCAACCTTCACAAAACCTTAAAAGAGCATCCCAGGAATGTTTATGTGCCTAGCACGAATAGCAAGATCTCTAAAGAGCATCCCAGGACTTTTACGTGCCTAGCACAACCTATCGGATCTCCAGGACTGATTACATGTGAACTTCACAAAACCCTAAAAGAGCATATTGCAACCAACAAGATCTCTAAAGAGAATCCCAGGACTCATTACGTGCCCAGCACAACCTATCGGATCTCCAGGACTGATTACATGTGAACAGGAAAAACCTTAAAAGAGCATCTTGCGACCGGCAAGATCTCTAAAGAGCATTCCCAGGACTCATTACGTGCCCAACACAACCTATGGGATCTCTAGGACTAATTACATGCTTAAAGACAAGACCTTGCGAGAGAATCCTAGGACTTATTACGTGTCCAACACAACCTATGGGATCTCCTAGGATCCATTACATGTCCAACCAACACAACCTTTAACATATCCACAGCCACGAAGCATCATCCAGATGCTCATGATCATACAGATCACCGCAACTCATGATCATACGGATCATCATCATACTGAGCATCACCCGGATGCACATCATCATCTCATGATCATACGGATCATCATCTAGAACATCGTATCATGCAACACTTATATCCTTAGCCATGGGAGGACCCTCCTGCCACCATGCTAGGAATGGCTTCAGCATATGTGTCCCGTCACTCATCCGAAACATCATCCGGATGTTCATCATACAGAGCATCGCCTGGATGCTCATCACTCAGCACTTACATCCATATCAATGGGAGGACCTGCCTACCACCATGTTAGGAATGGCTCCTGCAATTGTGTCCCATCACTTCCTCCTCGAAGTATCTTCTATATGAAGAACACCAAGCCTCCCTCTGAAGTACTCGAACTTCACTCTAGCTAGTGGTTTGGTCAACACATCTGCAATTTGCTCATCTGTCGCAACTTACATGAGCTTCACTACTCCTCTCTGCACCATATCCCTGATATCGTGATATTTGATCTCGGTATGCTTCGACTTATCATGGAACACTGGGTTCTCTGACAACTTCACACAACTCTGGTTGTCACAGAAGATACAAGTAGCATCCAACTAGAGATCAAACAAATCAGACAATACCTTCCTTAGCCATACTACCTCACAACTAGCTGAACAAGTTGCAACATACTCTGCTGCAACATACTCTGCTTCAGCTATACTCAGTGCTACGCAGGTTGCTTCCTGCTAAACCAAGATATCACACATGATTCCATACTGAATCAACACCCCGAAGTGCTCTTCCTATCTGCAGCACTTCCTGCCCAATCTGAATCAACATAACCCTCTAGGTTAAATTTTTTATTTGCATCATACTTGAGCCCATAATCAACCGTACCCTTTAGGTACCTCAGAATATGCTTTACAAAAATCAGGTGAACATGTCTAGGATCCATCAGGAACTGGCTCAAAGTGTTCACCACAAAGCAAATATTTGGTCTCGTGTTCATCAGGTACATCAAGGACCCAATCATCTAACAATACATCGTGGCATCAATCGCCTCTGATGATTCATTACTCAATAGCTTAAGGTTTGATGCCATATGTGTGGCCATGGCCTTGCAGTCCATCATCCCGAACCGCTTCAGGATCTCTACTGCATACTTGCCTTGTCCAAGGAAGATTCCATCTGCACTCTGCCACACCTCCATACCTAGAAAGTAATGCATCATACCCAAGTCCTTCATCTCGAACTCGACAGCAAGATTCCTCTTCTTGTCGGCAATCAACCTATCCTCACCTGTCACAAACAGGTCATCCACATACAATAGGAGTATCACTGGATTGCTTCCTCAACCTTGTAGTAAAGGTTGGAATCCACTTTACTCTTGGTAAATCCCAAACTAGACAGGAAGCTGTCTATCCTGCTGTACCATGTCCTAGGTGCTTGCTTCAAGCCATACAAGGCTTTCTTCAATCTGCACACATATGACTCCCTCTCATGTGTCTCAAAACCGAGTGGCTGCTCCACATACACTTCCTCTTTGACTACACCATTCAAGAAAGTTGTCTTGACGTCCATCTGGTGTATCTTCCATTTCATTATTGCAGCCAAGAAAGTACTATTCTGATGGAAGTGTTTCTGGCTACAGGTGCAAAAGTTTCTTCATAGTCTATCCCTTCTTTCTGGGAGAGGCCACGAGCCACAAACCTTGCCTTGTATTTCACTATGCTGCCATCTGTAGCATGCTTGATCTTGTAGATCCACTTGGAAGTCACAACAGACTTCCCTTTTGGTCTTGGGACCACATCCCAAACATCATTCTTCATGATCGACTGGTACTCCTTAATCATGGCATCCTTCCATTACTACATCCTGGATCCTGGGAACTTCAGATTCTTCAATATCTTCAATAGGTAGTTTTTTGTATTTGTTGAGTCTTCGTCGCTTGTTATTCGAAGCAAGTCTCTCTTGTAGGTGATGGTACACGGTCTTTCCTACAAGAAAAGTTCAATTGCATGATTAGAAACATCTCATAGATTTTAGAACAAATTCTTACACATAAATAAATATGTCATATTGTCGTGCAATTATCTTAGCCAATGCTTCAATACAACATTTATCCATATCCCGTAACTTTCTAGATGCCTTCCATCTCTACCAGAACATTGTTAAGAGTGCGCACTACTCCAACATGTCAGCAAAGAGGTTTCATTCTAGATAAGTAGCAATGGAATGTTGTACAGTACCATATGCCACTTACCTATTACTATATTAGTAGTATCTTGTTCATTAATGCAACTTTTCTAAAATGCATAATATACATCCTAAATCTAGGAACATAAGTATGTACATGACTGAACAACATCATTTAAGTAATAAGAAATGACAATTCAAATACTTATCTTTTTTTGCTTGTTGGGTGGACTCCCTCTCAATCTTTGCTTCCTTATAGGAATTACTGGAGTGTGCTCCCTCTTGATCTTTGCTTCCTTGCAGGAACTATTGGAGTGTGATCCCTCTTGATTTTTGCTTCCTTGCAGGAAATATTGGAGTGTGCTCCCTCTTGATCTTTGCTTCCTGGATTATCCATCTTTGAACTTATATCCATCCTAGACCACTATGCATGCTTAAGTGTGCACTAGTGTCATCGTCAAGATCTTATACATAATCATACATGCATTAATATAATCTCAATACTATCAAAACATTACGATTCTAAATATGTATGGTCATGATCATTTTACACACAGCTAATTTCTCACAAGTGTTAGTATTCAAGGTTTCAGGGAGTACTTCTTTTAATCATGCACATTCTTATTTGACCATAGAACTCTTCTAGTTTGTGATATCATCAATCAAAGTAAGAAGCATAATATGCATAAACCCATGATTACTCAAACCTATAACTTCATGAATAATCATATAGAAAAAATATACTTATATAAGATCTAACACGAGGTAGGATTCTAATTTGATATAGGAAAAACATACCTAGATTGTCGTGTTTGTGAGTTATGTCTAACATACCCAAACAATGTCTTCCTTGTTCTCTTCAATGATTTAGAGACCTTGTGTGAGTAACCTGCATATCTTATAAGTTAAGCATTGTATAACCAAATTATACATACCTTGTAAGTAGAGCTTCTATGTGATCAATGGCTATGGATGAGTCTTTGTCTTCATGTGACCATGGTCATATGTTCTTGATCTAGAACTTGATTTGTTTTTCTTGATGTACCTTTCATGTTAGTGGACAACATCATCCTCATACAACACCATAGTGCATTAGTACAATCATAAGTGTCATAACCCTAATCAATGAATGTCATTTATCATTCACATGCATTCATATTTTTACTAAGGTGATAAGACAAGTCTAAAAATTAATCAAGATTGTACTAACCTCAATAATATGAAGACAAACATATCATAAACTTAATAATGAACATATTTCAAAACATACCTGTATCTCCTCAAGTCATACCTGTCGGGATTGCTTGTAGAATTCTTATGTAAGGCCTTAGCCTCATCTCCCTCTGGAACTGGAACTTCTTCACTTATGTAGGTGTCCAAATCATTCTCTTCTAGGATTAACCCAATCCACTTTGATTTGCTGAAACGGGATCTGGAGCAAGCTAGGGTTTGGCAGAGAAACCCTAAAAATCCAAACTTGGAATTTCAAACTTCTGACTGGGGAGTGAGATGTAATTGACCGAGGTGAGAAAGTGGGTGTGCTTAGATTTTGAAAACTTCAAAAATTGTCCCTCCAAAAATGACCTACGAGTTTCGTATCTACAGCTTCTATTTTCGTATCTACAGCTTCTGTCAAATTCTAGTTTTCTAGTCAAAATCCCGAACTAGGGTTTGATAGAGCCCAGGGTTCTACCCAACTAGAAACTTCTATATTGGTCTCTAAATTTAGATTTTGATGAGGAGCATCCATTCGTGGTCTCAGATTCCAAAAATTCCAAATTTTTCAAAAACCCTAATTTCCCGCAGCAGTGACGGGCAAAGAATGGAAGTGCTCAGAATCCAATTCTATTTTGACAGAAATATATGCCATATTGTTTCTAGTATATCTATGAAATTAGGATCCTCAGAGTCTGAAACTTTGGCTTGTGGTAGAATGACCTGTCATCCTTCCAACCCCACATATTTGACCTCAAATAGATTCTCTATGAGAGAGATATGCTAAGTGTCGCAACATGAGTTGTTTATGGGATGAAACAGCATAGCGAACTTGTACGAAGTGCCAAGTGTCACTGTTTCAACTTCGGCCTCTGAAAATTGGACCTGTGAAAATGCAGTTCGTGCCCTAACTACCAATTTTTACGGAAATCCATTTGGATCTTCCTAGCTCGAGATATGACCTATGTTCCTAGGTCACCTGTTTAGGGCTGCATTCTGGGAGAGGCAGAAACCCTAACTTGTACGAATCATATCTCACAAAGTACAATGAATCTCAGGATGATATTATGACACAAGGTACATAAACATTTTATCTTCGGCCTATAAAAGTTTCATATCTTGAACCTTCTCCAAAACTGATTTATAGTGAAAGTGCCATGATGACTAGTTTTTACTATATCAAGCCCTAGCTTCCAATTTGTCGCAAAGTGTTGTAAATGCCATACAATGCCTTCCTTCAGGATAGCTCTGATACCATGTTAGTTTTTCATAATCTAATTCAATATGATCTAGGATCTTAACTGAGAGAAAAACATGTACAGCATATCAAACACAAGAGACAAGAGACACAAAGCATTTCACCGGGGAAAACCAAGAAGGTGAAAAACCCTGCAACTTCCTCGAAGATAGAATGAGCACCAATACAAAGATCAAACCCCAAAACAAGAGATAGTCTCCTAGCAGCTGCTCCTCCTACACTTTTGCACATTCCTCCTCTCTCTCACTAATGCGAAGTGAGTGAGTGAGTGAATGAATAAATGAGAGAGTAACACTCTCTATTTATACTTACTTTGACTTGCCTTTTACTCTAACTGGTCTGACCTCCTTTAGGAGAGCCTAATAACCCATTACCACTTGTCACTGGGCCGACCCCACTAGGGTGGTCTAATAACTCTTTGACCCACACTGGGCCGACCCCTCTAAGGTGGTCTAATGACCCATCAAATATAAGTTACGACACTTACAATGTAACTTGCGACACTTGCAAATACAAATGACGACACTTCCAACCGGAGGAATAATACATCTTCGTTGGGGATATAATAAAGTACAAAAGTAACACATACAATATACAAGTGAATATCTTCCGAAGTTACAAATACATCAACAACTAGCACGACAAAAGATGCAGAAGTTCGCAGAAAGGAAAGAACTTCAGAGGGAGCTGGAAACATTAAGAGCAAAGGAAGTTGAAGCTTCCTCAAGATTGCAGCTGCTGCAGGAAGAAGCACTAACTTTGACAGAAGAAATTGATATGAAGTTACAAGATCTCCGGGCGATAAAGGATAATGTCAAGGAGCAACTTTTGGAACCCGTTTCAGAGGAAATGCTCGACATATTCAAGGGATGCGAGCAAGAGGCCAAGGAAACAGTTGCAAAGCTCGGCGCAACTGTTCAAGAATTCACTGTGCGATGAAGCAGTTCAGTGGATGTGCAGATGGAACAGCCAGGTCGAAGTGGCTCGGGGATGAGCCACATGTGAGTGTTAGGGGCTTGTTGAGCATGTCCCAAGTGGCACGGTTTTGGCAATGTGAAGTCTAAGCACAACGCAGTTTTTTTGATGCACAGATCCAGCGCAAAAACTATTTTTGGCAAAGAATATAAGTAAAGTGAGGTCCAACAACGACCTATTTTTGGTTAAGCAATTCCGCAGAATCCCGGGATTAGGGTAAAGAATGGTGCAGAATCGAAGGAAAGTGACCTGTCAGCCAGAGTGGTGGAAACCATTAGAGGCAAAACGGTGGGGCGACAACGACAGAAAATCCAGAGTGGCGGAAAGGGACACGCCACTATGTAGTTAGAGCCGTGCCGTGATGACTGTGGCTGTCGGAAGGGCGTCAGAGCCAGGAGTGGCACAGAAGGGAGGCCATAGGTGAGTGGAGCAGTTTTCGACTATGATAGGTCGGGTTAGCGGGGTAACCGCACCATTTTGGGTACTATAGGGTTTTGGCCCATACTCATTGTAAAGACGTGACATGTGAGCATGATCTATAAAAGGGGCAATTTTGTAAGGGAATGATTGATTTGGGTTGATCTCTCATAGTATGGAATTTTGTTGATCTCTGTTGGGTGTTTGGAAAAGACTAAGTATTGTAAATAGGCTTTGTAGCTGCATGCGCATAGACCCACTAAAGAGAGAAAGAGGCTCTGCAGTTGTGTGTACAGAGACCTATTGTAGAGAGAAGAGTCTGCAGCTGAGTGCATAGGCTAGAACTATTGAACCCTTCCCATTAATATAAACAATACTTCCCGTGGACGTAGCTCCCATTCGGGGGGTGAACCACATAAATAAGTGTTTTATGTGCTTGAATGAGTGTGATTGTGTATACTTATGTTTATGTTTACATTCATACTTATGCTTCTGTATGTTTGTGATTTTATATGTATTTTCACGTGTATGATCAATGAAAATAATATGTTAAGTATGGAACATGTATGAATGAATGCACAAGTATTTCGGGATACGTTGAATGCATAAGTAATAGGAATAACACTGAGTCAGCGAAGCCTATAAAGTGTGTGATTGTTAAGAAGTAGAGTAGTTTGGAGTTGCGTTGTCCTATTGTTTAGGTGGTCATTTTGAAGTGTGCAGTCCCAGTGTGCGCTATAGTATAAGAGGTAGATGCGAAGTAGGTGTGACTTCGCGCAGTTCCCCAGTCCGTAACCATGCATCACCCGATTACAGAAACCTGCTTCAGTAATCCCCCATAAATTCGCCTCGGGTGAGACCTCAGCTTGTTCACAGACTATTGCCGAAAAGGCCGGTGAAGAAGGGTTTTGTTGGACCATAACCGCGCAGAACCTAGGTCAATACAAGAAAGTTAAGGAACGAGGTTAATAAGCCAACATAATGGTGGAGAATATTGCTCCAATGATTTCAAGGAGTATTGCAACAGGTTTGGCATAAAGCATGAAAAGATTGTTCCTAGTACTCCTCAACAAAATGTTATTGCAGAAAGGATGAACTGCACCATCGTAGAGAAGGTGAGGAGCATGTTGTCAAATTCTAGGTTGGAGAACCATTTTTGGGTAGAAGCGGTGAGGACAACATGTTACCTCATAAACCGATCACCTACTACAACTTTGGATGGTGACTTTCCTGAAGAAGTTTGGACCAACAAGAAGGTAAACTATTCTCACCTTAAAATCTTTGGATGTGAAGCATTTGTGCATATTCCCAAAGAGCATAGAACTAAGTTAGACAATAAATCAATGAAATGTATTTTCTTGGGATATGTAAATGGTGAGTTTGGTTACTGCTTATGGGATCCGGTTAAATGCAAAGTTATTAGAAGCAGGAATGTTATATTTAATGAGTTGGAGATGTTTAAGAGACCCATAGGTGATATGGAGGTCAAGAAAATTGCTGACAGATTTGTGGAACAACAAGAAAACATGCCACCATTGCAAGAAAATAATGGACATGATGTAAACAATGATGGAAATCCAGATAAAGATGATGGACAACCAACTTAAAATAATGGAAAGTGAGAAAAAGAACCATTGCAGCAATCATTACAAGAGGCCCAACTGGAAAATACACCACCACAGTTGGTTGGCAGGTCCACAAGGCCTCGTAATCCATCACAAAGGTGTCCTCCCTCAAGTTATATTTTATTAACTGATGAAAGTGAACCTCATTGTTTTCAAGAGGCTTGTGATGATGAGCATTTTATTAATTGATGAAGGTGAACCTCATTGCTTTCAAGAGGCTTGTGATGATGAGCATAGCAAAGATTGGAAGAAATCCATGCAGGAAGAAATGGATTCATTATTGGAGAACAAAACATGGGATCTACTGAAGCTTCTGAAAGGAAGAAAATCTCTTCAAAACAAGTGGGTATACAAGATCAAGCATGAGGGTGAAGGGAAGAAGGATGGGTACACAGAAAGGTTGGTGGTAAAAGGATTTGACCAAAAAGAAGGTATTGACTTCAATGAAAAATTTTCACCCGTTGTTAAAATGTCATCCATAAGAGTCATTCTTGGTCTAGTTGTTGCTTTAGACTTGGAGTGTGAATAGTTAGATGTGAAGATGACCTTCCTTCATGGAGATTTGGAGGAGAATATTTACATGGAGCAGCTGGAAGGATTCAAAATAAAAGGTAAAGAAAACTCAGTTTGTAGGTTGAAGAAGAGCCTCTATGGGCTGAAACAAGCACCTCACCAATGGTATAAGAAGTTTGATTCGTTCATGTTGGAGCATAGTTTTAGAAGGATAGAGGTTGATCATTGTGTTTACATTAAGAAGTATGACCAATAAAAGTTTGTCATTTTATTGCTATATGTGGATGACATGCTAATTGTTGGGCATGATAAGAGCATGATTAACATGATGAAGAAGGATTTGGGAAGCTAGTTTGCAATGAAGGATTTGGGTCAAGCACAACAAATATTGGGCATAAGGATCATACGTGACGTAAAGAACAAAAGTTCGTGGTTGTCACAAGAAAAATATATTGAGAAGGTGCTTAACAGGTTCAACATGAAGGATGTTAAGCCAATTGGAACACCTCTTGTTTCCTACTTCAAATTGAGCATTTATTTGTGCCCTTGCAATGGCAAGGAGAATGAGGAAATGAGTAAAATTCCTTATGCTTAAGTGGTCGGAAAATTAATGTATGCCATGGTATGTATACGACCAGACATTGCACATTCAATGGGAGTAGTGAGTATATTCTTTGCCAATCCAAGAAAACAACATTGGCAAGCGGTAAAGTGGAATTTAAGGTATATCAAGGGTACTAGTAATTAGTATTTGTGTTTTGGAAATAATGATATTGTGCTTGAAGGATTTACATATGCATATATGGTTGGAGATGTGGGTACTATAAAGTCCATCCGTGGTTATTTGTATACATTTGCAGGTGCAGCAGTATCTTGGGTATCTAGGCTACAAAAGGTTGTATCTCTCTCCACAACTGAGGCATAATACATACCTGCAACAAAGGCTTGCAAAGAGATGTTATGGATGAAATGATTCCTATGAGAGTTGGGAATTAAGCAAGACAAATATGTGTTGCATTGTTACAGTCAAAGTGCCATTCACTTGGTGAAAAAACCCAACATTTCACTCAAGGACCAAACACATTGATCTAACGTACCATTAGATCCGCTAAGTATTGGAAGAAGGGCATCTACATCTAGAGGAGATTCATACTGATGAGAACCATGTTGATATGCTCACTAAAGTCTTGCCAAGATACAAGCAACAAATTTGCAGAGGTGCCATTCACTCAGCGAAAAACCCAGCATTTCACTCAAGTACCAAGCACATTGATCTGAAGTACCATTGAATCCACCAAGTATTGGAAGAAGGGAATCTACATCTAGAGAAGATTCTTACTTTTGAGAGCCTTGTTGTTATGCTCACCAAGTCTTGCTAAGAGACAAGCAAGAACTTTGCAAAGGATTGGTTGGCTTAGGAATAACCTGATGCACAGTTTTTGGATGAACAACAAACTTGAGCCTCCATTTGATTTCAAGTGGGAGAATGTTGGTAGGTGACAACAAATTATGGCTAGCATGAACTGTTCAAATCCAACTCAGCCACCAATTGCCAACTCATTCTTCATCTAAGGTCGGTAGTTAAGATTGTAACTGCTGTATTAATTAAGCAGAGGTTTCTCAATGAAGCGATCTCTCCCCACTGACTGCAAGTGAAGTCTCTAGATGCTTTGAATGCCGATGTAAACTTGATTTTTATTTGCATTGTAAAAAATACAGTGTGTCTGTCTACTCAAAAAATTAGAGTGCACGCTGAAGTGAATGAAAGAAAATGTTGATGCTCAAATTATGTGTTTTTCTTGGATGTTTGACTATATTTTAAGATATGCTCTGTTCTTAGTTTCTATGTGTTGTGTATCTATCATATAATTGTCAATACGTTTTTACTTCTCAAGAAAGTTGGTATTGTCTATTTAATATTGCTATTGCAGAGAAGGCTATGCGTGTTGTGAAGGCATTGGAGACAACAACTAACTGTTGACTTGCTGAGCTCTAAACAGGTGTAGAAAACTTGGCTGAAGATACATAATAGGGGATCGATAGAACACCTATGTAACTAACACATAGGAATGATGAAAATGTCATGTTCTTCATATAATGGGATAGAACATTATTATGTCAATTGAGTGTAGATCGGGTGGTAGGGATGAATGTTATTATCCTCTTTACCTAGGTTCAAATCTCGCTTTGTGACACTTGCTCCTTGGGAGCCAACTTTGACTATATACCTTGATTCTTCCGGAATATTAAGTGTTGGCATTCTTCAATGAAAAAAAAGAGTCTAGGTATTTATTGTAATTGTTTGTAATTGTTGCGTTTATATATTATATATATTTAAAATTAAAAAGAGAATCAAAATGAAAACAAAGGCGCATGGGCAGAAGTGGAAATATACACTGCTTATTTTAATTGGTGTGGTAAAAAAATTATGAAAATAGATGAACTTACGTGAACTTCTAAGAACAGTTAAAGTCGAAACTTTGGCTACGCATGGATAAAATGTAAAGGCTTAAAGAAAATAATTGAGAACAAAGTGAAGAGACGCACAAATCTCTTTACGCTCGCATTGATTGTTAGGTTACGTGATTTACAACAAATTAAGAAAGACTTTCTCACGGAATATAGATATCTTCTGTCGTTGTAGTATAGTGGTGAGTATTCCCGCCTGTCACGCGGGTGACCCGGGTTCGATCCCCGGCAACGGCGTTCGCAATATGTTTGTTTTACCTCACCTAGTTATGGCTTTTTCTGCCGTGTTGCGTTGTGGAAGATTATGGCGTTTTCTGCTGATCAATTTCAAGAACTTTCAAGTGGTTATGGCGTTTTCTGCTGTTGATGGCATGCTCTGGCTCACAATCTCAAAGTCAATCCATCTTATTAATTCATACCACCAGTACACTCAACTTGAAACAACATTAGTAGCATCACTATTTTACCAATAAAGCTCAAAACCCAACAAAATATTGCTAGAAAAAACCTCACATTTATCTTACATTTCATCGGTATATCATATCCTATGCTTTTCATTAACAGTTATTTGAAACTCTTAGAGAATTATCTTAGTTTGGTCATGGAGCTATACAATGATACATATTTGCTGGAGCTTCAGAAAGTGAAGGGCCCATCAAAGTCTTGAATGGATAAGCATAACAAAACAAGCCACTCGGAAATACCTTCATGATAGGTAACTCACATAATTGACAACGTGAATAACTAGGCCTGAGAGGGCTGCAAACCACTCCTCTAGTTCCACATTTTTGTTTTTTAAGCTCAACTCTTCTCTTCCATTTCCCAAGTTGTTTTCCACCTTGCAGATTGTAGAACAGTGTGAGTGAGATCTCTCTCTCTATATCCTTTAAGTCCTAGTGATTGATGCTAAGGTTCCAATCTAGATCCTGCACCTCCCTTGTCAATGGACAATAGAAACGATAGCACCAACATGTATTCATTGTAGCAAAGGTGGTGCTAGAGGGGAGAGGGGAGAACTAAAGGGAAAGAGGGAGGATAAAAAAGAGGCAGAGAAGGGAGGAGAGTATGGTGTGGGAGACAATCTCAAAGGTTCTAGAGAAAGAGAGGAAGGGGAAGTGGGGGATGGTGTAATGGAGATGGAGTCATACACACAAGGAGTGGAGGTGTCAATCCTCAATGATAGAGAGGAAGGATGAATGTCAAGGGTTTGTTAATGGCAATGGAAACCCTCCTTAAAATATACACATTTCCAATCACCCCTATCCAACAAAGGAGTGTTAAATGCAAAGAGTACAATGTCATGGGATACGATTGTTGGTTGTTTCTGATCCTTCTACATGTTGAAGGATGATCTTGCCTTTTCTTATGTTGACCCCTACATCAGCCATTACATTTTTCTCTTCTATTTAGATGTCACTTGACATGAATAATACTTACTTTGTTGAATCTTTGGAGAAGGGGTTCTATTGTTTGGAGGGTCCTATTGGTGCAAGATGAGGAAGATTGTGACCCATTTCAAAGGGTTAAGAGGATGATGTTAGAATCTCCAATACTGAGAAGAGCCTAGGAGGTAATGTCTCCTAAGAGTTTGATTCCTTGGAAAGTTTCAAGGGGTTCTACTTCGTTAGTGGTTGATTCTCTAATTCCCTAGGAAAAAGAGAGTTTTTGTTGCCCATCAAGGACATAAATGATCCCCTGAATCCCCCCTTCCCAAACCCACACATGCTACCCTGATATTTCCCATCAAAGCTCCATTGGAGAATAGCATATGACAATGTTGTTGGAGAATGCAAATTCTTCATCCCCCAATCTAAATTTTCATTTTTCTATTATTGAAGGTTTGACCTTTGCATAATTGGTTAATCTTCAAGGGAGTGCTATAACCTACCGAAGCCAAAGGGACTACTTATTTGTGGTTAACCAAATGTAGAGATTATGTACTTAGGGAAGGAGATCAATTTTCTGGCTAACAAAATGGTGATTTTTAAGAAGTGATATATATATACACTCTCCTTGTTACAACGTATTTTTCCACCTTGTGAGAATTTATACTCTTTGACCTCTGTTATTCATTTGAGTGACTCAGAACCACTTTTTGTCCTCCAGGAACCCTTGTTTCCCTATTTTTGTTCCTGTACGCTAGTTGTTTCACTGCACCTTGCGTATATGCAGGTTGTACCACTAGAGCCCGCGTACATCTAGTTAAATGGTAAACAATAGTAAAAACTCTATTTTCTTACTCCAAAAAGCGACCATTGTGACCTTTGGCCCTCCATGTATCTCGAAACGACTCGATTCGACCTTCCACCTACCTTTGGAGGGTTATATATTGAGCTCTTATGGTGCATGGAAGGGGAGGAAGGAGAGAGCATCGAAACTCTATTGGATTTTTTCCATAGCTTGAGTCTACATCCATTGATCCTAGTTGTTGTGAACCCTTTATGTTCACCTACCAAACTCTTCCATATCTTGTGAAGGACCCTATCCTTTACTCGTGAGTTTTCCATTGCATGGGGGATTGAAGTGGTGGAGGTACAAGTGGAGGGACCTAGTTCTTGGTTCAGATGGGTTGCCGGTAAGAGGTTGTATCATGTACTTCTTGTTCAATTTAATAGAAATACTCATTTTATCGTCCAATTGAACTCGTGAATGATTGTTTATTAACATTGGATAACATTTGCTTATTATATCATGGACCATGCTATTGTTTATGCTAACATCTTTCATATATTACATATTTCCCAAGGAAATGAAAATACCTTCATCTACTTGAGATATTTGGAGTCTCGGGAATAAATTTAGCTCTCCAAGCATAGACATTTTAAATTCCTTCTACATTTCCTTGGGAAATTCTAGGCTTGATCTATCATCATCACTTCCAAAAATGATGTCATCAACATACACTTCAATGATAATCATATTTCCATGTTCAAATTTTATGTAGAGATTGACGTCTACATTACCTTTCTTGAATTCTTGTCGATGCAAGTACTTGTCTAGTCTTGAGTACCAAGCTCTAGGAGCCTGTTTTAGTCCATGCAGTTCTTTCTTTAATCTGCAGACATAGTCTTTATTTTCTGACAGTAGGAACCCTTCTGGTTGTTCTATATAAACTTCTTCTTGTAATTCTCCATTTAGAAAGGATGATTTTACATCCATTTGATATACCTTGATATTTTTGGAGCATGCATAGGCCAAGAACATTATGATTCCTTCTATTATGGCTATAAGAGAAAAAGTTTCTTCAAAGTCTATTCCTTCAACTTGAGCATACCCTTCGTAGACAAGTATTTCTTTCTTTCTGATTACCTGCCCATTTTCATTCAATTTGTTCTTGAAAACTCACTTAGTTCCATTGACATTTTTATCTTTGGGTTTTGGAACAAGTTCCCAAGTTTGGTTTTTCTCAATCTGATTCAGTTCTTCTTCCATAGAATTAATTTAATTTTTATCGACTCTACCTTCCTCAAAATATTTTGGCTCTATTTTGGACAACAAAGAGAGGTGTACCTCTTCATAAGTGCTATCAAATTTCCACCTCTTCAGAAGTGCTATCAAATTTCCTCTTTCTTGTTTGTATTCCTGCACTTTTATCACCAATGATTAAATTCTCAGAATGGTTCTTTTGAACATACCTAGAAGGATCCTTTCTATCTAGTCTTCCAATTTCTTCTTGTTCTTCTTTATGTACTTCTTCTTGTTGTTATATTTGTTTCTCTTCCTCTTATGGTTCTCCTACTTGATGTCCAATTGTTTCCTAATCATCTCCATCCATATCCAATGGTCTTCTTAATCTGTGTGTCATTGATTCATCTACTTTCACATTTGGGCTTTCCACCATCTTGTTTAGCCTCAAATTGTAGCATTTATAGGCCTTGCATTTACAAGAGTAGCCAATAAATATGCCTTCATCAGACCTGGAGCCAAACTTTCCCAAATTTTCAACGTTTATTTTGATGTAGCATATGCTCTCAAGCACCCTAAAGTGTTTAACTGTTGATGGTTTTCCTTTCTAGATTTCATAAGGAGTTTTGTTGCTATCAAATCTAATTTGTCCCCTATTTAAAATATGGAGAGCTGTAAGAATTGCTTGTTTCCAAAAAATGCCAGACAATTTGGAGTCATTTAGCATTGTTCTAGCCATCTCCTGCACAGTCATGTTCTTTCTCTCTGCTACTCCATTGTTGTGGAGTCTTGGAAGCTAATAAATGTCTCCTAATTCCATGTTGCTCATAGAATTATTCAAATTTGTTCGAGTTGTACTCACCCCCATTATCTGATCTTAGGCACTTGAATTTTAAGTCAGTTTCATTCTCAACCGCTTTTTTAAAAACATTGAACATCTCAAAAGCTTCTAATTTTCTTTTGAGAAAAGAGACCCAAATAATTCTAGTATAGTCATCAATGAAAATAATAAAGTAAGACCCACCATTTAGACCTTTTGTTATTGTTGGCCCACAAAGATCAGTATGTATTAGTTCTAAAGGTTTTGTTGTAGAATATTCTTTTGTCTTGAAACTTACTCTTGTTTGTTTTCCATGTAAACAGTGCCTGCGGATAGAATTTTAGGGATTTTTAATTTTAGGCATGTACTTATCGCGTTCCTTTTGTTGATCTTAACCAGATTCTCAAAGTTTATATGACCCATTCTTCTGTTCCATAGCCAACTTTCATCTACTTGTACCATACAACATTTTTCTTCTTTTCTCTCATCCAATATGTACACATTATTTGGAGTTCTGGATGTTGTTGCTACTAATATGCCTGAGTCTTCCTTCCTTATTTTACATTTCTTAGAGTCAAAAGTGAGGATGTGCCCTTGGTCACACATTTGACTAACAATGAGAATATTATGCTTCATATTTTCAACAAGAAAGACATTTTTTGCTTTAGCCTTTTCACTCCCAAGACTTACTATGCTTTTTCGGAGAATTTTGGTAGAGCCATCATCTCTAAAGTAAACATTGCCTCATTTTTCCCTTTTAAGATGTAGAAATCTATCTTTATCTCTTGTCATATGTTTGAAGCAACCACTATCAATACACCAATGACCTCTTTTGTTTTGAGCATGTAAGTCCAAATCACATTCTTCTTGGATTGGTTGTTTTTGTCTTTATCTGCCAAAATTTTGTATGATCTTTCTCATAGGAAGAAACCTTGATTACATTTTCCTGAGCAATCATCAGCTAGATTTTACAGTCTTGGGCTTTATGGCCATAATTATGACAATGATAGCACTCAATATCCAGTTTCAAGGGGATAATGGGATTGATTGATCCAGGGGGATATCCACAGCTAAAGAATGCAGAAGGTTTTCATTTGCACCAAAGATATTTAATCAATGAAGAGCTTGCAGAGATTTTCCTAATGAAATTTGAACAGGATCGAATGAACTTCGTTTGTGAAAGAAATTGCAGGTTAAAATTACAGATAAAAAGGAGGCTATTTTACAACAAAAATTAACAAGACATTGAACAAAGTGTATTTCACATTAAAATTGAAAGTTCAATGAAAACTATGTCTAAGTGGAAAATATGAAAGTGCTCATGCAAATTCTCTTTTAAATTTATAAAGGAAATTTAAATAGATGTGAGAATACACTTCACCAATTGGTTTCCTAGTCCTAATGGAGTGTTGAGATCTTCATGGAGAAAGATGAGACCTTTTCTCCAATTATCCTATAAGGTGTCTCTAGATCCTAATTTAGGGGATCATGGGAGATATATTCTCCTTAACATGTGTTATGAGTAATCATCCGTGGAAAAACTATAAATACCTCTCATTTGGAGAAGGAAAACAAGTTTTTGGAGAAAAGTTTTCTAGTAAACTTTGTATGATAGAATTCATACCAAGATGGGAGAAACAATTTAGTTCATGTGAGATCCTTGGTTCTTCTTGGTGAGGAAGGGAAAGGCATCCCAAGATGGGAATGAGACACTTGAAGTGAATACCATGCAATTGTACTTATGAAATCCATATATCTTTGAAGGAGATACTAAAGTGACGCAAAGTTTCAACGAGTCCGAAGATGTAGCCAGGAGGTCTGGGAACTCCGTTAACAATTCTGGTTTTCATAACTTTTTCATGTGCTTGTTTTGTGAATCTTCGAATTGTTAAAGATTGAAATTGATTTATTATGCCAATTTCTTTATGATTATTGAGAAATTGATAATTTTGATTAAGTATTCATTAATGGAAGAAAATTGAGTTTACCCATTTTCGGATCATTGATATTTTCATTCATAGCTCCATTAGGTTTTATGATTTCATTGCTTACATGACTAAACTTATATGAATTTCTATTTCTTTCAAAATCATCCTTTCTATATGCTCTGCAATTTACAGCTTTATGACCAAAATTATTGTAGAAATAACAATGACCCAAAAAGATAGTTTGATACCTGGTAATAAGAAGTATTCCAGGTGGAACTTGAACTTGTTTGTTCATGTGAGATGATTGTTGGTTGTCCTTCCTTTTGAGACTGTTGTCTTCCCTTTTGATAGAACTATGGAGAACATATTCATAACTTTTTGTTTTTGCTTGATGGTTAGGTATCATTAAGCTTGAATCTTCATTGATATTTTCTTGTCCATATCCTAATCTAGACCTATCAGAAGAGGGTCTTTGGTTGTTAATGATTTCATTTAATACTTTAGTGCTGCTTCCAAATCTTTGGTGATATATTAATTGGGTGCTCACTCTCTGCAATTCCTTTCTCAAAGAGACATTTTTCAGGCTCCAATTTCACACACTGTTTCTCCCTTTCTTTTAGCTGTCATGTTATATCTTCTTCTATTTTCTTTGCTTACTCTAGCTAAATTTTTTAATATTTAATTAATTATTCTTCATACTTAAGAAGTTGTTCCTTTAGTTATAAATTTTCTTAGTGGAAGTTTTGCTATCATTTAGATCAATTGTGGGAGATTGGTTCGCATCTGAGCTAGGGTTTCAGCGTGCTTGAGATTGATGGACCCTCCTCCTCCTTCGGACCCTGATCCAGAGGAATGGCACAATATTTTGGAGGACAGATTTCATATAATCGTGGCAAAAATGTTGCAGTTCCAGAAGTGAAACTCTCGTCCACAAATTCCAAATGTAAATCAATAGCCTTATCTGAGAAAGGTTTAGTTAGCCACTTCACAGGTCTTTGGCCATCCCCTAGGTCTACCAAGATATGGATAAACAAGAACTGGAGACCATTAATACAAGGGGAAGTACAACAAATCTTCTGCGGTAAAGGGTTTTTATATTTTTGTTTGAGAAAAAAGAAGATCGGGACCTAATATTCAGAAATGGACCATACTTCATGGGACCTAGAAGCATGTACATCAACAAATGGGACCTATCTTTTGATCCTGAAAAAAATATCCCTTCAACCATTCTAGTTTGGGTCAAGCTTCCTCATCTAGCTTTGCATTGTTGGATTGATGAAGATCTAAGAGCAATCGAGAATTCTCTAGGGAACTATATAGACAAGTCAAAGCCTAAACCTCCAATGTTCTCATGTGCAAGAATATGTGTTGAATTAGATCTAGAAAAAGGTCTACCATAAGATATACATATTTCTATGGACGGATGGACTCATCTACAAATAGTGGACTGCGAGCAAATCCCCTTCAAATGCAAAGTCTCCCATGGATATGGCCACTTCGCAAGGCTTTTTCCAAAACGAAAGCAACAGGAATCTGAAGAAGGCCAAGGAGAAGAATGGAACGAGGAAACCATGAAAAAAGTGAACAAATCAAACCCTAACCCTTCTCAATCTCCAAGTAAGAGGAATTTAGTTTCAAACAGATTTCAATCCCTCCCTTATGAAGTTAACAAGTAAGAGAAAGGACCACTAGAGGAAAAATCCAAGGAATACGACAAGGTTATGGAAGCAACTCCTGTTCCGATAGAAATAGACCAGGAGGGGAATCATGTTTCCATTCTAGTCCCATCGCATCCCTGTGTTGAAATACGGCCTGAATTCTCTCTCAGCTCGGGGGGCTCGATGACAAGGTCCAAATCCAGAGCAAATATGGAAGAGACATTGGAAAGCAGAGAAGAAGAAGCGGATCCCAGGAAAAAAAAGGACGAAATCCCATTAAAACTCTAAGAGAGCAGGAAGCAGCTTGTGGAAAAGCGATGGGTAAGAAAACCAATTTAGATCAACACATAAGATATTCTCAGTAGGGAAACATACCCAAGGAGTTAGAGAGGAAAAGAAGGACAAGGTCCCACTTCAATCAACGAAGAAATAATGAAAGTGGTCTCCTGAAATTGTACAGGGTTAGGGGGAAAGCAGTAAAAAGAATTAAGAAAATGGAAAACGCCTTAATATTCATGATCCAGGAGACTAAAATGTAAGTGGAAGATATTATCTATGTCATGAATAAGTTTTGGATAAATGGAGAAGGTAAAGCAGTTAGTACTGAAGGAGCCTCTGGTGGTCTTATCACCTGGTGGGATAAAACTCACTTCCTGCTTCGCACTTTCATCGCCAATAGGAATTGGTTATTGGTTGAAATTCAATATTTAACTAATCATGAGACTTTTTGGTTGGGAAATGTATATGGCCCTGCCATTTCAGGACCGAAAGAAGACTTATGGAATCCCCTAGAATCACAACGAGAAGGGAAGATGAATAATTCGTGTATTATTGTTGGGGATTTTATTACAACTGTCTCAGCTGATGAGAGAAGAGGAGGCTCCAAAGTAAGGGATCCCTTTGGAGAAAGGCTTGAAGATATTCAAACTTCCTGGAATTTTATAGATATCAAACCAAAAAAAGGGAAGTTCACCTGGAACAACAACTGTTCTAGGCCGAGACATATTGCAGCAAGACTTGATAGGTTCTTGGTGAGTTCCTCTTTTCTTAATAAACCTTGCATTCCGGATTCAAAAATTTTGGCGGTAGCAATCTACGATCACAGACCCATTTCCCTTTACTTCACAACAATAGGTAATTTGGGCCCCATCCCCTTCAGATTCAACCCGTTATGATTGAAAAATGAAGGTTGTTTGGAAGTAATGAGAGAAGCTTGGAAACATCATGTTATTGGCTCCCCAGTATTTATATGGGAATCAAAGCTAAAAAATGTCAAGTTGGCCTTAAATAAGTGGGTAGCGAGAAATTATAAATACCCTGGATTAGGAAAGAAAAGCGCAAGCTGCCTTGGAGCAACTGCAAGAAAACATGGAGGAAACTGTTAGAATATATAATGATGAATTATGTGATATATTGGTAAAATGTCATTTAAAGGCATAAAATAACTCTAATGTTATAAAATAGAGTTATCCCACATGCATCATTGTAATTATATCCTTTGTAACCACTCTCTCTATAAAGAGGAGGAAATTCATTTATCCCACATGTGTTATGGGATGTATTGTAATCCAAACCTCTTGGTATATAACAGAGGTGAAGGAGACCCTTTTGGTAGAATGTGTTGATTGTAATTCATCACACATCACATGTTGTGTATGTCATTTGTACACACATTGTATGATGGAGCTTGATGTGATGTATATGTGAGGATGCCATGTAATCTTTGAGATCTTTTTCATATTAATGGAAGATGCAACCCTTCCCGTGGACGTAGCCCAATTTGTTGAACCATGTATATCTGGTGTTCTCCTTTTCTTGGTCTCTTTATGTTCATGTTGATATGTTATTGTTGCTTAGATAGGTAAGCTAGTTTAGCTAGATCTTAATCTCTGACATGGTATCAGAGCTAGTTTCTATGATCTAGCACCTTCTATAGCTTTCATCAATAATTATTATCATTTGGGCATGTTTATGCAGTTTTTCTTTCTAACCCTTACTCTTTGTGTAGTTTTTGCAGAAAATTTTCAAGGGTTTCTTGATGTTTTTTTTGTAGATCTATACGTTTTTTGGATTTTCCTCAAGGAGATCTCTCTTCCAGTTATCAGATCGGCAGTTTTCTTCCAAGTTTGGTAGACTGTGTGCAGGTTTCCGTGTTCGGCAGATTCAACATTGTTTTCGGACTAAAACTTGACATTCGCGACTTTTGCTTCGTAGACAGTGCGGGTAACCGCGACTTGCCCTACCGCGAACTCGCGAGTATACTGCAGACCCGCAACTTTCAGTGTACAGACTCGCGTGTGCTACGACATACTAGTGAATGTTCTACTGTGAACTCGCGTTTACTTCAATATAACTGCTACTTCACTGTACAGGGATCCGCGAGTGCTTCAGCATAACCGCGACCTTACTGTACAGAGACCCACGAATTTTCGATCAAAACCGTGTCTTTCTCCTTTACAGACCTGCGAACCCGCGACTTCTCTGTGAATAACCCGCGAGTACACGCGATTTTACTTTGGCAGACCCGCGAGTGACTTTATTTGGCACCTTTTCTAAGGGTTGTAGGTAAAGTTTCTATTTTTTGTTTTGGAAAAGTTTCATCTCTTATCTTGGAATTTCTGTCATAAGCTTCTTGATCTCTTTGCATTAGGATTTTTGTTATGATTCATCATATTTACAGAGGTTGTCTTATTCGTGTTTATGTCTCTAACCTTCTTTGTGTGGAAGATGTTTTGACATTTTCAGGAGCATGGATCTCTAGTATGGTAATGGAGACATCAATAAATGAACCTATGCTTAGGACTTAGTTGTTTAATGACTATATTTTCATATCTATAAGTGATATTATTTTGGTCTCACTCTTCTAATCATGATAATGAAGCTCTTATTTGTGTTATCTTTTGATCATTTGCTTTACTTATATGTTATTGTTGACCTTTGTGTAAAAGAAATTTCATTGTTTTTATAAGCAATATCTTTATGATCATTATATGCTCTTGCTAATTAATTTCTTGAGTAAAATCATTTTCTTGAATCTATATGATATCATATTTTTTGACTTGTCATAAGTTCTTTAATTGGGGTATAGTTTCTTTTTCATGTATTGCAGAGATTGTATCTAGTTCTTGTGTTGCTTGTGTCTAACGTTCCTATATGGAAGCATTGACATTTCCAGGGCATTTCATCTCTTGCATATTAACATGACGTTCAAAAAAAATAAAACCATGATTAATACCATTAGTGACTTGTCATTTCATAATTTTTTATAAGTGATATCATAAGTTGATCATAATCTACTATATGTTGATCATATTAAACATTTTATTTATTTATTTTCATATATATCATGTCATGCTTATTTCGATCATCTTTTAATCAATATTTAAATGGCTTTGAACAATCTTATAATCTTGAAACATTTGTCATGAGCACCTTGTTCTTGTTGCAATGAGATTTCTATTCCTATGATTACAGAGGTTATCTTGTTCCTACTTGTCTCTAACGTTCCTATATGGAAGCATTGACATGTGTTTCTTGTCTCTAACATTCTTATATGGAAGCATTGACATTTTTAGGGCATTCATCTCTTGCATATGAACATCATACTAATAAGAAATGCACATATGCTTTAGATTAGTTGCTTGATGAATAAATTTTCATATATTTAAGTGAAATCTTGGCTCATTATTCTATCTTGGTATCTATTATGCTCACTCATGTTTATGCTCCTCAATCTTTTATCATAACTTATCCTATCATTTTTTTATAATCTTTTGCTCAAATTTATATGGTCTTGCATAAAAGCAATATCTTTTTTATATGTTCTTGAGCAATGTCATTTTATCATATCTTATTTCTTTTGGGCTTATCATGTTTTCTATATGCTTTATTATTGGAAGTTCCTTTGTGCAGGTTTGTTATCCATGTTGCAGGATAGCTTGATTCTGTTATTCCTTCCTTGTTTAAGCATATGTTGGTTGTGGATCTCTGGTTCCTCTTAAGAAGGAATGTAATGTTGAATTTTATCATGTTCTATCATATTTCAGTAATGTTGTATGATGGATATCCATCTTCTACTGTTAAAGTCATGATGTTCATCTGTATGATATCATTTTCGATGTATAGACCATTGGGGTCTTGTTTCTTCGATGTTTGAGGTCTTCTACATATATTGCACCTTGATTGGAAGAATGTCTGCTATCTACATGCGTATTGGCCATCTAGGTATTTTTGTACATTGTTGTGGTGTTCTTAGCCACATGTTCAATTGTATCAGCCGTCAGAAGGTATCTGTACACTGGTGTGGTTGTTATATCATATTTCTTCAGCTACCAGTTATGGTTGTGATGATTCTTGTGCTGATCTAGGAATCTTGTGGATCTAGTAGCCATGATGGCTTCTCTTTAGATCTTGGAATCTTGTTAGTGGATTGCGTCACATGTCTGTTGCATCGTACAACCTGGTTCGTGTGCACTTTCATGATTCAGTGAGAAGCGAATGTTGTCTTCATCAAATTCATGAGGCGAAGTGTGTTTTATTCGCATCTTATGGAGCATTCTGGAAGTTGTCATCATGGGGGATGTTGGGGTGTTTTCACCTTCCTTCCATTTGTATTCTTTCTCCTAGTCATCATTAAGGGAGAGTGTTAGAATATATAATGATGACTTATGTGATATATTGGTAAAATATCATTTAAAGGAATAAAATAACTCTAATGTTATAAAATAGAGTTATCCCACATGCATCATTGTAATTTTATCCTTTGTAACCATTATCTATATAAAGAGGAGGAAATTCATTTATCCCACATGTGTTATGGGATGTATTGTAATCCAAACATCTTGGTATATAAGAGAGGTGAAGGAGACCCTTTTGGTATAATGTGTTGATTGTAATTCATCACACATCACATGTTGTGTATGTCATTTGTACACACATTGTATGATGGAGCTTGATGTGATGCATATGTGAGGATGCCATGTAATATTTGAGATCTTTTTCATATTAATGGAAGATGCAACCCTTCCTATGGATATATCCCAATTTGGTGAACCACGTATATCTGGTGTTCTCCTTTCCTTGGTCTCTTTATGTTCATGTTGATATGTTATTGTTGCTTAGATAGGTAAGCTAGTTTAGCTAGATCTTAATATTTGACAGAAACCCTAGTCAGTGAATACATTATGATAAAAGAAAAAGAATTGGATAGGAGGATCCAAGGCCTTGTTAGAAAAGAATAAGAGGAATGGCACATGTGTTCTATAAGCCTCTGGTTAAAGGGAGGAGACAAGAACACAAATTTTTTCCATAATCGGTGCAAAGAGAGGCAACGAAAAAATACTATTATAGAGCTGAGTAAAGATAATGGAGAAAAATATATGAACAACAAGAGATCAAAAGAGAGATTAAGGATTTCTTTGAAAAACTCTACAATGAAGAAGAAGAGGTGTCTAAGGCCAAGATGGAGCAAATGTGTGAGGACATCCCCCAACTCATTTCGAAAGAAGACAATGTCACTCTTTGTGAACCTGTATTTGAGGAGGAAGTTCGAAAAGTGGTTTGGTCCCTTCATCAGGATAAGGCCCCTAACCCAGATGGTTTCTCAATTCATTTCTATAGGAAAAGATGACCCTTTATCAAGAAATATCTCATTAGAATGTTGAACTGGATGAGAAGCAGGGATTGAATAGGAGGGGCCACAAACTCCTCCTTCATTTCTCTTGTCCCAAAATAAAAGAATCCCTCTATTATAAATATATCTCCCCATATCTCTTTGTAATTCGTCTTTTAAGATATTGACTAAGATTGTATCAAACTAGATCAAAAGGCGTCTTCCAAGGTTAATATCAACAAATCAAGGTGGATTTATCTCAAGAATACAAATTTACGATAACATATTGTTGGTTCAAGAGGAAATTCATTCCAGTCAGAAGAGAAAAGAAGCAGGCATGGCAATTAAACTTGACCTAGCTAATTCCTTTGATAGAGTTAGACATGACTTTATATTCTTGATTCTTGGAAAATTCGGGTTCTCTGACAATTTCATAAGATAGATCAAATCTTGTATTGGAGCTCCTGGATTGCTCCACTTGTGAATGGGAGGCATACTTCCTTCTTTAGCATCTCCAGGGGACTACGTTAAGGTTTCCCTATGTCTCTTTTCCTCTACATCCTCACGACAGACTCTCTTAGCAGAAGACTCAACAGATTAATGTTGGAAAGAAAAATTTCGAGTATAATTATAGAAAGAGGATTTCAACCAATAAATCATGCCCAATTTGCAGACGATACAATCCTAATGGGATGCACCTCAGTGCAAATAGATAGAGATTTTAAAAGCACCTTAGATCTTTATCTTCGGGCCTCGAGAGGACAAGCTAATGCTGGTAAGAGTAGTCTTTATGGATGGAATTGCAATCCAAAACTTCTAAGGGACTTAGCAGCGACTCTTGGGGTTAAAGCAAATATTGATTGGGATACCTTTAAATATTTGGGAGTTCCTATCATCAGGAACAAAGCTACTTCCTCCACATGGACCTTTGTTACTCAGAAAATAAAAAAATAAGATCCAGTCCCGGGGAATGCGGTGGCTAAATTTGGTAGGTAAGGTCACTTTAATAAATTATGTTCTCTCTTCCTATCTCATTTTATAAGTGCAATGCTCCTAGATCCAAAGAGTGTGATGAATAATATCAGTATTGAAATAAGAAAATTCCTCTGGAAAGGAGGGAGAACCCAAAGCAAAAAATTACATTTAGTAAATTTGAATACAGTTAAGGAAATTAAGAGGGAAGGAGGGTTGGGTATTAGAGAACCCATCCAAATGAATAAATCCATGGGATCCAAACTAATATGGAGGATGATAAATGGTAAGAAGGAATGGTGGAAAGAATTGCTTAGGAAGAAGTATGTGAGAAGACCGTGATTAAGAAGTATAGACCTCCCGCTGGTAGGGAAAGGTACCAATATTTCGAACTTATGCAAAGCTTCTGTTGGTCTAATTAGAGACAACCTCTACTAGATTCCTAGAAATGGGAAGCAAATAAAAATTTGGACAGCTAATATTCCAATCTCCGCTCCACTTGAATCCTTTCTAGAATTAGCAAGTATACGAGAATGGATGCAAAACTCTGGTTACCATTGTCTGAATGACATCTCTGTTTGGAAGAGCTCGGGAGCCTGGAAGGGATGGATTCCTCTGGACCTGCCAAATCAGTTACAGCAGGAGTACTCCTCACTACAATCACTCCTTCATCGAAAATCTCCCATTCATATTCTCATCAAAGACAACAAAGGATGGGGTCGAGCTGGATTTTACATAGTCAAGGAAGGATACAACACACTGGAAAACAACAATAGGAAGCCCGCCTCTAAATTTTGGCCAAAGGTATGGAATTTTGATTGCATACCAAAGATTAATGTTTTATTTTGGTTGTTAGCTCATAATAAACTCCTTACAGCTGATAATATTCACAAAATAGGGATAGAAGGCCCTTCACATTGTGTTTTATGCAAAGGCTCCTTAGAAAATTCCCAACATCTTTTTTTAGATTGTGACTTTTCTGTTCAAGTTTGGGAGAAAGTTATGGGGATTATGTGTGAAAACTTCACAATCACTGGACAGGTTGTCGAAATGATTAATAACTGGAAAATATTTTTCTGGGTTCCCTCCAAAAAAAACCTACCCTATTAAGAAGTTGGAAAATGGTCCCTATAAATATTTGTTGGCAAGTTTGGATAGAAAGAAATAAAAGCATATTTGAGGACAAAAAGGTTGATCATAATAGAGCTAATTTTAGAGCTATAAACTTGATAGCTGAAAGTATTAGCTCCAAAGGAATCTCCCTTCTAGGCTCGAAAGCCCTATCCCTGAAGGAATCCATGTGGTGTCAAAATTTTGTGCAGATGAGGCCTCTTCAGTTCAACACAAAGAAGGGCTTCTCAGATTGGGAAATAAGAAAGAATAGAGAAGAATTCAAGCAGTGGTGGGGGTCGTAGCATAACTACTCCTTGTTTTTTGATGGGGTTGCTAATGGTAATCCAGGGAAAGGCATGTGCGGGTGGGATCATTTTTTATCCCGGAGGAAAAATTATCAGCTCCTTTGCATGGGGACTAGGGGTGGAATCCAACAATGTAGTTGAATGGTTATCCCTTCTACATGGCATGGAAATTGCGTCCAAGTTAAACATTGTTAAATTAATGGTTTTTGGAGACTCTAGACAAGTCATTCAAAAAATGAGAGATGGTTATGTAAAAGGGACCCCTCGGTGTAAAAGAATATACAAAATAATTGTTCTTCTAAACATTCCACTTGAGGTTATCTTCCTCCACGTCCTATGAGAAAAAAATAGAAATGTTGATGAGTTAGAAAATCAAGGCATCAACCTTTCCCTCAGAATAATGCAATATGGTGATGGAAAACAAAGGTTCAAATTCATCCCCTAAGCTCGTTATTTCCATTAAAAATGACTTGACCCATTGGTGTCATAGGATTAATGAGATGTCTCCAACTCCACTTCATGGGGAGACGCGTGGGCATGGCCAAGCCCTCGCTTGTCCTTCAGCTGGCAGACGCTTTGAAGAGGCAATAAATGTGAGTCTTGTCAAACACATTATCTCCCTTGGTTTAAACAAAGACAAGATGTCTAGCATTCTTCCATTTACATCAAGTGCAGAAGATAGGGTCTTTGAGAAAGGCCCATTGCAACGTCGTTTGGAACATTTGGGAGGTCTTTCCCTCAACATTTATGCTTGCAAAGAAGGTAGATTCATTGAGAACATTCCGGTGCAGAAGTTTTGTAAGCAGTTGGAAGCCCCACCTCTCTCGTCTCGGTTTAATGGGGATTCTGATTGTGCGCAGCATCTTGGTGCAATGACAAGTTTAGTGGAAGGAATGGCCTTCTTGAAGGCCAGTGTAGAGGAATTCAAGCACCATCTTCGTAAGGTCTATGAGGTAGTTTGTGTTGGAATCAAGTCCAATAGAGAATCTGATGAAGATATGAGATATCTCTCAACAACTAACTTGCCAATATTCTCTCATTGACGATTTGGAGAGGAACCTGATTGAACTGATGGGTACTGTGGACACCATTAAAGAATAAATCCTGAAGATGGAAAAAATGACTAAATGTAGCCATTGTAAAGAATATCCAGCTAAAGATATGTGGCCAATGGATGAAGCTTATGTTCAACAAAAAGTGTAGGGTATGCAAGGCTTCTAGGGACAACAAAGTGTACTCCTCTTTTCAGTCTGAATGTTTTTTTGTATTCTGCTTAATTTCCAGTTTGTAAGGGTTTATCCCTCCTCTGTTATGGTAATTTCTAGGAAGCGGGTCAGAAATATCTAGAGATCCATGCTAGTGCAAATTTTGATATCATCTCTTCAGTTTACTTCAGAGCTCATACCTAAGCTCAAATTTTGTATTGAATGGCTGTGCACAACTTTTTTATAATACAAACCCTTTTCCAGTTTATGTTAAAAAAAAATTTGTTCCTTTAGCTTTGTATTCTTATTTATTTCTTTCCTAAAGTCATATAAGGCACTGATATTTCTCCCCTTCAAAGTATATATCATCATTCACTTCATCTTCATAGTTTTCATTTTCAATTTCTTCATCTAATGCCATGAAGAGCAGAAACCTTGTATCATTGTCACTATCATCTTCATCTGATGAGCTGCTTTATTCTTTAGAATAGAGACTCTTCTTTTGCTTATAGAATCTTTTCTTATTTTCAAATTTTCCTCATTTGTACATCTTCCTCTTTTTTGTTACTATGATATTTAAACTTTAGTATGTCCCACCCAATCAATGGATCATCATATTTTGAAAAAATTATATTTGTTATCAAACAAATCTTGCAGGTCAACCTTGGTGAGTCAATCCTCCATATTATAAATTTCTCGTTCTTATCATGATTGGTTATCAACAACAAAACCAAATCAAGTTGGCTTAAAATCTAGATTGGGGTCCACTTATGTGTGCAACATAGACATTCCAGTCTAGAGTTGGAAAATCAATCTCTTGTTGTAGGGAAGCTCTCACCAAGTTACATTATAGGAACCTTAGGATAACACAAGGCCAGGTAACAAAATAAAGGGAACAATTGAAACTATTATATCATATATTTATTTATCCCTACCTTAAACTATTCATTCTTTAAAGGAAACAACATACTAAACCTATGAAAGCTCATTCATCACAACCTAATATATGTTTAACTATAAATAAAAATTATCTACATAAAATAGATACATTATCCAGGAGGACTGATCAAATCCCCAAAAGTATTAATAGTAAAAACGTCACCAATAATATAAGTTTCTAACAACAACCTACCCCAAACCTTTTCATTTATAATTTATAACCATCACCTCTAAGTAAGTTGTGGATCCAAAATCTATTCTACTATCAATTGGCTACTTGACAATGGACTTTATTGTCTACCAAATAATCATTTTTACATGCATGTGCCACAAATACTTGATTTCCTTGATCTAGGTGGATACTAGTGGCCATTCACATGTTCCACCAAGTAACAATGGTTCTCCATATTCTTGATAATTTTCTACATTTTACTAGGTTACAAACTTCCAAGGATGTTCTGATACCCTAAATGATGTTTTTGGCCGATTAGGAGGCCAGGGGTTAGCATGGCACTCCCTATTACTAGTCAAAGGTTGCAATTCTCAATTATTTATTTCCAATGATCTCTCATGCCCCCTAAACGGATATCGTATGCAAAAATTTGCACCCCAAGGAAGTGGATGTATCAGCCAACTACCTTAGGGCCCACAAATCCATTTGGGGCTTCATATCCTAGAGTTAGGTTTTTGGATGTTTAGGGTTTTCACCTCTTTATGATTATGATAAAAGACCCTTTTTGGTCTCTTTGTAATCAGCTCTTGTGAATGAGTGTAGCCAACATATCTCTCTTCAAATATAAGCTACCACCATCCGAGCTAGTTTGTATTGCTTTTCAATTTACACTTTTTTTCCATTTCATTCATTAGTAGAATTTGGCTTTTACTGTATTAATGTTATACCTATAAAATATTTGTGTGTATTTTTCCATTTTATATTGTTTCCTTCTTTTTGTTCTCCAAATAATCCAGATCAATGGTATAAGACAAATATGCTCTTGTTGTTTCTAGGTGCATGTCCCCAACAAGATCTAGGTATCGAGAGTTGGGTCTTGAATTAATTGATCTTGGGGGTAATTACTGTTGTTATCCCAAATATCCTCACATGGAGGGAGAAGTAAAGAGAGATGATAAAGCAAGAGATCCTATTAATTTGTTTCTTGAGGAATCCCTCACACGGTAAAGGAATAAGATGATGGATAATTTTTCCCAGATCCTTCAATGACTACCAACAACAATGGAGACACCTTCAACCAACAACCATTTTGGAGGCGCGACATCGTTCAAGGTACAAGTTAACTTTGACATACTTTATTTTGAAGGCCAGATAGATGCAGATGATTTGGATAAATGGTCAAATCTTTTAGAGGGTTATTACTTTGTTCAAAATTTGTTAGATAGCAAAACAATCACCTTCGCACTCCTTAAGTGTCCCCCCATGTTAAATATTGGTGGGAAGGTTACTAGGAGAGGCATGCTAGGGATGACTCTACATCATATGGGATAGAACCTACTTCGACATATTTTTTCAACGCCTTGAAGGAGTATTTATACCCCATCGAAACTATGATGATCAATACATGAGATGGACAACTTTGCACCAGGAAAGACCAGACGATGTTAGAGTTTACAAATATATTACATACCTTGCGCTCAAAGCTAGGTATTATAGACTCCAAATGGAACTTGGTCCTAAATTACTGCCTACACATGTACATCCAAACAAATATGTATTTGAGAAGAGGAGCTGTGTTAAAAGATTTTGAAACTCGACGTTTCGACCCCTACTCTAGGATCATCATCAGGAGACAGTCGAAGCCTGCAAGGATAAATATGCCTATACGACACACATTTATATATGAAAACCAGTGATTCTTAGTTGAAAAATTAATCTAGTGATTTTTAGGGTTGGCTAGGTTTTGTTTTAATTATTGGCACAAGAAGTTTTTAATTATTACTTAGGTATATTAATAATAATGTTTGAAGATAAAATATTGTAGATTTGATATAATGTTTTAATGATATTTGCATATGATTATATATGAATATGAATCTTAAAAGTTTTATATAGTTATAAATTCAAAAAGGTTTAATGATTCAAATTATTTATTCATTTCTTTTAATTGTCAATTTATAATAGAATTTTTAATATATTGTAATTTTTAAAAGTGAGTTTTTATTATTTTTATTTATAATTATTATATTGTAATGTAAATAATTTTTTTTAACATATTTATAATTATTTTAATATAATGATTATTAGATTTATTTGTATGTAGGAGTGTGGTATGAAGGTTTTTAAATTGAATTAAAATTTTAATTTATAGTTTCAATATTATGGTAAGTATGATGGGGTAAAATGTAATATATAAGTATAATGTGATAATATAATATTATTATAAAATAGTATAAATGTAATATAGTATAAAACTAAAGTGAAAATAGTGTGATGGTTTATAATGATTTATATATCGTGATGAATTATAATATATAATTATAATAGTATAATTGTTAATTTAAATTATTTTATAAGTCAAAGTATGTTTAAGTTATTAAGCTCATAAAGGTGAGGAGTTTTTTTCTTTATCTAAGGAATGTGATTATCAACTAAATGTTGGTTTTAATTTACTTCAGATTGGTTATTAATTCCTAAGGGTCTTCTATGTTGTAGGGAGTGAAGAAGTGGTTTCCATGAGTCACTTAGCTTTGCGTTGTCATCCCTATTAAGGCAATTTTGGTTCAACTGTCTCCTAATGATGATCCCAGAGTAGGGGTCGAAACGTCGAGTTTCAAAATCTTTTGACGCAACTCCTCTTTTCTCACACTGATCCTGCATAATGACTATTTTCAAACAAATATGTATTTCCTAGACATCTCCTCACTAGGAGCCACTTATCGATATGTTGTCAAAATTGAGCAAAATTTCAAGAAGAATAATAAGTGAGAGTTTGAGTTTAAAAATAAACCATAGTAGAATATTTCTAAAGTTGGCCCTAAATCACAGAACAAAGGACAGAGCATGGATATCCAAACTCATGAAAACTAGTACAAACCACAGGTAAACAAGGGTAATGGGAAGTCAAATAAGGACACTAGAAAGTAGTGTGAGTTACACCAAGTCCCTTAGCACAACACTAATGAATGTCACTCGAAACAATCAACTTTGTCCAAGATGAAATACTTAAATCCAAACTCTAGATCAGAACATGATTCAAAGAAAGATAAAGGAAAGAAGATCATTAACATGGAATCTAGTGCCACTGTCACAACTAGAAAGATCCAACCAGAAGAGCCAAAGGAGCTAGAGGAAGGGGAGAAACTCTTCCACTCATAGATGCATTTTATCATTGGTAGTGGTATCCATAATGACCTAATATCAACCAAATTTATCAAGAGATTGAATTTGTCGACAACACCACACCCCCAATAATACACCATTAGTTGGTTGAGCCAAGGACGAGACATCCACGCCAGTCAACAATGTCGCCTATGCTATGAAAACAAGCCCTTCAAAGACGAGGTATTGTTTTATGTTTCCCCACTTAAAGTTTGTGATGTTATTTTAGGACAACCCTATATGTGGAAAAACAATCTTGTTTATGAGTTTAGACTCTATAGTGTTATTGTTACTTTAGGAGGTCAACTCTATAAGGTACCCGCGGTAGTTCTAACTACTGCAATTTCATTGACCTTGACGAAGCATTGCCATAAGGTAAGATTTCAAAATGGGAAATTTTTCCTCTTCGTGGTTTGATCAAAAGGTGAATGGAAGGTTACTACGAATGCCACGTCCTCAGCATGAGGCCTCTATACACAAAAGAAGCAGGTGGATTATTTGCTAAAGGAATATAGATACATCTTTTGCTCACCTAAAAGGGTTCCTTTGCACTACCAAGACAAACACTCAATTGATTTGATACCTAGTGCTCCCTTGCCCAATGGACCAATATACAAATGCTCTCTTCTAGAGAATGAAGAAATAAAATGTTAGATTCAAGAGCTCATTCAAAAGGGCCACATTTGACCAAGATCCTCACCTTGTGGGAACCCAGTTGTGTTGGTGTAGAAGAAGGATGGGACATGATGACTTTGCATTGATTACAAATCCTTTATCAAAATCACTATCAAGAATCGATATTGAATCCCTCAGATTGATCATCTTCTTGATCAACTTAAGGATGTCAAGTTTTTCAGCAAGATTGATCTGAAGTTAGGATACCACTAGGTCCCGATTGAGCAAACCAATATGTGGAATACAAACTTCATGTCTAAAGAAGGCCTTTTTGAGTGACTGGTCATGCCTTTTGGCTTGACTAATGCTCCAAAAAAATTTCATGAGAATGATGGATGACATATCGTGGTCGTTCACACAAAATTTTTTAGTCGTATATCTGGACGACATCCTCATCTTCAACAGAACTTGGGTGGAACATTTGTAGCAGATTCAATAGATATTGAGAACCCTACAACAACAAAAAATTTACACCAATTTGGAGCAGTGCTCATTCGACATGGATAAAATTAAATATCTACGATACATTGTGGATGAACATGAGGTGCATGTGGAACTCTCCAAGATCCAAGTCATTCATGATTGGTAATCCCTGACGACTCTAACAGAGATCCAAAACTTCTTGGGCCTTGTAAAATTTTAGCACTGGTTTGTGTTGGGGTGTTCTCATATTGCTTAGCCCTTGAGCCAAGTGACCAAGGGTGGAGCCCAAGCCATGTTTGCTTGGAATTTGTCACAATAGAAATCATTTAAGGATTTGAAACAATACCTTTGCTTGCCTCCAGTCCTCATTTTACCAAACCTACAACAATATTTTGAGACCGTGAAAGATGTATCTAAATATTATATTCTTGCATCCCTCACTCAGGAGGGACATCCAATGGCCTATCATATCAATAAAATCTCTATTTTTTTCTCATAGTATCCCACATATGACAAGGAGATGTACTCCATCGTGCAAGCATTCCACCAATGGAAAAATTACATCATAGGGAAGGATATGATCATCCACATTGATCACAAGCCCCTACAATTCATACAAATGCGGGGAATGTTACATAATGACCACCATCAAAAGTGCTCCACATACCTTCAACAATTCCACCTGAACATCAAGTACAATAAGGGAAACACAAATCAAGTGGCAAACGATCTCAGCCGGCCTCCAATTGCTGTGTTGACTACCATAATCAACTCTTTTGGACATGAGACCTTCAAGTGACCCCAATTGTACAACAATGCCCTAACTTTTCTATAACCTATCAAGCATTGCATGCAGGAAGATTGGTCTCAAAATTCCATCTCCACGATGAACTTTTATGCCATTTTGGACACCTCTGTGTTCCTTCCAAAGAGTGTTAGAAGTTTATATGGGAGATGCATTACAGTCAAGTGGTAGGGAATTTTGGCGTAGAGAAGAAGTGGCAGTATTTCAAAAGCACTTCTATTGGCTGAAGCTTTGACAAGATGTTGGAAAGTACATCAGATCATGCACTACCTATGTCATTTCCAAACCTACCATCAAGAAGCAGGGGTTGTACACTCCATTGCCTACCCTAGATAGACCTTGGGAATCTATTTCCATGTACTACATGTCTTTATTTCCTTCAACCGAGCATGGAAATGATTGTGTATTTGTGGTGGTTTGTTTATCAAAGATGACAATTTTAACTCCATGTAAGAAGAGCATCATATCAGAGGCCACTTCTAAGCTCTTCTTCTATCGTGTTTGGGTTCAATTTTTCCTCCCATGGACCATTATTTTGAATCAATATAGTAGATTCCTAAGCACTATCTAGTCCAACCTATGGTTGATGATGGACACCTAGCTAACCAAATTAATTTCCTTCCACCCCCAAACCAATGGAAAAACAAAGGGTGGTCAACATAATGATTGTGCATATCATGAGAATGTACAACTCCAAACATCCATGCACTTGGGATAAGAGAATTTTTTATGTGCAACATAGCTACAACAGATCCCTTTATGACTCTAATATCTACATCCCCTTTGCGATTTTCTTGGGGTTCCAACCACTATCCCCAATTGTTGTAGATATACACATTATTTTTACACAGGAATAGTCCTCCCATGCTCAAACCGAGGTTGATTGGGAAACCAAATTTGTTGATCAGATCCATCACATCCAACAACAGGTTCATGATATTTTGAAAAAATCCAATGTTAAGTATAAGCAGTGCCACGATCAACATCAAGTTCCACACAAATTCCAGGTGGGAGATAAGGTGTGGTTGAATTTGTAGAAAGAGCGCCTCATAAAGCCCCATCAAAATCCCCCCCCCCCCCACTATGATATGGAACTTACACCATCAGTAAGGTTGTGGATGGGAATTATTTTAATTTAAGTATTCCCCTTTCCTCAACTTGTACCATGTATTTAATGTGGAGCTACTTTGACCATATTTTCCACCTCTCATGGACATCTCAAAGGTAATTGAGCACTTGGCCCTTACCAAACTCGATACTGAATGCATTGAGTAGTCGACTATTAACCAAATCATGGACACTGAGATGAAGGGAAATTGCCAACATAAAATCAAATTGTATTGGGTCATTAAAGTAGGGAAACTTCTTCACTAGGAAAAGTTTCTCACCAGGAGTCAAATTCAACAAAAGTTTCCTCATTTGATGGAGGAACTTGATGCAAAGGGGAACATTCCCCCCTAAGGGAGGAGAACCGATCCAAGTGGATATTAGTGGCCACCCATTTGTTCCACATATTTATAATGGTTCACCATCTTCATGGCAATTTTCTAAGGTTTTTTGGGTTCCAAACTTCCGAGGTCGTTTTGAGGCCCTAAATGATGTTTTTTGGTCGATCAGGGGGCCAAGGGTTTCCACAACACTCCCTAGACCTAGTCACAAGTTGTAATTCCTAGTCATTTCTTTCCAACAATCTATTGTGTGCCCTAAATAGAGATCGTATGCAAACTTTGTGCCCCGAGGAAGTTGACATATTAGCTAGCCACCTCGAGGCCCACAAACCTTTTGGATGATTCATCTCCTAGGGTTAGGTTTTTGTATGTTTAGGGTTTTTGCCTCTTTATGCTTATGATAAGAGGCCCTTTTCAGTCTCTTTGTAACCAACTCCTGTGAATAAGTGTAGCCAGTGCATCTCTCTTTAGTCTGCAAAGATAAACTACCACAATTCAGGCTAGTTTGTATTGCTTTTTAGTTTACAATATATGTTTCATCCAATCCTTTCATTAAGAGAATTTTGGTTTTACTGGACTATTGTTCTCTCTGCAAAATATTTTTGTGTGTCTTTTCATTTTATATTGCTTCATTGATTTCATTCTCTAAATAATCGAGATCATTCAACCATTTCTTCTCCTTGGGTTGAGGAATCACATCCTCAATATCTTCCATCATCTACTCCAATTTCCTTTTATTTATACACCTTGCGGACCAATATTGGAATCCTCAAAATAGGTGTATTATGTTGTAGTGCTCTCTATGGACCGAGATCCACTCTATTGATCACACACCACATCCTTAACCCACAAATGAAGGGGCCAACATGCCTCAATCACACCATCAAGTTAACTTACACCTTGTTGTCTCTGTTTAAAGGAAGGGGTCAATAGAATTATGAAAATCAAAACAAAATAGAAGCTTGTTTGGAAACAAAAAACATGGACTTTCATTCTATATCAACCTACTAGAGGATAAGGAAATTAGGACTAAGGGAAAATGCCAAATGTTCATACACTAAAATTGAGAAATCAATGGGGAAAAAATCTAGTCATGAGTGCAAGTAATTATTTTTGTGTAGGGGTAACAATTGAGATCTTCTATTAACAACATTGTGCCCAACTCAAAAAGACCATTGCAATGTTAAAACATGTCACATGAAATTTGTCACATTATAAGTTTAAGGATAAATTTGTGAGGTGATTTCCTTAAAATCTTGGTGAAGTATCTATGTTGCAATCTTAATGAAATGAAGTTTTGTCGGCATTGTTTCATGTCCTCTCTAACATATCTTATCAATGAAGCAATTTGAAAATTTGGTACTCAAAACATTTGTTTCTCATATAAGTGATATAAATGAATCAAATGATTTCCACTCTTGAAAGTGTGAGTTCCTAGTAGCCACGCCACAATGTTAACATGGGAGAAGGATGAATTAGAGACTAAAGAAATGTTTTTATTGCCTAGATTTCTTGATATAAGTGCCATATTCCACATCCCTTTAGAAGCATTAACTCTATGTTAAAAGAAGAATGCCCAACATATCTCTAATCAATTTTCTTAGCTTTATAAATGGTGGCTTGTTGGATTAGTAAAAATAAGGTATTGCATTGCCCCCACTAGGGTGTAAGTCTCTCCGATGACATGCTCATGAGTGCTTGTGCTTGTGAAAACCATTAGAGACAAATGTAAGTCCTAGGCAACTTTGGTGGCATAAATACCCCTCACTCATGGTATCTTAACTAAATGATAACTTTTGTAGCGTAATTAAACGTTTATGTTTATTGAAGATTCAAATTAGAGAAGCTTTCTCTTGCTTATTTTAATGAGAAGCATTTAGTTAACATATTTCTTCTCAGTAATAATTTTTATTAACTATTGAACAAAACTATGAACAATAATATCATGTTGAGACTACCAAATATTAAGATGGATGTCATACAACATATATTTCCAAATAGGAAGTTTTACTATATTTGCATATAGCCTTTTTATTAATCTTGAATTAATTATATATAAAATAATTTATCTTGTAAAATATTTCTTATATTTGTATGGACATATTTATAATCATAGCCATAGTTTATTTAAGTTTTGGTGTGGTTTTTTAAATAATAATGATGAATGAATTATAATTTATTAATAAACAAGGGAAAGATGCTTTGCAACATATTCCCTGCCAAAAAATGTGAATCAAAATAGAAAGAACAAAGCTAATAAAAATCCAATAGAAGTTCCAATTATAAATTTTAAGCTTCCGAAATAGTATAGGCTACTTAAATATTAAACCTTTGAAATGAGATTGTTCACATAAATTTTAGCCTCCATTGGAATGAACACTTATTCCTTAACCTCAGCAAATTGCAATTAAGAGCGTTTGCACTCTTAATTTATAAACCTCAGAAGCGTCGGGCCTTAAATCGTTAACCCTGTCTTGGTGCCATAGTTTTTAACCTGCGGATATTTGTTGAGACTTGCTAATTTTGTTGTTACCTCTTTGTTTTCCCTGTTTTGTCAGTGGATGCATGTGCAGTGCATAGAAATAACAAAAGAAACCAAAAAAAATATCGAAATGCATAGAAACCATGAAAATTATTTGTTAAAGATGTATGAAAATATTTGAAACAAACCCAAAAAGCTGTGTTTAAAAGAGAAAAATGAAATGGTGACAGCTAGATCCTCTGCATTTAACAAATCCTCAGAATGAAATCGTGCTTTAAGCTTATAATTATCATGAGACTACCAACTATGGCAGCAGTGGTAGCAAGCACGATTCTGATTCTGTTTTCCTTCTCATATGATCCTGATTTTGTTTTCCTTGTTGATATGGTCTATGGTTTCATGGGAGAAGAAGACCTTAACATAGCTTGATAGTTAAGGAAAGAGATCAACCAACTATTTTATTGTAATGGCTGCGGCCTTGACCATTGAATTTAAATTTGATGCCATTATTTTCAAAGGAAATCAATCATAGATTTTACAAAGAATAATACGAGGAGACTTGGGATTTTGTATGTTTCCAATGAATGCAAAACAGAGTGTCCACGTTATCCTTCAAAATATGTCAGGCCAGCGATGAAGAGGGTTTAAAGAAAGTAGATCATAGAGATCATAATATCGCCAAGAGAAAAGGAGATATGCTAGCTTGTTAAAGAAGGAACATTTATATAAAGTCAAATCAGATTTTGATAAAAGACTACCACATTGTTGAGGTTTGATAGTCAGCAAATGAATATACATCTGCATAAGATTACATTGGTCTTCCAAATCAACACCGTGTCTCCAGATCGATAAAGAAGTAGTGCCTGCCTTAAAATCGACCACGTATTGTCAAAGATGTCACAAAAACTACTACAGATAAAGTGCCATGGAGTATCTGTTGATCGTTTCACCAAATAGTTGGAGAAGATCATTAAAAATTGCAGTAAAGAAAAGGATCTGTAGGAAATTGGCGATCTACCAATGACAAGCACGCCAAATATTTGGCCGTCTTCTCAACCTCTGTGTCTCCTCCTACAGCCTTCAAGTAATACTTGGAAATAGAACATTGTGTGAACTGTTAAAACTAATGTCCGGTTTAAAATTTTTTAGATGTTAATATACTGTGCAAGAATTACCAAAGAAAGGTAGCGGTAGTAGGTGAGGAGCATCGGTAATCCAAAACTTTAAGGACAATCCATTCCATTGCAACAACTTCTTGTCGCTTAAATACGTTATTTGCGACTGTAAATGTTTCCTTCCTGATAGTGGAAACTAAATGCTCTAATTAATATATGTTTCATTTTCTAAGAAGTTTGGCGCGATTAAATTTAAAAAGCATTTTAATACTGTAATGATCTAAATGCATTTTAATACCGCAAATAGAACTTGAAAGAAATAATCTTTTGAAATTTATACCAATTTGTAGGTTGATTCTCTTCAATTATGATTGCAAGTGTCATGCAGGCGATACCCAGGACCTGTATATGAGTATCGTTTGTAAAAGTCCCTTTAGAAAAGAATCTGTCCAGTAAATTCGTGCTTAATAAGTGTTTCCCAATGAAGATGATACGAGGCTGTGTACTGCGCCACAGCAGAAGTTACGAATTAATTATTGAAACATCTAAGGACTTTTTCAAAATTCCAATTCAATTTAAATTGTGCAAAATTCTTGCCTCCACCATCCAGTTAACCATAAGAAGACGTTGTTTTCCTATGGCGTCGGTCAACTGAGTATTAATACAGTCCAACATATGACTTTGCAACGGAGGTTTCTTACACTCTCTTGCTTTAAATTTCTGAACTGTATCCTCGTCTTCATCCTCAGTGCACGTATAGTCCTGTAGATCAGTAGAAGAAACAAATTTGCAGAAGAAACAAAATCATTATGAATTGAAATTTCAAGAGTCTTGGCTTTTCACATATTGTTTCATGCAAACTCATTACAAATCTCCTTTAAATAATATTAATTTAATCCCTATCCCTTTTCCCATGAATAAAAGATGTTTGAACAAAAGTTTATTTCCAAAGTTGGTGATGAATTCAATATTTTAAATGATGTGGGTGATTGGAAACTGGTACAAGATATTGATTACAATGGTGGTTTGGTCTCTCTCCTATGCATATGCATGGTTAACGTGGTCATCCAACCCAAAATGAGTTCATAGTTATGTATTTGATTCTACAATGACTCTCATCCTCCTTCCCATGCACTGTTATTTTGAAAATCTAAGTTTGAAGGTCAAAGTTTGAAAAGACTTAGAGTTTGCAAACTGTTTTTGGATCTCAATAAGCAAATTGATCTTATTGTTTTGGTTGGAGTTGGAAATACCGATCTCAAAAAGTCTTTTAGTTCTTGACCACCATCTCCCACTCATAATCGAGCGAGCTCGTTGTTTTCTGTATAGTCAGGACTCAAACACATAACCATGCGTTGGAAATGTTTTTACATTTGTTAGCGTTTTTTTCTCGCATACACAAGTCGGTTCTCAACTGGGCATCAGTGACATTTTGAAAACCCTAATGGTGTAACCCACTACTCATAGTGATGTCCATGACCAGTTCTAGCAAACTCATGGTGGAATAAGGAAATGTTTGAAATCAAATTGTCTTGATAGCCGCAAGTACTATATGCCCTAACCAAGACCTGTAAGTTTCACCAAAAAATTGAGTACAATCTTGTGGATCTCATGGTCATTGATTTAAGCTTTACGAGTTCCTGATTCTCATTTTTTAGTGTCGAGAAGAGAATTTATTAACCTAAACATAAATTTCCTGAACTAACGTTACCTGCAAATAGTCCGAAAATGCTTCATTACCACGACGAGATTCTGCAAATTCTCGGCATGCCAGATCAGTTAAACTAAACGGAAGCTCCGACAGGCCATTGGAACCATTGGCAGAAGCATAACAGGAACTGGCACAGTGGCAAGGATTGAGGGCCGCACAACGCTAGAATCGGAAACTTTGTCTAGAGTCCGGCTTCTAGGTTTTCTGTTGGTTTGGAGACTGGAAGGAGAAATTCGTTGTTCTGAATAGACGAGTAAGGAATATGTTTTCCACCTTCAAGTTAGGCGGTACTGTTCCTGCACGAACACTATATGTGGAGTGGTGACAGTATGTATTCAAGACACGGGGGCAGTATGTGCTCTCCAATGGCTGATTGATCACCTCAATTGGGACACTTGAGAAAATCAATGATCTCATCTCTACGATTGGAGTAATGTCTTCTTATTTTCTGGCAATGCATGGCAATCAAAATGGTGATCAATGTTACTATTTTGTCATTTTCACATGTGTTCTCAGCAATTTCCTTTCCCAGTGCTCTGATATCTTTTTCCATGTAGAAACATTATCTCCACTGGATTCAACCTTTTTCGAATCTCCTCTGATATTTATGCAAACATGGTGATGGGGTGGCCAAATAAAAGTTTTGGCATTATCCTCCTTTTGTATAGGCTACGAATTGGTATTTTATTTTATGTCTTGCAATGCTTGAATTATCAATCTATCATTGATATCGGGAGAAGCAACAGTAATTCTATGACGGTAAGCCCTTGAATTCCATGGAAAAATTTGCACCATGTTGGGAACCTATGGCATCTCGTTTTGATTGTGAATCTTTGATTGGTGATTCGGTGATGTGAATGGTCTTTGTGATTCCTTTGAGCTTGTTTCCATTTACAGTCCCCTGAATAGGGGCTTGACTATTGGTACTACAGATCATGATCATCCGTCAGGTTCTGCCTGTGATGTTATCACATTTCATTGATGATAATAACACAAGATAAAGAGAAGAGATCGTTCATTGGCTCTTCAAGTGGCTGCTTCCACCAATTCCTCTCATGGATCAAGTATCTGCATGCTAAAGAAAGGAGGTTCTGACCCTTCTTCAGTCCCAACTGAAAATAAATTTTTGTATGCAGAAGCATCGTGCGGTTTTTTGTACTGATCTAAACTAACCCCCACGTCGAGATTTATCTGATTTCCGGATTGACTATGCCTATGAGTGTACACACCAAGAGTTTTTCCTCTGGAACTCAAGAATTTCGTTGATGGATCTACTTCTACATCATATGCATTTTTTCTTGAGCTGCAAAGTTGGCTGAAGGGAATTTTGGATGGCCATTCATTCATAACTTCAAGAGCAAAGAATGTTTGATTAACTAGGTGCATTCCCTGACTGAGCCTTTTCAGGTCTCTGTAATCAAGATTAGCGCTCCAAAAGAAGTAGATACACTGGAAGGATTCTATTTCCCATGGCAACACGAGCGAGTGGTTTTAGCCGAGCCTGATCATGATGATCATCGGATTTGAAAATATGTCCATAAGGTGTCTCTTCAAGTAAATTCACCAAGGCCTCCATACGAAGCAACCAGGTCGCTTTGTAAATTCCTTCTGTGTTTTTGTCACAACAAATATAGCACCAATTGGAAATCAAGAGACATGAAAGGATTTCATGCGCAATAGAGTTGTGCCATTTGAACTAACCTCCACGATATTCGTCATCAAGGAATGCCATGAATGAGGTGGTGTCACGGTGTGAGCCGCCACCTCAATTTCCACCCACCACTCATTCCGACGAATATGACAAAAAACGAAGCATCCTATGTGGGTTCAAAACTATTCAACGCCACAATGCACACTCCGAGAAAGCTCCTGGGAAGTCTCTGGTGTCCGTATAGACAGACAAAGCACACCGCTAGCTTCATCTTCTCACAAACAGACGTAGCCACCAGACACAACCGAATTGCAGGGACCGGACAGGACAGATGTAATTTTCTTGGTTTTAAAAATTAATTATATTTAATTTTAAATTATGAAAATAAAAATGTCTCATGCACGAATTTATGTCCTATCGGAGTTGTACTTATCCAATCAAAAACTCAAAATTTCATATTTTAAAAATTATTTTTATTTTTCACAATATTATGTTTAATATTAAAAATATTCAAAACATTACAAAACTATTAACAAATTTCGTTTCAAATTAAAAACTAATACAAGTCAAAGTATCCTTGCCTTAATAGAGAATAATAATATTGATGAGTTTGACAACTAATTTTTATTAATAAAATATACTATCTTTATATAATAAGTTTAAAAATTAAAAAAAAAACAAAATAATGAAATTTTATGAAAAGTAAATAAAAAAGAATTACCTAAGGAAAAAAAATAAATAAAAAAGAATTACAATTTGAGGAGTGATACGATTCTCATTCTCAAACTTGTGTTAACTTCTACAAGATTGCCATGTTAATAACTTCGAAAAGGTCGTCATTTTAAAATTATATGGAAAAAACAAAACTTTGGCTACGCATGGACGTAAACGGAAAGGCTCAAAGAAAATATTGAATAAAGGAAGAGAATAAAGAGAAACTTTGGTGTTCACGAAAATACGGGAAAGCCTGATTTTCATAAAAGCACCAGTGGTCTAGTGGTAGAATAGTACCCTGCCACGGTACAGACCCGGGTTCGATTCCCGGCTGGTGCAATATAGTTTTGAGCTTTTTAAATCATTTTACATTGTCAGGTTTGAAATTTTGAAATACATGATGTGCGTTCCTATTTTTAAAAATCTCATCTCACATTCGCATGGATTATTAGCATTACATGATTCATTATACAGAGTAAGCATTATAACATTATTGATCCATCTTATCTGCTGTCGTTGTAGTATAGTGGTAAGTATTCCCGCCTGTCACGCGGGTGACCCGGGTTCGATCCCCGGCAACGGGCGTATTTTCTCACGCAGTTAATGCGTTTTTCTGGAATACAGATGGAAATGGATGCTCTTAAGAGCTCATTCAGTTAGTAAAATGCAAAAAGCACGTACTGGAGGGTCCCAGGCGGGAGAGGGCTGTAATCGACTCCTCTAGTTCCGCATAAGTGTTCCAGGAGGCCTTGTTTTCCTTTTGAGGATGGTCAGTTGCTTGCAATTGTCAATCTTGCTCCAGCTTTGTAGGCTCACCTCTTCTCTTCCATTTCCCAAAGCAGTTTTCTAGCTATGTTTGGGGAGGGAAGGGGAAGGGAGGGGAGGCAGTTTTGAAGGTTCTAAGGGAAGGGGGAGTGGAGATGGTGTAAAGGAGATGGAGTCACACAAGGGAGGAGGGGATGGATGAATGTTAAGGAAGTTTCTTATGTGATTGCCTTTTACTTGCAAGCTCATCTTGCTAGTTTGAACGCAAATATGTACATATCCATTTTTAATCATTTCCATCTAACAAAGGAGTGTTAAATGCAAAGAGTGCATATCATGGGATATGATTGTTAGTTTTTTGTAATCTTTCTATGTGCTGAAAGATGATCTTGCTTTTTCTTATGTTGGCCCCTACATTAGCCATTACACTTTGCTTTTCTACTTAGATGTCGCTTACATGAAAGAGGCATACTTTGTTGAATCTTTCAAGAAAGGGTTTTATTATTTGGAGGGTCCTATTGATGCAATTTGAGGAAGATTGTGATTCATTTAGAAGGGTTGAGAGGATAATGTGAGAATCTCCAATATTGGGAACCGCCTAGGAGGTATTATCTCCTTAGAGTTTGATTCCTTGGAAGGCTTCAAGGGGTTCTACTTCGTTAGAGGTTGTTTCTCTTGTTGTCCATCAAGGACATAAATGATCCCTCAACACTCATGCATGCCACCCATAGATTTCCATTGAAGCTCCATTGGAGAATAGCATATGACAATGATGATGGAGAACATAAATTCTTCGTCCCCCAATCTCAATCTCCATTTTTCCATTATTGAAGGTTTGGCCTTTGCATATTTGGTTAATCTCCGAGGGAGTGCTAGAAGCTATCAATGCCAGAGGGAGTGCTTGTTTGTGGCTAACCAAATTTGTGAGTTTATATACTTGGGGAAGGAGATCCATTTTCTGGCCAACAAAGGGTGATTTTTAAGAAAGGCTGGTTAATCTTTGGGGTAGTGCTAGAAGCTATTGAAGGTAGTGAGAGTGCTTGTTTATGGCTAACCAAACATGTGAGGTTATGCACTTGGGGAAGGAGATCCATTTTTTGACCAACAAAGGGTGATTTTTAATAAGTGATAAATATACTTTCCTCTAATTGAAGAATAATTTATTCAAGTTTGCTTGGGGATTTATGTCGATATGCATAACCACAAGAGAAATTTGCCAAATGCTTTTTATGGTGTTGCTTTATAGGAAGAGATGGGATAATGTTTCCTCTGCATTGCTACACGTTATACAACTACATAGGCTTTCTAATCCTTTTTTTCTTTAGGTTGTGTGTTGTAAGGAGTTCATCATGAACTAGCAACCAATTGAATCACTTGATTTTTGGAAGGCAATCCTCATTCCAAACCTTCCGTTAAAGTTGAGAGTTAGATGGTTTATGTTGTTGAAGGAGGAGATGTTCATATCTCAACTTGACAATGTACCCTTTACTTGAGGAACCCCGTGATATTACATCACTTGGAGTTATGTGGAGAAGGAAAAGGCCTTTAGCAGTGGAAGAAGTAAGGACTTCAAGATACGAGCTACTAGACGGGACTTGTGAGCAATACCATCTATCCAACTGTATCCTTTTCCTAATCACATTTTGAGAGGTTGTTAGAGTATTGAGTTCTTTGGAAGTGAGCCATATTTTGAGAACGCATTTCAAACGTTAAACTTTTTGAGCATGAGCTATTTTAATATAAGGTCATAACTTTATAATAATATTATAGTGCTTTTTGTGGTATCATATTTTAATATTTGCAAAATTTCAATTTTATGTAACAAGGACTTTATTGTTTTTATTATTAACTTAAGCCTTAAGTTAGGGTCTTTACCTCTTTAGTATAAATAGTGGTTTCCCCTCTTTCATATGTATCTCTTAACAATTTATCAATATCATCAACAAATTTACTTCAATAAGTTTTTCTTCTTATTTGGATTTGCAAACGCAATCCACCATTAGATGTAAAAGTGCCTCCACTATTTGTTTTTCTTTTAATATTGTTTTGTTATTTTTATATAGGTATATTTCAGTTGCTTATGCACATGCAATACTAATGTCATATTAAGAACATGCACTCTACAAGTCCGTGTGCAAGCATAGATCAATTTTTAGTCTAGTTGTGCAACTAGAGCCCATGATTCCAAAAAAGACATGCTACAAATCCTAATATGTATTAAGGCAAAGTTGAATGGAAACTTCATAAAGTTTGAAGAGAAAATGATCCATAACATATGAACCCTAGACAAAAGGAAAATGAAACCAAAGACAAATACCTCAATCCACAACCCCAAATGATTTAGAGGGTAAGAGGAGGATGTAAACCCTTAAGGAACAAGAGGAAATACCCCCCAAACTTATCAATTACAACATGGGGCTGTCACAAGGGCCACTTTCAAACAATAAATTCAAATCACACAATATGATTTTTTAGGTGAAGTGGAAGTGCACACATGGCTAAGAAATATTAAACTTATTTACAAGCATAAAGATAAATTAAATTAAATTCTCTATCTCTATTCTTGAATTGCTTTGACAGATTCCCTCACAAATGATCCAAATTTCCAAAGCTTCCACTCAAGAATAGAATTATTGTGTTGTGAACCCAAGAAACCCTTTGTCTAAATTCTAGTTACAAAGGCATATCCATAAATCCTAACCTCACTATGGTACCAATGAAGAGTTTGATAAACACGTATAAGAAAAGTAATACCAACAGAATGTGAAATAAAAGAATAGCAATTACACATTCATGGAATGATACACAAGAATTATCTTAGAAACTCTTAACCAAGAAAACCATCCTAACAAAGAGCAACACCTCTCTCGATCTCATTGTAGTAACTCAATTGTTCACCATACAATATTTTAGGTATTTTGTAGTTTCAGTTAACGTTATTCCATTAACCTCGCGTCTATAATCAATTACCTTAATTGAGATAATATTACAATGAGCCAAAACCATACATTTTAATTAATCTTGAATTAAATGATATATAAAATAATTTATCTTGTGAAATATTTGGGCTGCCCAGGTTCGAAACTAGGTGGTAGTGGGAGGAGACACCAAAACAAATCCAACCATGATAAGGGTTGATGTTGCCTAGGTGCTCACTAAATCATCGAGTGATTTTGATGGCTTAGATGCCCCTGGGTCCCTATTTCTTAAATCGGCCACTCCCATAAGTTAGGAAGACTCACGCAAACAAAAAATACCAAACAAACAACTTGAGAAAAAGCAAGGTAATGAAAAAGAAAAACACACAACAGTGATAATTTCCATGATTTGTTATTTTGACGGTACCTAGAAACAATGGCTCCCGTTGATCCAACTGACTAAGAACCATTGGTTGTTACTAGGCGATGCAGGTTATTGTCCCGCAGAAGTCAATTAACTCTTTGCAAATGTTTGGTGTGTGTGTTGTATAGTAGTAGTTCTTGCGGTCAAAACTATACAATGCTCTGCAACGTCGTTTTCAGCCCAAACTTTGTGATCCGATCAGACTCACACAAAACGACGTCGTGTTTTCATACCATTAACTCTTTTTCTGATGTGTTGTGTTGCACGCACGTATTGGAGGATCAATTTCAGGAACTTTCAAACAAAACAAGCTACTTGGAAATATCTCCTGATACGTCATTCACATAATTGAAATTTGAATAACCAGGCTCGAGAGGAATCGACCTTTCTGTATGAAATGTTACAGGAGCCCTTGTTTTCATTTTCCTTTTGATGGTGCTCAGTTGCTTGCAATTGTCCATCTTGCTCTAACTTGTAGGCTTACCTCTTCTCTTCCATTTCCCCAAGCAGTTTTCTAGCTGTGTTTTCCCCCTTACGGATTGTAGAGCATTGTAAGTGAGATATCTCTGTATATCTCTGTAGAGCAGTGTAAGTACTAGTTATTGATGCTAAGGTTCCATTATAGATCCTACACCTCCCTTGTTAATGCATAATAGAAACAATGGCATCAACATGTATTCATTGTAACAGAGGTGGAGAAGAGAGAACTGAGGTGAAAGGGGAACATAGGTGGAGAGGAGAGAAATGAGGGGAAAGAGGAAAAAGGGAGAAGGGTATGGTGTGGGAGAGGGGTTAGAAGGTTCTAGGGAAAGAGAGGAAGGAGGAGTGTTGAAGGATGTTTTTTCCTTTTCTTATGTTACCCTTACATTAGACATTACATTTTGCTTCTCTATTTAGACGTCGCCTGACATTAACAAGTTTTGCTTTGTTGAATCTTTGGAGAAGGGATTCTATTCTTTGGAGGGTCCCATTGGTACAATATGAGGAGATTGTCACCCACTTTGAAGGGTTGAGAGGATAATGTGAGCATCTTAAATAATGATAACAACCAAAGAGGTAATGCCTCTTAATAGTTTGATTCCTTGGAAGGCTTCAAGGGGTTCTACTTCATTATTCGATTCTCTAATTCCCTAGGAAAAAGAGAGTTCTTGTTTCCCATCAAGGACATAAATGATCCCTCGACTCCTTCCCCCGCCCAAACCCATGCATGCCACCCCTATATTTCCTATTGAAGCTCCATTGGAGAATAACATATGACAATGTTGTTGGAGAATATAAATTTTTCGTCCCCCATTCCATTTTTCTATGATTGAAGGTTTGACCTTTGCATACTTAACTTATCTCCGAGGGAGTGCTAGAAGCTATCAAATCCAGAGGGAGTGCTTGTTTGTGGCTAACCAAATCTATGAGGTTATGCACTTGGGGAAGGAGATCCTTTTTCTAGCCAACAAAGGATGATTTTTAAGAAGTGATAGATATACTCTCTTATCATTTATGAAGAATTGATTCAAGTCTGCTTGGGGATTTATGTTGATCTACATATCCACAAGATAAATTTACCAAATGTTTTTTATGGTGTTGCATTATAGGAAGAGATGGGACACTATTTCCTCTAAATTTTGCACATTATACAACTACATAGGCTTGCTATTCCTTTTTTCTTTAGGTTGTGTGTTGTAAGGAGTTTATCATGACCTAACAACCAACTAAATGACATTATTTTTGGGAGGCAATCCTCATTCCAAACCTTCCCCTAAATTTGAGAGATAGTTGGGTTATGTTGTTGAAGGAGGCGATGTTCATATCCCTACTTGATAGTGTACCCTTTACTTGAGGAACCATGTGATAGTTACATTGCTTAGAGTTCTATGGAGAAGGGCAAAGCCTTTTAACAGTGGAACACGTAAGGAGGTCAACATACAAGCTATTAAAAAAGCGTTGAGATCAATTCCATCTATCCAATTGTTTTCATTTTCCTAGTCACAATTTGAGAGGTTTTCTAGACTATTGAGTTCTTTTGAAGTAAGCCATCCTTTGTTTTTTCAAACATTAAACTCTATGTACATGAACTATTTTGATATAAGCTCATGATTTTATAATAATATTCTAATCTTAAATCTAAATTGTAGTATCATATTTTAATATTTGCAAAATTCCACTTTTATGTAACAAGGATCTTATTGCTTTTATTTTTAACTTAAGCCTTAAGTTAGGGTTTTTACCTCTTTAATATAAATAGTGGTTTCCCCTCTCTCATATGTATCCCTTACCATTTGATCAATATCATCAACAAATTTACTTCAATAAAATTTTCCTTATATTTGGATTTGCAAATACAATCCACCATTAGATGTGTAGGTGCCCTCACTATTTGTTTTTCTTTTGATCTTGTTTTGGTATTCTTATATTTATATTTCAATTGCTTCTACACATGTGATAGTAATGTCATATTGAGAGAATGCACTCTACAAGTCCATGTGAAAGCATTGATCAATTTTCAATATGGTTGTGCAACGAGAGCCTATGCTTTCAACAAAGACATGGTGTAAATCCCATTATGTGTCAAGGAAAAGTTGAGTGGAAACTTCATAAGGTTTGAAGAAGAAATGAGCCATAATATGTGAACACTAGACAAAAGAACAATGGACCTAATGTTAAATACCTCAATCTATGGACCACAACCCCAAAATATTTAAAGGGTAAAAGAGGATGTAAACCCTCAATGAACAAGAGGAAACACCCCTCAAACTCATCAATTACAACAAGTAACTATAACAAGCCCACTTTCAAACTATAAATTCAAATCATACAATATGATTTTGTAGGTGAAGTGGAAGTGTAGACATGGCTAAGAAACATTAAGCTATCCTTTAAGAAAAAATTTATCTACACAAGTGAAAATAAAATAAAATAAATTCTCTATCTCTATTCTTGTTTTGTTTGCCATTTTCTCTCACAAATGATTCAATTATGCAAAGAATCCACTCAAGAATAGGTTTATCACAGACCTGAGATACTGTTTATCCAAACTTTAGGTACAAAGGAATCCCCATTAAGCCTAACCTAACTATGATACCAATGAAGAGTTATGTAAACATGCACAAGAAAAGAAATACCAACATAATTTAAACTAAAGCTATAACAATCATACATCCACACAATGATACACAAGAATTACCTTGGAAACCTTAAACCAAAAAAATCGGCCTAATAGAAGCCACACCTCTATCTCATTGTACCAACTCAATTGTTCACCATACAATACTTTAGGTATTTTAGTCCTATTCCATTAACCTAGATTAGATTTCATCTCTAGTTCCTTAACTAAGATAAGATTACAATTGGCCAAAACCATTGGTTGCAAAAACACAAAGAGGACTAAAACACATTTCCTAGGGGCCCATTGGTCCCCCAGGCCTCTCCAGCTGAGAGTGGGTGCCCCTCAGGTCCCCTTCATTCACAGGCCAACCCAAAATCTCCCACCAATATGTGGTTAAGTTTACTTGCAAAAAAAACAACACGTCCTCACTCTCAATCCTTGAGTACTAAGCATGTGGTGCTTGCTTCAACCCATAAAGATACTTGTCCAACCTTCAAATGTGGGACTTTGACCCACCCACCCCGAAACCTCTTGGTTGACTAATGTATATTTCGTCCTCAATCAAGCCATTTAGAAACATAGTTTTAACTTCCATCTGATATAAAGGCCAATAAAAAATTGATGCTAAAGATATAATTATGTTGATAGAAGCATACCTAGGAATTGGAGCAAACGTCTCCTCATTGTCAACTTTATCTCTCTAGAAGAATTCTCTCACCATGAACATGTCCTTGTACTTCTCAATGCTTCCATTAGCTACATAATTTTCCTTGTACAACAGTTAGAATCAATATATTATACCCACACTAGTCTTGGCACAAATGTTCACACATAATTCTTCAAAAAGGAGTTATACTCCTCTTCCATGTCATCCTACCATATCTGCTTTGAATTTGCCTCCTCAAAATTAGAAGGCTCTACATAAATGCAACATAACTAGGAAATTGTAGTGGGGTAATTCATTCAAAAAGAAGTGTTCAACTCTCCCTCTTTCTCTTATGTCTCCTACAATGTTTGGATAAGCCTTCTTGACTTCTTGGCTAAACTGAAAGGTAAATGGGTTGTTGTTCTCTCACTAGAACCTTGTTGATATCATTCTCATATTGTCATACTCTACAAATCAGCACATGGGGCAGCATTCATGTTACCCTCATCTGCCTCTATAAGATACTCCTTCAATTTAGAGGACCAAAAGTTGTCATCAAATTTAACATCTCAACTCACTATTGTCTTTTGTTGTGATTCAACATAGACTTTGTAAACCTTAGATAACTCACTGTAACCAACAAATATCAATCTTAGATCTCTTATCATTAGGAATATGAATATATTCAAGACAAACAAATACAAAAAAGTGTGATACTTGAGGCTTCTCACAAGTAAAAGCTTGTATTGTTGTCTTTAAATATCTTGTGGCAACATCCATTCATAATGTAGACAATTGTACTACATGCTTATGCCAAAAGATACATAAATAGATCTAAATCATGAATCGAATCCTTGTATTTATTTATGATGGACATATTATTCCCTTTGCAATCCCATTCTACTACGGGTTGTAAGGGACTATCAACTTGCTCTTGGTCCTAGCATCCTTGGAAAATGAATCAAAATCCTTCGAGGTGTATTGTCATCCATTGTCACATCTCAACACCTTAATTTTCTAATACACATGATTTTTCATGAGAGCTTTAAACTTGTTTAACTTTAGTAAAGGCTTCATTGTTATTCTTCATAAAGTAAATCCAAGTTTTCTAGAAAAATCATCGATGAAAGAAACATAATAGATGTTACATGTCAGTGAAGCTAAAGGCATAGGTCCACATACAACTAAATGGATCACATATAGAATCCATCTCAATATGTGCTCATTATTAGAGAAAGTATTCTTGGCCTTTTTTTTTAGTGCTCTATAGTGCAAGTGATAAAACCTCTTGTACCAACTCTCACATAGGTTGTAACCGTTATGCAAGAAAGCACCCTACTTCATTGGATCAATAAGAAATTTGTATACTTGGCCACCATCTCCAACATCTTTGGCCAAAAATGAACTAGGATAAGGGCCATGATATCTAATAATGACTTGTCGATCATCAAACTCAATCACACACCTAAGATTTCTCATGGATAACATTGAAATCACGTTCTTAGTTAAACTAGGAACATCAAATATATAATGAAGCTCAAAAACATCAAGTTAAGGCACGTAGAAGGAACCAAATGTCATACATATAATCAAATATGTGGCATCATCATTAAGCTCCACTTATATACTTTCCTCGTTCCCTTGAAGTTTCCTAAAATCCTTCTTATCAAAGGTCATTTGTCTATATGATCCAATGTCCACATACCACCCAACAACATAGGTGGTGTTAGTGGACAAGAACGACACCATGGAGAAGGTTATCTCAAGCATGGTCACATTTTCATCTAATCCAATTGAAGCTTATGTACTCTACTTGCGTTGTTAATTTCCCTTCCACTTCTTATTCTCAAGACATTGAGAATCATAGTTGCCATTCTTGTGGAATTTTACATACTTTACATGGCTTAAGTCTTTCTTCCCTAGGTGAGAAGATCTAGAATCTACCTCCTTCCCCTTCAACCCTTCTTGGATTCTCCTTTCTTGCCACCTTTCCTCATCTTTTTAATGAGGGATAGGTCCCAAATCTCCTCCACTTTGACTAAAATAATATCCAGTATGGCCTCCCCTGTATCCAAAGCATGAGTAAGTTTATCGTTGATTAATTTATTATAGTTTTTGAACTATATTCATGGTTTTTACAAAAAAACATGCTTCTAAATTTCTTAGCCAAGTCTCCAATTACTACTAAATTACAATGTGTATCCAGAATAATTGGTTTTATAGCACTGCTTGTTAGCTAAGAAGTTATCAAAAAAATGCATTCATAATGTCTCTTATTTAAAAAGATTTGACTATTGAAAGTTGATGCAATCTTCAGTGCAGCCCATTGAATGAGATTTCCAATCATTTTAAAAAATATGCAAAACAATAGTGTATTTGAGGAGTGAGAAATTCACACATGGTGCCAAGAAATTTAATCAATGATTGTTCAATCAATTTAAAAGAGGTCCAAGACCAAATAAAATGGGTAATCTCTAGAGTTCTAAAGTTGAATTTTCCAAAATCAAGATTGAATGAAACATGGATAAAATTAATTCAATCACCAAAACTTTAAAGTTGATTTTGACAGAAAACACAACTTAATTTCAGGATGGGGGTGTCTCATGCTCTACACTATTTGTGATGATATTTGTAGCGATCACCCATAAATGTACGAAAGCATCCCTTATGTTTGCCACCAGGTTTTCCTTGTAAAAATATATATACAAGAAACACAATTGATTTTTAAGATTTATTATGCCTTATTTTGATTGTCTTGCGGTGTTTATGAGTAAGTATTCAGCATTTGGAATTTTGTGATTGTGAACAGATCATTTAGATCATTAGCTTCAATAATTCCAAGGAGTCGATTATGATTAGATCGTCAAGGAGAAGATGCCACTTATTCACCATCCCCCCTTTGGTGGCACTATGTTTCAAGATAACCATGGGGATACAAGTATGGGATCAACATTAGTTAGAGTATGTCTTTGGTGGTTAATTCCAAGATCATTGAAGGAGAATCAACAACCTCTTCCACCACCCCCACCACTTATCTCCTTATTATTAACAATAATCTTAACAACACTAGTGGTGGATAGCGTAATGCAATGAGTGACATTGCATTTGTAAGAAAAATACCCCTTCAAGTGATGTTGTAGGTTTCCATAATGATGGTGGTGACAAGAAGCAATCAACACCTGGAAATTACAATGCCCAACTATGGGTCTTTTCTCCTTTGGGTTGTCTTATACAACATATTTTGCACCCATATATTGGAGTAGAATCCATAAGCAACATTGCTCATATTGGTACTCCTTGCGAGCAAAGAGAAACACTGGGTTTGAAAGTGGGTTTTAGCCATGTCCAGTCATGGGATGGTTGTCGAAGGTGAAATCTTATGGAATGAGAGGAGGATATTGCACTCTTTGGTGATAGTAAATAGGAGAATATTGAGAGTTTTAGTCATTTGATAGAAAAACTGGAGATCCTAGAAAATATTATTGGAATCCCTTAAATGCAAAAGGGCATACATACTCCATTGGGATTGCTATACTAAAATTATATAGAACACGTCATGCCAACCCTCTTAGGTAATTGTAGGTACAATCTCTCTCTCTCTCTCTCATGTGCACATGTGCATGCACCCCCCCGCTCCCCCCCCTTCACATATTTCCTTTTCATAGATTTTATATTTTGTGTATGAATTAGGTAATACATAGGTTAGCATATTCTTATTTAGTGCTTATCCAAAGTTTACCATGTTCTTATCTAATGTTTATTCAACATTTACATGCCATGTTTTTGTTGAATTAGATCTAGGTTTACCCTCCCACTAATTTTCAAGAGACTTTATCACCTCTCATTAAAGAATAAGTCTCCACTCTCATGGGTATTTCAAGTCCTAGGGTCACACAGTATGTATCATTTTAACACATTAGCATACCCAATGAATATGTACTTGGCTAACTTATTGTTGGCATACCCAATGAATATGTACTTGGTTGACTTATCATTAATTTGTACCTCTTCAATTCCGGGACCATCATATATGAATCACATCGAAACACACACACACACACACACACACAACTTAATGGTACTTAAAAGACATGTCATTGACATTTTTGAAATCTTTAATGACAACTATTAGACATCTTTAACATTGGGTGGGCATCAAGACACATTGTACCAACATTGGTGGAGCATTAACCATAGCCCAAACATCGACCTAACATCAATTCAAAGATGTTATAAATAGTAAGATTGTCAATCTAATTGGTTTTCATAGGCTCATACATGTCGGTTTGACTTAATCAGTTGTCGATTTAATATCGAAAAACGGACATCTTATCACATTATCTCTATTCTCTCATATGTTAGTGTCAAGTCACATGTTTGACAAATATAGTGTAAAGTCACATATTTGACAAATATATCGTACTTAATTTGACATTACAAACTCAATGTTTATTTAGCATATGCTTATCCAATGATTATCCGATGTTTTTGAATTAACATTAAATTTCAACACCAAATATAGTAAAACATTTTTCAAAATGCTTGCTATCGGGGAAATGGAAATGTTTGAGAAAAACGGCACTGTGAAGACAAACTTGGGAAGGGTAACCAACTAGGGGGAATTGAGAAAGAATTTATTGAGCATTAACATATCATTTTAAAATCCCAAGACATGATTGATGCACAAATTTTGTCTATGTAAACATGCATTGACCTTATACATCAGTTGGAAAATCTAAGCTATTTCCACCTCATGAGCCATCAGTGTATTTCCAAGCCTTCTTGTATATCCAGTATTGTAATCATCATCATTATCACAATTTTCACAATTAATTGTATCTGCTACGAACATAAAATAAGATAATAATTAAATAATTAATAATTAGGTTAACTAAGGTTAGGTTATGAAATGAGGTGTCTCCTCAACATCAAATGCCGAGCCATATTTAAGGCAGGGCCATCATTGTAACATATCATCTTTTATCCTATCATCTTATATATTATTCTTACTTATTATCCAATATGAGAGTCGGATTCGACTATTAACCCTTAACCGGACACGGTTAACTTAGTGAACGGATACGTTCACTGCATTTGGTATCAGAGCTTCATGCTTGATCCGGCCATTGGCCATCATCTCAGAGCTTCTTTGAATTTTGGCTTTTAGCCATAAAATTCTAGGGTTTCCCTAAATCAACCACACCCATTGTATCAGAGTTTCTCTGTTAAAAGTATTTGATCAAACTTTTACTGGCCCTTGGCCATCCACAGTAAAAGAAAAATTAAATGTTGCAGGTCTGAAGAAAGAAATAACAGAATAGCAAGAAGAAGAGTTTTATAGAAGAAGAAGAAAAATATTCACTGCACATTAAAAAGCTAGTGAAGGAAACATATAAAGACTCACTGCAATTAATGTGGAAAACAACTCGTTGTTATCACGCCACTGCCAGTGCCTAAGAAATTCTATCCGCCTGCCATCATTAACTACCAGTCCCACGACCTGTTGGGAACGTCATACATTTCCAGTATTTCAGAGCCACACGACAGTCATAATTCCAATCGAGCCAACACTAAAAAAAAAAAAACCAGCCACCATTTGAAGCATCCAACTATCCAAACATCTCTCGTCCATCCCCTGCTCACACCCCCCCCATCCACCTCTCATCCGCTTGCGTCCCATCTGCTCACGCTCTCCCGCCCACCTCTCGTCTAGCCCCCGCCACCTACGCACTCCAGTGATCCATCCCACACACACCCTGCGCTGCTCCTACCCTCTGCTATGACCTCCTGCTGCTCCTCCTCCCTCCCGCTACGCCCTAACGCCCCCACCATCCGCTTGCTCACGCATCTGCTCCACCATCATCCACCACCGCCTGCACGCTTCCTCCCCACTTCCATCCGTCACTGCCCCCACCTGCTGCATCCATCACCCCCTCCTTCCACCTTGCTCCTCCATGCCAGCTCCTCCTGCAATCCTCCCCGCTCAATCACTCCCGCCTTCCATAGAAACCCTACAAAAAAAAAATAAAAAAAAATAATAAACAATATAATAATAATATTATATTTGTTTAGATATTTTGATTTAAAAAAAAAACTATATATTAAATTATATATATATAGTTTATAAAACCATTAATATTATTAATTAATTAATTAATAATTATTATTATATAAAAAAAAATATTATTATTTTGAAATAATAAATTTTTTTTTTTTGAAAAAAAAAAGTTATTTAACATAATACAAAAGAAAAAAAAAGAAAGAGATAATAATAATAAAAAAAGAGATATAATATTATTATTTTATTAAAATAATAATTACCTAAAAAAAAAAAAGAAAAAAAAAAGAAAGTGATAAGAAGTATTGAAGAAGACAAAATCGAGAAAAAGACAAAGAAGACAAAACGAAGAAAAAAGACAACAAGTGAAGATCTAGCAAAGACCATCCATCATTGGATAAGTCAAGTCAAAGAAAGACGACCAAGTTTAAGAAAGACTCATCAAAGAAATCAAAGAAGATCATCCCACCGTCGAATAAGTCAGAAACCATGGAAGCCGATTTGCGAGAAAAATTAGAAGCCACGTTAAAATGTTATCGAAAAGACAATGAAGAATTGCGCGACATAAATAACAGTTCAGAAATAAGAATTGAATTACAAGAAAGGTACAATGAAATAAAAATCTCTGACCAGGAAAGGCGTATAGAAAAATTGTATGCACAAATTGATGAATTAAAAGCCGAAAATAAATTCAATCAGAGGTTAGGAAATCAAGATATAAAGAAGGAAATAAATAATTACGAAGCAGAAATAATACGCTTGAACAAAATCATTAGCGACAAAGATGAAGAACTAATGCAGTTACAACATAAATTAGAAAGTCAAGAATCAGAGGTCGGTCAGTGTCGACAACGGATAAAAGTTCTTCAACAACAAAATGACGACTCTAAAAAGACACATAAGTTAGAGATCGCGAAGAGTAATAAAGCATTATCTAACAATGCTGAAGAAATTTTTAGACTAAGAAATCATAACAAGATACTAGTCACAAAAATTAAGAAGTTGAAAAATAGTCGAAAGATAGAACAATCTATGGACGACATTGAAGGGAAACTTCTAAACAAGCAGGAAGAAAATAGTTGTATTAGAAGTCATAATGAAGATCTTAAGGAACAACTTAAGACATCTGAAGATGACAGAAAATCGCAAGTCGAATTGATTAAGAAGTTTCAAAATGATAATAGGTAGTTAGAAAACAAGTTGGAAAAGATACAGAACAAAAACTTAAATCCTCAAGAGACGAAAATACAACTTCCAACTCAGATCAATGCTCTAAAGGCGACATTCGTAAACAAAAATGACATCGTGAAAGTTCCCTATCGACACCCCAACCATAAAAACCGATATTTGAAAAAGTGGGAAATGTCGAAAGATAATGGTATTAATGTGATCAAATCTCCTGACGACACATCAGTAGGGAATCCCATCAGTCCACAACAAATCAATTTGGGATGGATTGATCCGTCGACATATCAGAAGTTATGTTCGACTCTTAGCAATTCGTATCGACATGTTTCGTCATCTATGACACCACATAAAATGATGCAGAAACATTAAAAGGCTTTGAGGACAAAGCCTTTCTAAGAGAGTGGCAATGCTACGAACATAAAATAAGATAATAATTAAATAATTAATAATTAGGTTAACTAAAGTTAGGTTATGAAATGAGATGTCTCCTCAACATCAAATGCCGAGCCATATTTAAGGCAGGGCCATCATTGTAACATATCATCTTTTATCCTATCATCTTTATATATTATTCTTATTTATTATCCAATATGAGAGTCGGATTTGACTATTAACCCTTAACTGGACACGGTTAACTTAGTGAACGGATACGTTCACTACATTTGGTATCAGAGCTTCGTGCTTGATTCGGCCTTTGGCCATCATCTCAGAGCTTCTTTGAATTTTGGCTTTTAGCCATAAAATTCTAGGGTTTCCCTAAATCAACCACACCCATTGTATCAGAGTTTCTCTGTTAAAAGTATTTGATCAAACTTTTACTGGCCCTTGGCCATCCACAATATAAAAAAAATTAAATGTTGCAGATCTGAAGAAAGAAATAACAGAATAGCAAGAAGAAGAGTTTTATAGAAGAAGAAGAAAAATATTCATTGCACATTAAAAAGAAAGTGAAGTAAACAAATAAAGACTCGCTGCAATTAATGTGGAAAACAGCTCATTGTTATCACGCCACTGCCATTCCCTAAGAAATTCTATCCGCCTGCCATCATTAACTACCAGTCCCACGACCTATTGGGAACGTCATACATTTCCAGTATTTCAGAGCCACACGACAGTCATAATTCCAATCGAGCCAACACTAAAAAAAAACCATCCACCGTTTGAAGCATCCAACTATCCAAACATCTCTCGTCCAACCCCTGCTCACACCCCCCCATCAAACTCTCATCCGCTCGCGTCCCATCTGCTCACGCTCTCCTGCCCACCTCTCGTCCAGCCCCCGCCACCTCCGCACTCCAGCGATCCATCCCACACACACCCCGCGCTGCTCCTACCCTCTGCTGCGACCTCCTGCTGCTCCTCCTCCCTCCCGCTACGCCCTAACGCCCCCACCATCCGCTTGCTCACGCGTCTGCTCCACCATCATCCACCACCGCCTGCACGCTTCCTCCCCACTTCCATCTGCCACTGCCCCCCACCTGCTGCGTCCAGCACCCCCTCCTTCCTCCTTGCTCCTCCATGCCAGCTCCTCCTGCAATCCTTCCCGCTCAATCACTCCCGCCTTCCATAGAAACCCTACAAAAAAAAAATTAAATTAAATAATAAACAATATAATAATAATATTATATTTGTTTAGATATTTTGATTTAAAAAAAATAACTATATATTAAATTATATATATATAGTTTATAAAACCATTAATATTAATAATATTATTAATTAATTAATTAATAATTATTATTATATAAAAAAAATATTATTATTTTGAAATAATAATAATTTTTTTTTTGAAAAAAAAATGTTATTTAACATAATACGAAGAAAAAAAAAGAAAGAGATAATAATAAAAAAAAAGAGAGAGATATAATATTATTATTTTATTAAAATAATAATTACTTAAAAAAAAAGAAAAAAAAGAAAGAAAGAGATAAGAAGTATTGAAGAAGACAAAATCGAGAAAAAGACAAAGAAGACAAAACGAAAAAAAAAAAGACAACAAGTGAAGATCTAGCAAATACTATCCATCTTTGGATAAGTCAAGTCAAAGAAAGACGAACAAGTTTAAGAAAGACTCATCAAAGAAATCAAAGAAGATCATCCCACCGTCGAATAAGTCAGAAACCATGGAAGCCGATTTGCGAGAAAAATTAGAAGCCACGTTAAAACGTTATCGAAAAGACAATGAAGAATTGCGCGACATAAATAACAGTTCAGAAATAAGAATTGAATTACAAGAAAGGTACAATGAAATAAAAATCTCTGACCATGAAAGGCGTATAGAAAAATTGTATGCGCAAATTGATGAATTAAAAGCCGAAAATAAATTCAAGCAGAGGTTAGGAAATCAAGATATAAAGAAGGAAATAAATAATTACGAAGCATAAATAATACGCTTGAACAGAATCATTAGTGACAAAGATGAAGAACTAATGCAGTTACGACATAAATTAGAAAGTCAAGAATCAGAGGTCGGTCAGTGTCGACAACAGATAAAAGTTCTTCAACAACAAAATGACGACTCTAAAAAGACACATAAGTTAGAGATCGCGAAGAGTAATAAAGCATTATCTAACAATGCTGAAGAAATTTTTAGACTAAGAAATCATAACAAGATACTAGTCACAAAAATTAAGAAGTTGAAAAATAGTCGAAAGATAGAACAATCTATGGACGACATTGAAGGGAAACTTCTAGACAAGCAGGAAGAAAATAGTTGTATTAGAAGTCATAATGAAGATCTTAAGGAACAACTTAAGACATCTGAAGATGACAGAAAATCGCAAGTCGAATTGATTAAGAAGTTTCAAAATGATAATAGGCAGTTAGAAAACAAGTTGGAAAAGATATAGAACAAAAACTTAAATCCTCAAGAGACAAAAATACAACTTCCAAATCAGATCAATGCTCTAAAGGCGACATTCGTAAAATAAAATGACATCGTGAAAGTTCCCTATCGACACCCCAACCATAAAAACCGATATTTGAAAAAGTGGGAAATGTCGAAAGATAATGGTACTAATGTGATCAAATCTCCTGACGACACATTAGTAGGGAATCCCATCAGTCCACAACAAATCAATTTGGGATGGATTGATCCGTCGACATATAAGAAGTTATGTTCGACTCTTAGCAATTCGTATCGACATGTTTCGTCATCTATGACACCACATAAAATGATGCAGAAACATTATAAGGCTTTGAGGACAAAGCCTTTCTAAGAGAGTGGCAATGCTACGAACATAAAATAAGATAATAATTAAATAATTAATAATTAGGTTAACTAAAGTTAGGTTATGAAATGAGGTGTCTCCTCAACATCAAATGTCGAGCCATATTTAGGCAGGGCCATCATTGTAACATATCATCTTTTATCCTATCATCTTATATATTATTCTTACTTATTATCCAATATGAGAGTCAGATTCGACTATTAACCCTTAACCGGACACGGTTATCTTAGTGAACGGATACATTCACTGCAGTATCTCTGCTCAACTCCTCAATAGGATAATTCCTTCATTACATATCTACTATTCCCACCTCGTTAGCCATCAATAAGCATTGCCACAATTGGTCTATCTTACTGCTTCAAGGAATACACCATTTGTTTTCTTAGTTGTTCCCCAATTGCTCTATCTTCCTGCTTCAAGGAATACACCATTTGGACCTAGAGTTCGAAGTGATTTTATGGTTGAAACATACCGTGCTAATATATCATTATTTGAAGCAACAAAGAAATGAATCAATGAACTTTTCACGCTGGCCAGTATTGTCCAATCATTGTTTTAAATCCTTTAGGCCGTCGTCACTCTCAGGGTCATCTACAATGATGTCAAAGTTGGTTGATTCACAAATCTAGCAATGTTTCATATGTTGAGAAAATAATCTTTGTCTCGATGCCTTCACCTGTAGTTGAAGCACAATAGTGATTACAGTCTCCTTTGGAAGCAAATGTTTACAACTTGCCAAGCTCTCATGAGCCTCTAAAATTTAGTTTTGCAATCCTTTCTTCAACCTGGAAATTACAAGAACTAATCTAAAATCTGAATGTTAAAAGAAAGAATATATCATTCATTGACATGGAGGACAAAATGCATAGTAGTTATGAACAAGAATACGCACCGGCCCAATCTAATCCAGAACAGAGCATCTATATATCTATATCTATATCTATATATGAAATACAATCAAATGCTAAAAAAATTGGGCATGAGCATTCTGTTGTATTATTTCCTTCAACGTTCTATACAAAAACAAAGCTAACTCAACCAACTACACCCACATAATAAATTATTATTCTCAATAACAAATGAAATGGAGGTTTTTTTTCCCTAAATACATGGCGTCTAGAGTCTTCCCTTGATGTCGGTGGGAGGATGGCTTCATCGAGAAGATTCTGATCATTTAATTCGATGGCTAGGTTCTTAACTACCAGGCAAAATTGGTGAATGACTTGGCACTGTGGGTGAGATGGATTTCAATGGGTTCAATAGTTCATGTTTGTTGCATTTGGTTTCACCAACCAACATTCTCCCACTTGAAATCAAATGGAGGCTCTGGTTTGTTGTTCATCTAAATATTGTGCATCAGGTTACAACCAAGCCTGTTAGGCTTCTACAAAGCTATTGTTTGTCTCTTGGAAAGTTTTAGTCAACATGTTAGAAAGATTCTCAGAAGTATGAATATTTTCTAGATGTAGATTCCCTTCTTCCAATACTTAGCGGATCCAATGGTACTTCAGATCAACGTGTTTGGTCCTTGAGTGAAATACTGGGTTTTTCGACAAGCGAATAACACTTTGACTGTCACAATGTAGCACATACTTGTCTTGCTTAATTCCTAGCTCTCATATGAATTGTTGCATACATAATATCTCTTTGCAAGCCCTGCTGTAGCTATGTATTCTGGCTCAGTTGTGGAGAGAGATACAACCTTTTCTAGCCTATATACCCAAGATATTGCAACACCTGCAAATGTATACAAGTAACCACTGTTGGAATTTCTAGTGTCCACATCTCCAGCCATATTTTCATCTATAAATCCTTCAAGCACAATATCATTATTTCCAAAACATAAACAATAATTACTAGTACCTTTGAGATACCTTAAGATCCACTCTACCGCCTGCCAATGTTGTTTTCCCAGATTGGCAAGGAATCTGCTCACTACTCCCACTAAAATTGCAATGTCTGGTCGTGTACATACCATGGCATACATTAAGCTGCAAACTGCAGAATAATAGAGAATTTTACTCATTTCCTCCTTCTCCTTGTCATTGCAAGGGCACAAATCAACGCTCAATTTGAAGTGGGAGCAGGTGCTCCAATTGGCTTGGCATCCTTCATGTTGAACTTGTTAAGCACCTTCTCAATATATTTTTCTTATGATAGCCAAAACCTTTTATTCTTTTTGTCATGTATGATCCTCATGCCCAATATTTGTTGTGCTTGGCCCAAATCAGTCATTGCAAATTGATTGCCCAAGTCCTTCTTCAACCTATTAATCATGCTCTTATCATGCCCAACAATTAGAATGTCATCCACATATAGCAATAAAATAATAAACTTTTATTGGTCATACTTCTTAATGTAAACACAGTGATCATCATATATCCTTCTAAAACCATGCTCCAACATGAATGAATCAAAATTCTTATACCATTGGCAAGGTCCTTGTTTCATCCCATAGAGGCTCTTCTTCAACCTACAAACCAAGTTTTCTTTACCTTTTATTTTGAATCCTTTCGGCTGCTCCATCTAGATCTCTTCCTCCAATTCTGTATGAAGGAAGGTTGTCTCCACGTCTAACTGTTCACATTCCAAGTCTAAAGCAACAACAAGACCAAGAATAACTCTAATGGATGACATTTTAAGAACATGTGAAAAAATTTCATTGAAGTCAATACCTTATTTTTGGGCAAGTCCTTTTACCACCAACCTTGCCATGTACCTGTCCTTCTTCCCTTCACCCTCATGCTTGATCTTGTATACCCACTTATTTTGAAGAGGTTTTCTTCATTTTAGAAACTTTACTAGCTCCCATGTTTTGTTCTCCAACAGTGAATCCATTTATTTATGCATGGCTTTCTTCCAATCTTTGCTATGCTCATCATCACAAGCCTCTTGAAAACAATGAGGTTCACCTTCATTAGTTAATAAAACATAATTTAAGGTAAGATACCTTTGTGATGGATTATGAGTCCTAGAGGACCTGTGAACCAGCTGTGGTGGTATATTTTTCAATTGGATCTCTTACAAGGGTTGCTACAAGACTTCTTCTTCCTAATGTCCATCATTTTTTGCTGGTTGTCCATCATTTTCAGCTTGTTGTCCATCATTTCCTTGCAACAGTGGCATGTTTTATTATTGTTCTACAAATCTATCAACATTTTTCTTGACCTCCATATCACTTGTAGGCCTCTTAAACATTTCTAACTCATTAAATATAACATCTCCGCTTATAATAACTTTGCATTTACCCGGATCCCATAAGCGGTAACCAAAATCACCATTTGCATATCCCAGGAAAATACATTTGACTGATTTATTGTCTAACTTAGTTCTATGCTCTTTGGGAATATGCACAAATGCTTCTCATCCAATTTTTTTAAGGTGAGAATAGTTCACCTTCTTGCCGGTCCAAACTTCTTTAGGAATGCCACCGTCCAAGGTTGTAGTAGGTGATCGATTAGTCAGGTAACATGTTGTCTTAACTGATTCTACCCAAAAATGCTTCTCCAACCTAGAATTTGACAACATGCTCCTCACTTTCTCCATGATGGCGCGGTTCATCCTTTTTGTAGTACCATTCTGTTGAGGAGTACCATGGACAATCTTCTCATGCTTTGTGCCAAACCTGTTGCAATGATCCTTGAAAGCATTAGAGCAATATTCTCCACCATTATGTATCCTCAAGCACTTGAGTAGTTTTTTAGTCTCTCTTTCAACGCCAGCATGAAATTTTTAAAATATTTCAAGTACCTCATTCTTTCCTTTCATGGGATAGGCCCAAAACTTCCTCAATGCATCATCTATAAAAGTTATAAAATATGGGGCTCCTCCTAGAGATTTACTATTGACTTGCCCAAACACATCGGAGTGTACCAATTCCAAGAATTGTTTTTCCTTCATGGCCTCCTCTCATAAATGAGACTCTATTTTTCCTACCATGTATACAATGCTCACAAAGATCAAGTTCATAAGATTTCAAACCTGGCATCATATTTTTTCCAACAAGTATTTTTAGGCCCTTTTTGCTCATCTATCCCAAGCATTTGTACCATAAATCTGGTGAGGTTCCTTCTTTTGCAACAACAACCACATGTGATTTTCTTGTTGTTTCTCTTAAGGTATACAATGTCCCTATCTTAATTCCTTTAGCCATGACCAATGCCCCTTTGTTGACTTTCCAACCACTCTTTCCAAAACTTGTGGAGAAACCTTCCCACTGAGATTAGGCTCATGTGTGGATTCAGACATATCCCACTCCAACAATATTACAAAAATGATTGTTTCCCAAATGTACTCTACCATAGTCTCCAATTTCATATGAAACAAAATTGGTTTTGCATGGAGTAACATGGTGAGATGCTCCAGAGTCAAGAATCCAATCAATAATGCTACTGGAAGTATGTAAGCATGCTTATTATGTTTAAATAGTAAATAAAACATCACCATCTGAAGCTATAACAATGGTCTCACCTTCATTTGTGTTGGCAGATTTCTGATTTGTGCTGGTTGATTTTGGCTCATTTTGTTCTCTCTTCCATATCCGATACTCGCTTTTCATGTATCATTGTTTTCCATGGTGATATCAAGTAAGTCCGCCTCTTCTTGATTTTGATCTTCCCCTTGACTTGGAATGCGCTGCATATTTCTATAAATTTTCCTTCCACGATCAACTATGGTTAGAGCTTCTCCTCCTTGGTTTTCCGTGACTAATTTTTGTTTCAGATCCTCATTCATTAAGTTGCCACTAACATCATCGAACTTCAAGGTCCCTATTTTTCTTATTTTTTATTTCCTTGAAATAATAATGATAATACACCATTCCTTCCCCGCAAGTTGGTGATTAACTAGCAAGTCGTATTAATAATACTATGGATTACATACACCCATCGACGTATATCAAACACTTTTAAATGTGTATCCATGGTTGATATACATCGATCGACATATATAAGCCATATTATTATTAATATGGCTTGGTTACCTATGGCTGACCATGATTGTTTATAATTGATTATGGTTGGTAATTGTTATTCGTGGATGAGCATGGCTGTTCACGTTTGACTATGGTTTATTATGGTTATTCATGGATGAGCATGGTTGATGTCTGTTAACCATGCTTAAAAGTCAACCATAGTCAACCATGGTCAATTCAACCATATTCAACCAAGAATTGAAGTCAACCTTACTTAAACTTCAACCATAGTCAACCATGGTCAACCATGGGCATAGTCAATGTAATATTAATATACTTAAATTTAATGTCAACAATGCCTAAACAATGGTCACCCATGGTGCAAAGTCAACCTTGGTTTTAATTCAGCGATGAATTGAAGTCAACCATGCCCAAACAATAGTCAACCATAATTTAACAAAGGTTAACCCAAGTCAACCAGGGTTAAACAAAGTCAACCACATATTGAATTCAACTTTGGATAATTGAAGTCAACTATGTATTGAAGTCAACCTTGATTAAAATTCAACCATGGTCAATTCATATTCATCTATAGTCAACCATGGTCAATTAAAAGTCATCCATAGTCAACCATGGTGAAACAAAGTCAATGTTACATAACTAAACTCAATGATTCGTAACCAAGTTTCACTAAATTAAGCCATGGTTAACACAAGTTGAATAATAGTCTACCATGGTGCATTCCTTAGATGATCAAAGTGAACCATGGTGCATTCCTTAGCTGAGAAAATCCAACCTCGTTTAGTAATGTTAACCATAGTTAGCTAAAGTCAAACATAGTCGACCATGGTTCACTAAAATAAATTATGGTCGGACAATATTCACCCATGATTTACTATGGTCAAACTCGGTCAAAACTACACAACTAAGATTCACTAAACAAACTCAACAATATAGAACCAATGTTCACTAAACTAAACCATGGTTATCCAAATTCCAACAATAGTCAACCAAAGTTTTTCTAAAGTTGACCATGGTTAACTATGGTTAAACTAGGTCAACTATAATTTAACACCCTTCATTAACCATGGTAAATATTGGCTGAGCATCATCAAGCTTAGCTAAGAAAAGTCAACCATAGTTAACTAAATTCAAACATAGCCAACCATAAATCATAGAAATTAACCATGGTCAAACATGCTCAACCATGTTTAAACATAGTTAACCATGTTTAACTAAATTCAATAATGAAATCCATAGTCAACCATTATCAACCATGGTCAATGACATATAAACATGGTCTCACATAATCAAACATGCATAATCATGGTAAATGAAGTAATCCATAGTTAAGATTGGTTTGTTAACCATGGTGAAATAGAGCCAATGTTACCTAAATAGATTACATCATACACAACCAAACTTCACTTAAGTAACTCGTGGTTAACCAAAGTCAAACAATAGTCAACCATGGTTCATTCCTTAACTAAGAAGTCAAACATGGATGGAATTCAACCTTGCTTAAAATTCAATTATGGATTGAATTCAACTGTGGACTGAAGTCAACCTTGGGTTGAAGTCAACTTTACTTAAAAGTCAACTATGGATTGAAGTCAACTATTGATTGAAGTTAACCATGGATTGAAGTCAACCTTGGATTAAATGCAACCTTGGATTGAAGTCAACCTTGAAGTAAACCTTGGATTGAATTCAAACTTGAAGGCAACCATGGATTGAAGTCAACCATGGATTGAAGTTAACCTTTGATTGAAGTCAAACTTAGATTCAAGTCAACCTTGGATTGAAGTCGACCTTGTGTTGAAGTCAACCTTGGATTGAAGTCAACCTTGAAGCAAACCTTGAATTGAAGTCAACCTTGGATTTAATTCAACCATGAACTATTATTATTTATGGATTGAAGTCACCCATGGTTCAAAGTCAACCTTTCTTAATAGTAAATTAAGGTTAAAAGTCAACTATGGATTGAAGTAAACCATGTTTCAAAGTTGACCTTACTTAAGTCAACCAGGGATCAAAGTCAACCTTGCATAAAAGTCAACTAGGGCTTGAATTTAACCTTGCTTAAATTTTAACTATGTATTGAATTCAACCATTGTTCTAATTCAATCAACCACTTCTGACGTCAACCATGGTTCAAATTCAACCATGATGCAATCATAGTTAACTATCTTCAACCATGGTCAACCATGATACAACCATAATTTACCATGATGCACTAAAGCCAACCATAATTAACCATAGTCAAGCACGATTGACTAAATTCAACCATGCCCTAACAATGTTCAACCATATTTTAATATAGTAAAACATTATTTAATGTCAACCATGAACAAACAATGACCAGTCGTGGTTTAAAGTCAATCATAATCTATAATGATGCAACCATAGTCAACTATAGTTATTCATACTACCCTAAAGTCAAGCATGCGAAAACATTGGTCAACCATGGTTTAATATGGTCAAACTTAGTCAATCATCATTTGAAACCCTTTATTGACCATGGTTAGTGATGGTCTAAGAATAGTCAAACATTGTAATCCATGGTCTAACATTTTTTTACAATGTTTCTCTTCGTTATGTCAACCATGGTTAACTAAACTGAACCATGCCTACCCAATGATTAACCATGGTTTAAAATCAACCATGGCTCAAGATAAACCATGATGCAATCATAATTAACTATCATCAGCCATGGTTGACCATGATACAATCATAATCTACCATGATGCCCTAAAGTCAACCATAATCAACTATAGTCAAGCAAGATGGACTAAAGTCAACATGCCCTAACAATGGTCAACCATGGTTTAATATGGTAAACAATAGTTTAATGTCAACCATGAACAAACAATGCTCAATCATGGTTTAAAGTCAACCATAGTCTACAATGATGCAAGCATATTCAATTATAGTTAATCATGCTACCCTAAAATCAAGCATGTGAAAACATTGGTTAACCATGGTTTAATATGGTCAAACTTAGTCAATCATTATTTGAAACCCTTTATTGACCATGGTTAGTGATGGTCTAACCATAGTCAAACATTGTAATCCATTGTCTAACAATGGTCAACAACGATTCTCCTCGTTATGTCAACCATGGTCGACGATGGTCTAACATGGTCTTCCACAACTAACCAAAGTCAACCATGGTTCATTGAGGTCAAGCATAGTTAACCAACATGAACCATGGTTAAGCATGCTTAACCAAAGTTAACCATGGTTAACAATGAGATTTCATCAACCATGGTTGAACATAGTCAACCATGGTTAACTAAGTGAGCCATGCCTACCCAATGGTTAGCCATGGTTTAAAGTCAACCCATAATTTTACACCCTGTGTCGACCATGGTTAACCAACATCCGCAAATTCAAGATTACAATAGTTGACCATGACTAACAGTCAACTACAAAAAAAATAAATTTATGCATTTATTTACTTATATTTATTTATTTTGATTTTTTTTCATTTATTTATTTCTTATTTACGGGTAATTTTGGGGGGATTCGAACACGTGATCTTCCATTTACAACCGATTACAACTTCTTGTCTTTACCACTTGAGATATCCCCAAGGACCTAATACAAATAATTATTATTATAATATATATTTTTAATTAATATTAACATACCTTATTTACTAATTTTTCCCTTATTTACTTTTAATTTATTTATCTATTTTATTAAATAATATTATTTATAAAATAACATTTATTTATAATATATATATATATATATATATATTAAATAATAATAACAAATTTGTAATAAAAATAAATATCATTTAAATAAATATTTTTATTAATTTTAACATATTTTATTTACTAATATTAATAAATATTATTATTTCATAATAATAATTATTATAAAATTAATAATTATCATAAAATTAATAAGATTGATTAAATAATATCAATAACCAATCCTTCATCGTTCTTCGTATCGGTTGTTGCTAGTAAATATCATTGTGAATCTTTTAAACAATTCAAATGACTAAACGCAAATGTATTTGTTCGTATAGTCATACAGCCTTACCCGAGTGCCAGAAGCAAAGATAACAGCTATGGGAAAAGCATAAGATTAATTTCACACACAGAGCAAGTTTAATTTAATACTAGAATCCGATTCAATCGAATTTGCAAGCACACAAATTATGCTGTGACAAAATGGAGATTTCACATACTGGAGCGATTTGATTTTATTGAGCACCAAAAATCAAATGAAAAATTAGGGAAGATTCAACATATTGGAATTTCATAAAAATTTAAAATAGTCGAATGAAAGTTGGGTTTATATGATTATGGCGGCACTCAACATTCGATCCAATAAAACGTGAAGAAGACTGTTGGCGGTTGGATAATATTTGGGGGACGTCAAGATTGCAGTGGCGGAAAACCCGTGAGACGATGGCAGACCTAGCTGGTAGACTCAAAATCCCACTGCTCTACTTTCTTAATAGTGAAGTCCAATATTTTCTTCAAACTAACTGTATTCGTACAATGTGCGAATTTCAAATTCTTCCAATATTTTCTTCAAACTAACTGTATTCGTACAATGTGCGAATTTCAAATTCTTCCAATATTTTCTTCAAACTAACTGTATTCGTACAATGTGCGAATTTCAAATTCTTCCTATATGAAAATTTGCCAATACGGTATAATTATGCTACTATGTTTGAAACTGATTAGATAATCTAAAACTTGCATCCTGGAGCTCCTCATAGTTACAATTTGCATTATATTGTTGTTTTTTTTAAGCGACTTGTGTTTCTTTGCAAAATCCAATCCCATATATTTGTTTCTTTACTAGATGCCTTCGATAGCAGGTTAAAGAATTTGAACTGTCCTGATATGTTTCAATTGCAAATGTCTGGTCCAACTTGAGCATTGCACACATCCCGAATTTCATGGTAATTTGCTTTGCCTATTTTGATTTGAATTTATCCATATGGTATTGTGAATGTATTGGCTGGAACTTTCAGTTAGGACAAACCCTATAAGGCCTTACTTGACTAACTCTTCAAAAGGCTGGCATTTCAATCATCAACCCTACTTGAGAAGGGTTGGCCAAGACCTTGATGGGTTTAATTATATGAGTAAAAACTTAGCATGGTCTCCCTACCGTGTAGTAGAGAGTTTATTGTTTGAGATTCTGGTCGCATTTCAGTTGATCAACTATGCTCAGATAAGCTCTTATCTAAAATTCTTTCCTAAGCTAAGTGATAAAGAGTTTTAACTATTGCTTGAGCAACAATCTCTTGACTTGAACCAATGTGTATAACTTCTTCAAGAAAAATCTACCTTATATGATAGTCTTCTAAGTTGAGTTTTCATTTAGAACACTACCTTATATGATAGTCTTCTAAGTTGAGTTGTCATTTAGAACACTATAATATGATAGTCTTCTAAGTGGACTTGCCATTTAGAACACTGTAATATGATAGTCTTCTAAGTGGACTTGCCCTTTAGAACATTGTTTAGTTCTCTGCATGGAGAAGTGGACAATCCAATCAAAGTCCTTGATGAATTTATGTCATATTCTTAGGCCCTTCACAAGGACCTTCACTGTGCTTTGGTCTCACATCAATACCATTCACAGTGACATCTTTCCAAATGATAATAAGAGGCAACATTTACAAAATTTGGATTTTTCAAAGTCCAATTTACTGCTTGATCAATTACCATAATTTGTTTGAAGTGTTCTTTGACAGTGTCAAACTTTTGGTTCATCGGGATGCAATATGGATTGTGTTATAATTAGAAAGTAGCTCTTGTATAGTAAAACTTAACAATATCACTTCATCTATCTCCCAAGAATGACTTATCATCTAATGTCTCTTGTTAATAATTTTTCAATTTTCCTTCAGGTGATCTTTTTCCTGTATGTTTTCTATATTCATCACTGTCATTTCATATGATAAACTCTCGTTTTCCTAGATAGTTGTTACAGTATCTATCTCTTATCTCCATATATTCCTAAAGAAGCAATGTGTTTAGTCTAGACTCTGATCTCATAGTATTGAGGAATGGAAAATAAATGCTCCTATGTTAGCATATAAAATACAATCAAATTGGTAGTTTTTCCTGACCCTGTGTACAATGTCATTCAACTTTGATTGCAGTGGGTGAGGGCATATATCGAGTTGTCTGGAATCGTCCAACAGACAAGCTTAGCTTGCATGATATATGGAGGACAGAGGGTATGTAGCCTCCAGCTTCAAATTGTATGCTTGGTGTTATGGAGGAAGTCTTATAAACATTAGTTTAGTGACTAATAGACTAATCCTAAATAAAGTAGGGCAAGGAAGGACTTATATTGAGGTATTTATGTGACACTAGCACAACCACAAATAAAGTGGTCCGTGTCACCGATAGGTATATCCAATCATTTAGTTTTGTGGAGATGGTTGGTTGTTAAACAAAAGTTAAACATTGAACTAATTAATATAAATATTAAACTAACATAAACCTTAAATTAATTAATATAAACATAAAAACAAATACTATTTAATAAACATACCCCTTTTCTTAATCAAGATGCATTTGAGCATAACAAGAATACGACGACCATGAAATGAATTCCCACTCTACACTTGTTACACTCAGGTTAATCTTGTTGATCCACTCAAGGAAGTCCAAAATATCAGATAATATCTAGCACAACCACAAGTAAAGTGGCCGGTGAACACCGATAGGTATAGCCAATCATTTAGTTTTGTGGAGATGGTTGGTTGTTAAACAAAAGTAAAACATTAAACTAATTACACCGATAGGTGTTTAGATATTATCTTACATTTTGGACTTCCCTGAGTGGATCAACAAGATTAAACTGAGTGTAACAAGTGTAGAGTGGGCATTCATTTCATGGTCGTCGTATTCTTGTTATGCTCAAATGTATCTTGATTAAGATTTAAATAAGCTTCAGTTAAGCGGTGGTTAAGAAAATGGGTATGTTTATTAAATAGTATTTGTTTTTATGTTTATATTAATTAATTTAATGCTTATGTTACTTTAATATTTATATTAATTAGTTTAATGTTTAACGTTTGTTTAACAACAAACCATCTCCACAAAACTAAAGGATTGGCTACGACCACTTTACTTGTGGATGTGCTAGTTAATATAAATATTAAACTAACATAAACATTAAATTAATCAATATAAACATAAAAACAAATACTATTTAATAAACATACCCCTTTTCTAATCAAGATGCATTTGAGCATAACAAGAATACGACGACAATGAAATGAATTCCCACTCTACACTTGTTACACTCAGGTTAATCTTGTTGATTCACTCAAGGAAGTCCAAAATCTCAGATAATATCTAAACACCTATTGGTGTAACAAGGAAGTCCAAAATCTCAGATAATATCTAAACACCTATCGGTGTAACAAGGAAGTCCAAAATCTCAGATAATATCTAAACACCTATCGGTATAATTATGAAGCGGATACGATTTAATAACTAAGATTTATAGATTTTGAAGGTACGCTCATAGATAAAGAGTTTTATGCTCAATTGCTTTCGGTTAACCTTTATAGAATTGATGAAGTAACAGAGTTGAGATACTTGCTAATATATAACAAACATTATTTAAATATGGTTAAGTGTTGATACTCATTGGAATCCTTCTAACTCCTTGTGATTTGGAGTGAACTCTGTCGAAAACAGGCCAACCAGTATGAAAAGGATTTTTTATCACATAAAAATAGGTTATATAACTCTAGGCTTTCTAGTTCAGCAAAAAAGAATTATTTTGAACAGAATGAACAATACGATTCGCCATATTTATTTTTCTCTAAATAATTGCTCTATTCATTACATTGTCGATACAATCCATACATGTTATGGTATACACCTTCACTCCACCATTTATTTTGTTACACATGAACTCTTCCATCTTGGAGAGATGGCTGAGCGGACTAAAGCGGTGGATTGCTAATCCGTAGTATGGATAATCCATACCGAGGGTTCGAATCCCTCTCTCTCCGTTCGGTCACTATTGATCCTGAAAACGAAAACTCCGAATCTTTCTATGGAAAAGACCAATTAACCTAGAGACTTTTTTCACTATTCTTTACGTCCGGGATTACGTCCTGGATCGTTCAATAGAAATCCAAAGATAAAAAGAGAAATGAAAAATACCACTATTGTGTAAACGAACAGCTTAAGAGTGAGCATTACGTAATATCTAGGATCCTGATTATAAGTACAACATAAATATGAAGAAATGGACTTCTGGTACGTGTTTATTGGAAAGTATATTCTGGTCCATAACATGGAAGGAAAGGAGATATCATTCATAAACGAACGGAAGAATGAATAGGGAGATCTAGTTTCCTCTATTTTTCGCAGGTTCCTCAAATAATGAACAAGTATTTATGTGTTTTATCAGTATAAATGGGACCAATCCCCGCATTGTGTATTGGTACATACAAACGATAAAATATCTTTGCCTCTCCCTGCTATTATGTATGAACAGAATTGTTTCAAACCTGTTTTATAGCAATGTCCAAGTGAATAGATGTTCACCTTTGAGATGATTCGGGTTTAACTCGATAGCAAATTATCTCTTCCAATCCAACGTGAGAAAGTTACATAGTGTCTACTTTTTCCGATAAAGGGGTGTTTGCATGGGTTTGCCTTGGTATCGCGTTCATACCGTCGTATTGAATGATCCTGGCCGGTAAATTTATGTACATATAATGCATACAGCTCTAGTTTCTGGTTGGGCCGGTTCAATGACTCTGTACGAATTAGCAGTTTTTGATCCATCCGAACCTGTTCTTGATCCAATGTGGAGACAAGGTATGTTCGTTATACCTTTTATGACTCGTTTGAGAATAAAGAATTCATGGAGTGGATGGAGCATCAATGGAGAAACTGTAATTAATCCTGGTATTTGGAGTTATGAAGGTGTGGCCTTGGCACATATCTTCTTTTCTGGCCTGTGCTTTCTGGCAACTATCTGGCATTGGGTATATTGGGATCTGGAACTATTCTTTGATGAACATATGGGAAAACTTTGTTTAGATTTGCCAAAAATATTTGGAATTAATTTATTCCTCTCAGGAGTAGCTTGTTTTGGATTTGGAGCATTTCATGTAACAGGTTTGTATGGTCCTAGGATATGGGTGTCTAATCCTTATGGACTAACTGGAAAAATACAACCAATGGATCTAGCATGGGGAGCTGAAGGTTTTGATCCTTTTGTTCCGGGAGGAATATCTTCTCATCATATTGCAGCGGGTATATTGGGTATATTAGCAGGTCTATTCCATCTCAGTGTTCGTCCTCCCCAATGTTTATACGTAGGATTACGCATGGGGAATATTGAAACGATCCTATCCAACAGTATTGCTGCTGTGTTTTTTGCATCTTTCATTTTTGCTGGAACCATGTGGTATGGCTCTGCAACTACTCTAGTCGAATTATTTGGTCCCACTCATTACTAGTGGGATAAGGGATACTTTCAGCAAGAAATAGATCGACGAGTTCGTGCCGGTCTGGCCGAAAATTTGAGCCTATCGGAAGCCTGGTAAAAAATTCCCGAGAAAATTGCTTTTTATGATTACATTGGTAATAATCTAGCTAAGGGGAGGTTATTCAAAGCAGGTGTGATGGACAATGGAGATGGAATAGCTGTTGGTTTGTTAGGACATCCTATCTTTAAAGATAAGGAGGGAAATGAGCTTTTTGTACGTCGTATGCCTACCTCTTTCGAAACATTTCCAATAGTTCTGGTAGACAAAGAAGGAATTGTGAAAGCCGATGTGCCTTTTAGGAGGGCAGAATCAAAGTATAGTGTTGAACAAGTAGGTGTAACTATTGAGTTCTATGGTGGTGGACTTGACAGGGTTAGTTTTGGTGATCCCGCTATAGTAAAAAAATGTGCTAGACGTGCTCAATTAGGTGAAATTTTTGAATTAGATCATGCTACTTTAAAATATGATGGTGTTTTTCGTAGTAGTCCAAGGGGTTGGTTTACTTTTGGACATGCTACATTTTATCTCCTTTTCTTTTCTGGACACATTTGGCATGGCGCTAGAACCCTATTCAGAGATTTTTTTGCTGGTATCGACCCGGATTTGGATTCTAGAGTAGATTTTGGAGCATTCCAAAAACTGGGAGATCCAACTACTAAGAGACAAGTGGTATGATATTGCTCTTATCTCTTCTCTAATCAATATTAGTATGAAAGCTATCTCCATAATTGTAAATTACGCTCAAATCTATGGAAGCATTGGTTTATACATTCCTGTTGGTATCGACCCTAGGGATAATGTTTTTCGCTATTTTCTTCCGAGAACCACCCAAAATTCCGGGTAAAGAGGGAAAATAATTTTGCTTCTCCAAATCCTCATTCTTTTTCTCCCATCAAAGAGAGAATGACCCTCCCCATAGGGGAAGGTCATTCTCTCTATTAGTCCTCATGATCCTCAAAAGGATCCCTAAGTTGTTCAGAGGGTTTCCCAAAGGCGGTGTATAGGGCATAACCAGTAAAGCTCACAAGTAAACAAGATATGGAGATAGCGACTAAGGTTGCAGTTTCCATTATTAGGTGATCCAATATCATGGTATGTTTACGATATAATAACAAAGTTAACAGATCTCAACCAATACAATAGTTTCTATGGCTACATAGACCGTTGATAATACTTCCAAAATAAAGCCAAGAGAAACCAGTGTAGGAACGTCCTAAGACCGCTTAATTTGGAATATGGTAAAGTAGCTCCTGGATGGGGAACTACTCCTCTTATGGGTTTTGCAATGGATCTATTTGCAGTATTCCTACCTATTATCTTGGAGATTTATAATTCTTCCGTTTTATTGGATGGGATTCTGGTTAGTTGGGGCTAGAGGAACTACAAAATCCGCCCGACGAGCTCTTGAAGAAAAAAAAGAAGAAATGAGGGATCCAAACTCAGACCAAATAGGGGCTTTTAGTTTTTAGCTTATCTTGTTCCAATAGTTTGATCGTGTAATTACTTTTCTCTAAGTATTTTTTGAATATGGGTGTGCGACTTGTTGAAATCGATCCATATTTATAGTACAGAAGACCGATCTGTTATCTTCATCAAGAAGGTCCTACCTCGTTGGATATTTAATTGATAGATTATTGAATCTCTAGAGCACGAGGTCTATCATAGATATGTTCTAGGAAGATTTGAACTATGGTTTGTACCTATCATTTCCTCGTCACCAGGCTTCCAATAAAGAAATTGAAAGAGGTATTTCCTATAATAAATCGAAGGATCTATCCCCTTTCATAATTATGCTTATTATGATAAAAGAATGATATAGTATTTGATTTCTCTTAGTTAGCATATTTCATCGAGTGAGCAAATATTAAAAGGTTATTACCCAAAGAACCTTTTGGGGATTTGATAAAATCATCGAGGTATAATTGAAATCTGAGGTTTGGATTGATTCGTCTATTGAGATCTCGACAAGATAATTCCTATCGATCGTCTGTATTAATTCTTTTCTAGGGAACTGATATCATACAAATAGGGTAAAAGATCGTTCAAAGGGCCTATAGTGATTTATCATAGGGATGAGCCGACTTGAAATTTTGGCACTATAGATAGAGTCTTCTAATATAAATGTTGGATTGTTTCGAATCATCCTCATTTCTCCAGCCGGTCAGGAAACGAACCATCAAGTATCTCGATATTTTCTCCAATTTAGATATTTGTGTCCAAAAGCATTTGCGTGTTCTTGTTTAAGCCGTATGAAGGGAAATTCTCATGTACGGTTTTCAGAGGGGCAATTTAAGTTTACCTATCTCAATAAAGTATACAATTGGTTCGAAGAGCATCTTGAGATTCAGGCGATCGCGGATGATATTACCAGTAAATATGTTCCTCCTCATGTCAATATATTTTATTGTCTAGGGGGGATCACACTTACCTGTTTTTTAGTACAAGTAGCTATTGGTTCTGCTATGACTTTTTACTATCGTCCGGCCGTTACAGAAGCTTTTGTCTCTATTCAATACCTAATGACCGAAGTTAACTTTGGTTGGCTAATCTGATCAATCCATCGATGGTCATTAAGTATGATGGTTCTAATGATGATTCTACACATATTCCGTGTTTATCTCACAGGTGGATTCAAAAAACCCCGTGAATTAACTTGGGTCACAGGTGTAATTTTAGCTGGGATCAAATTGGTTATTGGGCAGTGAAAATTGTGACCGGTGTGCCCGAGGCTATTCCTGTAATAGGATCTCCTTTGGAAGAGTTATTACGTGGAAGTGTTAGCGTGGGTCAATCTACCTTGACTCATTTTTATAGTTTACACACTTTCATATTACCCCTTCTTACTGCTGTATTTATGCCAATGCAATTTCTAATGATCTGTAAGTAGGGTATTTCAGGTCCTTTATAGAGAGGAAAGATAGATTGGAAATAACTATTCATAATTTATTGTTCCGAGTAACAACGGTAATATCTCATTGCCATGAGCATTTCTTATTAAAAAATGGGAATATCCATAGAAAATAGAGAATAGGGTGCTCGGGTTTCTCCTTTCGATTTTGGAGTATTATTTATCCAATACAAACAAATAATTGGAGTAGATTCTCAGATGGAGAAGATGGATTATGGGAGTGTGTGACTTGAACTATTAATTAGGCCATGCAGATACTTTCTTCGATCTACCACATAAATATTTCTGGTAAAATGTGTCTCTGTCCCAATTTCCTTATCAGGAATAGGAAGTTTAGCACCTGGGTGGAAAGGCATCGGTCCATTTGTTCCGTTCCAAGAGAATTCTTTCTATGATCGAATCCGGATCAGGAAGGGCTCCATGAGATCAGGTCAATGGGGTAATATTTTCATATAATCAATAATTGGACCATATGACTTTACTTATCCTTTTCATAGTATGAAAATGCATCCATTTCGATGGGAAAACTATCGGAGTTAAAGAAGGGATCTAAGGAAGGAGAGAGGTCGAATCAATAACAAGTCAATACCTTGTATGCTAAAAAACCTTTGAGGTCTATTAGAGGTCTATTCGTGGTGATAAACACAAATTACAGGGACTAAGATGGTCCAAAAGCCATATCGATCATGATCGAATTTGTGAGCTTACTTGGGTAATGAGCATTTAACTGGAATAATAAAATTACCAATGATGGATGATCATAGACATTATTAGTTCCTATTCTTCCAATCCGTCTTCCATCATGGGAAAAAAAGTGATATATACTCCCTCCAGTTATTGTTCGAGCCGGATGATCAAAATCGGCATGTCTGGTTCTTTTAGGGGATAGATCCATAGGGATCTACTTATCCCAATAACAAAGAAACCTGACTTGAATGATCCTGTATGTATCTACATTCTGTATGTTGTTGTTATTTACAGTCATTGTGAACTATGTATAACTGTATTTATATCACCTGTTATTATGCAATAATAGATTCAAGTCAATTTAAAATATAGCTACTAATGCTGATAAGCATATGCGAAACAAGAAATGTTAATTATGTATATTTAGTTTATTATGGATCCATTTTAAAGTCAAATATATCAAATATCCATAAACATCCATAAAAATTCAATTTATTTAACTATAAATTTTTGGATTAAATTATTCTTTTTGCATAAATCTAATACCATTTATTCTTTAAATTTAATTACACCTGCTTTCTTTTGAAGGACCTTGAGATCATTTTGATTCCAATAGATATTAGCTTCATATACTTGAGCAACAAAAAAATATCATTACTTCCTTTTTGAAAGGACCTTGAGATTGTTATGATTCCAATAGATATTGGCTTTGAACATATACTTGACCAGCACAAAATTATCATTACTTCTGTTTCATGTATTACCATGGCTCTCTCAATAACTTATTATGTCCCCAAAGGGGAAATATATATATGGGGCATATTCTATTAATTTGTTCATAGGGTCTATGATTTTTTCCAGCAGTCTATAGTTTTAGGTGGTCTATGTATAGTTAAAAAAAAAATTTACATGAATTTTTTAAATAATACAATTTTGTTAGGTTTTGATTGGATATGAGTTGTTGATGTCTTCCTCGAAAATCCCTTCCTAGTTCGGCGGCGGAGCCTGTGTCATTTTTTATTAATGCTCATTTGTTATTAATGTTGTACAAACCTGTTTGAGGTAACCCACAGAGCTTCCTATCCCTCTGGCTTGTCACCTACTCACCAAACGGGATGACATTAATGACAACATTCTTGGCACTACAGGTGTCGAGTAGGTTAGGTCAGATCAGGGCAAGACCACTTTCTTGATCGTTATAAAGGCAATCAAGGGTTTAATGGCGTTGATAGATAGCTAAAAGAATCTTTGGGTAGCGTGGAGATGGCGTTTTTGGGTAATGGCCGGGAAATGGTTTGCAGGTCATGCTTATGGTTTTTTTCAGAGTCATGTTAAGGAAACTAAATCTAGCTAAGCTATGAGATGGATACTGGTTCCAAAAGAGATAAACACAATGGTAGTTCCAAAAGATATGGCTATTATAACTGAAAGCAAAATGGGGGGTTTATGCAAGAAAATTTGGTGAGTTTCAGGATACTAAAAAGGGTATTCACCATGTACTCTATCTCGAAAACTGCTAGCGGAAAAGTATAATGGTGATTAATCGCAGAACTTTTCATAACAATTGTATCTGCTACCAAGGTCCCTAAATTTGGAGTATAACAAAAATCTATTCCTAATCGTAATTAGTTGTTCCACTTCAATTCTCCAGGTTATCGGTAAATGGATCTTCATCCAAGAATTTCTATATGTTTGTAGAAGACATCCTGTCACTGCAATATAAGAAGAAGGAAACTATCCCAAAGGAAGGCGGACGGACTTTTATACAGTTTAGCTGATATATTTTCTATGTGCTATGGAAAATTTTAGGTCATGAGAAGTAGAAGTGGCTTCGGTTGTGGAGAAAACCCTAATACCTGCACATTTTGAGGATAAAATACCATCGGCTAATTTGTAAAACAGTAAGCAGTTGTCGAAAGGGCGGTGGAAATATTTTGACTCCCACCAACGGTTCTGTAACAGGAACTATTAGAAGAATCTTGAGTCTCAATGATAGGGTAAATTTTGTATCGTTCGCTCCATGTAGCAACCTTGAGCGGGAGTCGTCTTCAACTGCAGCAGTAAACAATGGTGGTGATTGAACTATGGTCTATGGACAAGATTCTGTTGTCAAGAAGGATAATGGGGGAATTTCGAGGAGAGGTAGGGGAAAAGGAAATGGAATCAACATAGGTCGAGGAAAGAGAAAGGGTAAGCATAATTTCACTGACACTAGAGAAGCATCATACTATGATGTTTATGTTTTTCTTTGTCTTGTAACATGTTTTGAGATCATACATGCTCTACGGGATTTTTCTCTCAGAATCATAATTGAAAATTGAGTTTAATCAAGATAGTTAATCGAATATTCTTTTTATTTTTACACCTATTCTTACTCTTAACACCCTCTGAAACTACCTAGTCTATGGTCTTTGAAATTAAAATTGAAAATCGAATTTAAAAAGAATCTGGTCAAAGATGAATTTAGTAAGAATCTGATTACATATTTGATCAATGATGTTGATAAAGTTATGCTTACGTTGGTTTTAACAATTATTTGAGTCCTACCTAGTCTGTAGAGCTTCTTCTTGTAGAATCAAAATCGAAAATTCAGTTCGGTTAGAGATATAATCAAGGATGTTGCTGATGTTTATACTTGTGCTTGATTTTATCGCTTTGAGGTCGGGCCTACTTAGTTTATAGGACCTCTTTTCTTAGAGTTGTAAAATCTTTGGTCTACGACCTCCTCTGTTAGAGTAAAAAAAAATGAATTTAATTAAGGATGCTAGATAATATTGCATATTGTATTTGCCAAGGTTTTGAATAAATCGTAACAAACACCATTTTGAATTCCATCTCGCTTTTTTCCTTTCTTACCTTAATCATGGACATCCCCTGTAGACAAATTCTCTGCACATGTGTTAGTATACCTGTATGACAAGAATAAATAAATGGAGTGTACGAGGTTCACGCAAGTCCTGATGTACTTCAGATATCTCCCAACTTGCCCTGCTTGAAGAGATCACTGGATTTTAGATAAAAGTGAAATCCAAACAATACAGCATGATCAAAATCAACATGGATAATGGGTTTATAATTATTATGAAACTGATACAGAAATTTCACATAGAGGCTGGGATTGGAGGTGATTCAAATGTTGTTGCTCCTCAGATCCATGATGCTAATGGAGTTCATGTTTTCCCACCCAAAGAGGATACATAACAGAAGCATGTTGCTGGACTGATGAGAAATATAGCAGTTCCATTGTGTCAGCAGAGCATATAGAATGAGGCAGACACAGCCATAATTGGAGCTCACTGTGTTGGACATTGAGGTTGTTTCTCATTAGCATGCAGGCCATGTAGCCATGTTTGATCAAGCCTGAGAGAGATTCAATGTCTTGATGCATTGTAAGTCTCTCTGTACTTAAAAGATTTGAGTTTGATGATTTGTAAGTCTCTATGTACTTCAAAGATTCGGGTTTAAATGGAAATTGATTTGTGCTAGTTTAGTTTTTAAGATCTTCTTCTAGCATTTTTTCCATTTTATTTTATTGTATTTTCTTTGTCAGATCAGTTTTTGTTGTTTGTGGAGTGCATGCTCTGGTGGAAATGAGGAGATAGCTTGAGGATTCCATTCATGGATGTCTTCTAGTGGAAGTAAACTCCCCTGCTTGCCACAAAACCCTTAGACAGATGAACAAATAGAAAAACCCTACATCACATCCATTGTGAGGTTTTTTGTAAGGTCAAATTAGTACATTTAGAAGAGAGTTGATCCATTTTGCTTAGAAATCATCCTCATATTTCTTCTGGCCATCTGGTTCCGCCTCCCCAAGTACTTTTTTGAGGTAAAGCTGGTTGAATTTGAGGTTTCTCCCGTAAAAAGAGTTGGCTGAGATGAGTGTGAGAATTGCTCTTCTTGCGACTGCGGTTTATTTGCTCTAAATTTTTTGCATTTTAAATGATTTTAAGATTGAATTTCACTCAATTGCATGCATTGACAATGGAAACTAGATTCATGTTCAAATAAGCATTTTAAAATTAAAACATGTCCTCTCTTGCAAAGAATTTGAATCTTATAACAACAATTACAGGCCAGGGAAGGATGAAAAGTTATTTATAATGGCTGAGTTTTGAAGTTCCCTTGTCATTATGAAAGGAGTTAAGGTTCAATATCATTACAGGTACGCACAATGAGGAGCACTTTACTATGTCTCAATAGTTTGCAGAACCTGTTTTCCTTGACAAGCAGCATACGAAAAGACAATGTTCACCATAATATTCACATAGGTCCTGACTCCCGTAAGTCTCTTTCACATTTATTTATCTACATTGTATTTTTGAGGCATTACGGATCTTGACGGCCATTTCTTTTTTTTAATTGTTTTTAATTCACAATCTTGCATGTTCGTTGTTGTTAATAATCTATTTTCGTTTTTGTCCATCAACTGGCCTACACGATAAATGTGGAGTGGGGCATGATGACCAAATAAACCCTTGTGTTCTTTTGTGGATTTTTTTTCTCATGATACCTTCAGTTCCATTCATTTATCAAGTTTAGGGATGTTGTAAAAGATGCAAATTTTTAGGTTTTTTTTTTTTAATGAAGCTGGGTAAAGTTTATGAAAATGAAACTTGTTTTTTGAGGTTTTGATTCCAAATGCCCGTAAAGGGATTCATTTGATTGAATTTGAAAAAGGATGTAGCATAAGTTTTCATGTACTATAGTGTAACCAATGGGAAGTATTTTTGATTGTTTTCCTTCAATAGAGGGCACAAGTGGGTGCATCATTCCTACCAAATGTATCTTAGCCACCAGTTTAAAGTAAGGGTTTTGCAAGCAACGAGATGCCCACAATAAAGAAACTTTGTTCCAAATTTCCGAACTATCACCAACAAACCATGGATAAAAAATGACTTCAACCATTATTCGTATGGATTAAGGCACGTGGGAGGAAGGCCAGAACTAGATTCAATAACAGTAATCCAAGCCAAGCATGTGTAGGATAATAAGGAGTTTAGGAGGCGCAAAAGCAAGCTGGATCCCCCGGAAGGAGAAAGTTCAGTCATTATGAGCTTTACATTTACTTGGTTGTCAAACTAAGAACAAATCTATTTTTGGGGGGACTATAAGAAGGATTGCCATGGATTCTTTCACCAATTTCTGAATTTTCGATTTCTTTGAAGTTCCTTTCCCACTGAATATGTCTACCCAAACCAAGAGTCTTCAAAACTGGTACTCACATTCTTTACATGGAGGTTTAGATCTGTAGGACTTTGGTTTAGTCCATTTTCATGGAAATATTCATCAATCCATGAATATGGGAATCTTAAATCTTAAAAGGTGTGCAAGTATGTGTTGTTTACGAAATCCATGAATACATGCATCTTAAATCTTAAAAGGTCTGCAAGTATGTGTTGTTTATGAACTCAGTATGAAATCTATCGTGTTCTTATAGGGTTTGAATTCACAATTGGTTGCATATGAAAGAAAAATTGATGATGATTGCATATGAAGAAATCTTGAAGTTTTGGTAGTTAGATACATTGTGAAGGATTTGTACATGGCCTGGACAAATTAGGCTCATGATTCGGTTAATGCAACTTTTGACTAGCATTTGATTATTGACATTACTCATTTTAAGATGGGATTTTCATCTTTTTTTTTTACAACGTAACGTATATTTGGACTGGAATTTGATTATTGACGTCGCTCATTTTAATATGGGTTTCTATCTTCGTAACATTGCTCATTTCAAAAGGGATTTTATCTTGTTTTAGCATGTGAATAAAGTTATTCACAATTAATTTGATGATATGACTCCTTTCCTTGTTTAAGTAATTGACTTGAGACTATGCATTCTTCTTTGAAGTCAATGTCATTATATTCCACTTTCACTTTCACTGGAATAACAATTTTATTTTGATGTGTATATAGTGGGATATTTATTTCATCTTTTCCAAAGTGGAAACTGAAGGTCTTATGTACAATTTAGCTCTTTGATCCTGTATTCAATGATTCCCTCGTGCTCATATATGCATCAAAGATTACATGCATTCTTTGTTATAAGTTTTTTGCAAAATCAGTTATGTTTACAATTGCATTCAGTTTCAAGTGATTCTGAAATAGTTAATATGGTTTACTTATTTCATTTTACTTGGTGCTTACTTTTTTTATATGTTTGGAAAAAAAAATTCAAAATTGATTACCTTTGCATTTTACTTAGTGCTTCAGTGAGATTTCGATTCCATTATTTCCTTTTCCAATTAGATGATTAAGTATAATAAGAAGCCATTTGTTATCTTTCGTGATAAATTCAGAGCATTCTAGCATAGTTGATTTTTTTTACATTTTAATCATTGAGAACTTCACATCAACCGGAATTATTCTTTTGATGTAGGTTTCATTCTTACTAATATTTTGTAGTTTGTAGGGAGGGGTTGAGTTACAAGACCTTGAATTTGTTTGCTCAATCCATACGAAGCAACAGATTCCCATGTATCCAAATTCTACAAACCTTCAAATGGGATTGGTATCCAAATACTTCAAATCTTAATCTCAAATAAATTTGAAATCCAAATTTCAATATTTCTACTTGCAAGTTCGATAAGGAATGGTTTCCAAATACTTAACATTTCAATCTCAGATAAATTTGGGATCCAAATTTCAACAATTCTACTTGCAAGCTCGATATTTATAGTACAAATGTAAATTGAAGTTGGATAGTTCTTTAAAAATTGTAGAAGTCAATTAAACTAACTTTTCATTAACAAATTTCATAATTATTATTTTTATTAATAAAAACACAAATATTAAATTAATATTTAAAAATCAAAATTACACTTAACCTCATTAAAATAAATAAATTATAAATAGTCTTTAAAATTGGATTAAATTTGGTTAAACCAGTTAACTTTAATTTTATAAATTTAATAATATATATATATGTTTTTTAAATATTAATTTATACATTAAACAAAATTATACTATTTAACAACATTATTATTTGTTGAATTTTAAATCAACATAAATTTAATTAATTAATTAATTAATAATATTATTTGTTATTTAATATAAGCATATATGAATGATAAAAGTTATTAATCTAAGCTATCTCTTAATATGGTATATATGGTATGATGGTTGGTTAACATTTAATGAATCACTTAACACATGCATGTTTGTTTATATATATGAATGATAAAAGTCATTAATCTAAGCTATCTCTTAATATGGTATGATGGTTGGTTAACATTTAATGAATCACTTAACAAATGTATGATGTAAAGTTGTATGTAACTCTAAGCTATGAATGCTAAGATAGGAAAAAAGCCATTAATCTAGGCTACCTTACTAACTCTTCTTTAGATTACTAACTCTTCTTTAGGTTACAAAGGCATGAATGAAAGTATCAATTAACATAAATGCATTTTTATTTTGTTATGTTAGTAACAACATAATTGTTTGGGTTACCTGGTTATGAATGGAAGTATAATTAAAATTTTAAAAAAGGTCATTCTTACGTTGTTTTGTGCTAGTAATAACATTTTTAGCAATGGGATCTATGTCTTCTTTGGCAACTTTTTATGGAGAAACGGACCATCTCTCTGTGTTCTCAATGCCCATGGATCCATACTCGTGACCTGCTTTGGCAGTGATTCGGCCAATGTTTATGGAGCTCTGCTGCGTATAGCCTTCCTAACGTTGATGTCCAGATATGGGTTCGTTTGTGGCCTACAAATCCCATCCGGACAACCCTATTGTTGGGGTAACAATATCTACGTGCAGATGCATGTCCCGACGTCGATGGATTCTTCAAATATGAGCTACATTAGCATTAACGGCCAGAGATGGGTTCGTTTGTGGGTTGCAAATGCCGTCCGGACAACCCTATTGCTGGGGTAACAATATCTATGTGCAGATGCATGTCCCGACGCCGATGACTTCTTCGAATATGAGCTACATTGAAATTTTTGTGGTGGTTAAACATCGTTGTGCTATGAGAATATGGAGGCAGGGTGTGGATTGTCGGGGATATAACATGACGGGATCATATTTGCAGGACATCCGACTTGAAGCTATCACTGCGGGTGCGCTTTTTAATTGTGGCTTGTTTGCGGAGAATAGGAATGCTATTTGCTGGGGCGACGAGGCGGGTAGTCGAGACAGGTAGTGGAGTTATCATTTGTAGGCCATCTGGACCCAAATGCAATCTTTTAAACCTCTCTATTCTAAGGGTTCATTTAGAAGGAATAGTTCAGGCCCATTCCTTTCAATTTGCGGTCAATAGTATGGCGACAGAGCTCTGTCCAGTTCGAGCGCGGGTTGGGCACACACACACTCTTTATTTTTAGATACTAAAGGCTCCACCTGATTCCCAAACCGGAACTGAATTTTTCTTGGACAATCAAGTATACCACGATTCGAATCATTAGATCTCGGTGCAGAGAAATTGGCTGGAATCAGGGTTTTTTGTCTTTAAAACTTAAAGCGTCTAGGTTTTATTCATTCATTTTTTTGGAGTAAAAGCAGTGAGTGTTTGGTAGAATTTTTAGCTTTCATTGTATTTCCTGTTTTAAAAGAGTAATAAAAAGTGATGCAATTTGAGTTTCAGATCTGTTTATTTGTTGTTACTTTTTTAAGTGGGATGTGTTTTAGTATATAGTATATTTAAGATTGTAGTTTTTATAGAGATTGAAGTTTTCTGTTTTCCTAAGTAGGTAGGTAAAAAATAAGACCAGGACTATGACCATGTGCTTAAGAATTAAAACATATTGATCTTTCCTTTCGACTCTTCAGCTTCAACTTTTCTCGCGACCTTTTGTCTTTCTTCAACAGGTTGTTTCCTTCTGTGTTGTCTATGTCGTGCTATTCTCTTCTTGTATCGATCATCGCATGTGCCCTTCGTTGTGTTTTTTAGTGCCTGCTGCAGCCCAAAGAATGGGGGAACAAAATGCAAGGGGAGGCAAACAGGCGGGATGACCACAATGGAAGGAGACAAGTCTTTGGTCAGTATGGAGATTTCGTGTCTGTAAAAATGCGTGTTGGTAAAGGTTGTGGATTTTTCCAGTTTGGTAACATGTAGGTTTCTGAAATCGTCCTTCAATGAGACTTCTCTGAAACCCATGGTTTGTCAACTCTTTATGTTCAGCAATCCTTTTTCTGAGTCTACAAGTTTTTTGCAGGTTCACATGGTATTGGATATTGGTTGTGGTTTTGGTGGTTTTCGAGCTAATCTCTTCTCCAAAAGTTTGTTAATTTGTTAACAATGTGGATAGCTATGTATGAGTTATATAGAAGTCAAGTTCAGTTAGCTCTTGAGAGGGGTCTTCCTGCAATGCTTGGATCTTTTATTTCTAGATTACTGCCTTATCCTCCACTGTATTTTGATATGGTTCACTGTGCAAGGTGCGGAATTGATTGGGAGCAGAAAGGTAATGATGCCTATTTAAAGTTTGTTTTGATACTTGTTCTTGTTTGTATTTAGTAACTTTTTGTTCAACATTTATTTCCCTACCTATTATTTCCAAAGGCACACATCATACGCCTTGTGCTTTTTGTACATTGCTTTCAGTTGTTCTCTAATTTCTTTGAAAAATACTTCATTACATGATTTAGGTTTTTGTTGACTCAATTATGTCTCCAAGTCCAAACATTCAAATATTATATTCATAAAATTTTGAAATCTATCTTATACTTGTGTCATTATGTCTTCCTTTCCTGCTTTATAGTTTTTCAAAATATTGTATATCATCCTTGATCACTTGATCCATATGTCAGTCTGTTTTTCAATTGGTATTTAAGTTGAAAGTTTGTTTTCGATTCTTTTTTTCTGGGACAAAATGTTCTGACCTATAGACCCATGGCATTCTTTGCTCAAGAAGATGGTGCTTTTCTGTTTGAAGTTGATCACGTGTAATTATTTAAGATATATGATTTAAATTTTATTGTTACACATAACCATTGCAGTACACCTGTACCTTTCAATATCTGAGATTAATATTTTTGAGGCCTGTGATTTCAAATCCAAGAAGATAGCGTGTTTGCCTTAATAAAGTAGAATAAGATGAATGTTCTTCCAAAATATCAGCATTGCTCCTCAAAGGTAAATATTATGTAACATGTCGGACTTGAAATAAAGGATCAAGATAAATTTTCTTCCAAAATATTAGCATTGCTATTTGAAGGGTAGTTATTATGTAACATGCTGGACTTGAAATTAAGGATCAAGATAAATTCGCTTCCAAAATCTCACCATTTCTCTTTCAAGGATACATATCATGTAACATGTTGCACTTGAAAATAAATTTTTGTCCAAAATCTTAGCATTACTCTTCCATGGGTGTATAAATATTATGTAACATTCTGGACTTAATAAGGATCACGCTAATAGAAACAAATACTCACTCCAAGTACATAAGGAAAAAAAATGTTTATAACTCAGCTAGAAAGGATTGACGATGTTAACAATCATAACTTTCAAAAATATGGTTTAACAAAATTGGGATTGAATAATCCATTTCTCATAGTTCCAAAATTATGTCTTTCCATATAACCCTTGGTAGGCTTATAAAATCCTAGTGTAGAAGGAAGCACAATTGCAGGAATAATGTACAGAACATATAATATTGTTACATGAGTAATTCTTGTTTTATTAGTCATGGTCTTGGGTAACATGTTCTACAAGACTCAGATCCAAAACATGGTAGTAGAAGGCATACTTGAAAAAACTAGTAATTCAGCAAACACTGGCTTGATTGGGCAAAGGACAAAAATTAATCATGTAGGTCTCAAGGAAATGGCACAATGAAGAAAATATTTTCATATAGATTCCATGAGGAAAAGGCTTAGTGGTAATGAGTAATCATGTACACGCTATGCGAATGGATGCCATCTTTTTAGCTGATTCCATCACAAATAATGATCAGGCCTCTAATGAGCTCTGATTACCCTCACTGTTGGGTTAGTGTTCAAGGATAATATAACATGCCAGAAAGTCACATGAAGTTTGACTGGCCAAAATGGGATTTTCACACTACAGTTTTTGCAATGAGTCTAAATTGAAAACAATTTAAGATCAATAACTCATTTCAGACAGTACTAGTACAACACTCATCAAACAATGTAGCAGTGACTTTGTGGGAGAAAAAATGCATTTCCATATGCTCAATAATAAGGTAGCAGCAAGTGGGTACGTTGTTACATATTAGAGACGTGATCAGAGATAAGCATGATAAATAGTGACTGAAACACGGGACCATGATTATCGAACAGTATAAGGCACTGGAGAATCAAAGCCTGCCCTCCCTATCTTTGACGATGCATTAAGTTTCCCTTCACTGGTTTTTCCTTTTAATGGATTCTTTAGTTTGACAATATTATTTGTCATGTCCAATCCTGAGCCCTCACTAGAGATTGATGATATGTTTTCACTTCTTTATCTTGCTTCCATGATGCTAATTTCATGAACGTTTCAATTTTCCCTTGAAGCAACAACCTATCATGTTTCAGTTTTCGATCTATCTGCCCCAACATCAACAACTTTGAGAATTTCATATTTTCCATCATTTGAATCTAGAGAGGCACAGTTTTCCATGGGCACACATTGTTGGTAACAATCTATTGAATATGTTGATGCAGAGATATCTTTTGCATTTTCATGTAGTTTGCGTTTCTTTAGAGAATCAGGCTCACCATCACTGGAATCTACGGTATCCAATTTTCGTTTGGGACTTTCAGATCCAATTGCTTTGGATTCCAAAGAATTGTCCCTTGGAGTAGAAGAGACTGAGCTAATAGGTTGTATAGCTTCAGAAAATTCCTCAGTGACACCTTCTAGCACAGGAGAATCACCATCTTCATCTTCATAATCAACCAATGCAATAGATCCACCCCTAAAGAGACACCATTTCTCCCAATTATCAGAATTAATATTCATATCAACCTAAGAAAATCAATTGTTGAACCTAAAATCTAATGAAAGACCAATGTTATACCTGAAAGATGAATAACTAGAAGCACTTCCCTTCACCATAGCAGCATGTCCCTGTTCGTTGGGTATTCGAACTATCCGAGCAGATGCAGTATCATATTCATCATCACTGAATCAAATGGGAATATAAAATGAGCCAGGAAAAATAAAATAATATTTCAGAATATAATCGAAGTCAAGGATGCTTATAATAAATGAAAACATTTTCCTCCAGAGCACATCATAAGCATTAATATTTGAAACAGAGGATACGTGTCCTCGTTAAAATAATCTTCCTCTTCTTTATCAAGAGCCCGTTCATCAGTCTTCTTTATCTGATCAACAATGTTATTCATCTGACTCAAATGATTTGGACCTTTCCCTACTTGCACGCTTCTTGTAGTTACATCATCAAGACACCGTCGAGAGTCTGATAGCAAATAAATAATTTATCATTTAACCTATCAAATCTGAAAATGCGCAAGAAAGAGAACATATAATAGGTGTTGACCATTAAATATAAACAGAAAAGTCACCTACTCATATTCCAGCTTTAGTGCTTGGAAAGTATCCGGACTGGTGCAAGCTAATGTTGGCCACTCATGATGTGTTAGTCGCAATGGACTCTTGGAAAAACAAAAATTTGAATGTCAAAAAGCAATATTAGAGCTACCTACACAACTTTTTGGAATATGGCGCAAGAAGATGAAACGTAGACAATCGGATTACCTTCCGGAATATATAAATATTATTTATGGAAATTAAGTATAAATCCCAAAAAATGGGGTTCTCCTAAGGTTGGTATGTTATTTTTTTAAGAAAACATAATGAATATGTTTGCGTTAGTCCCCTGGTTTGGTATGAAAATGATTGAATTTTGTGAAGAAAATTATATACAGTCGTAGATAACAGGTCGTTCTAGTGCAGCACTATTTTTCCATATTTTATTTTTTAATTAAGGAAGTTAGCCAAGCCATAAAATGACTAGGTCGAGCGTTAGTCCCCGACATCATGGTCTTAACATAATCAATGAACTTTTTTTTTTTTTAGGATGCAGGTCTTTGTCTGTACTTGTGCGGGTTCTTTTCCGTTTTCAAAATAGGTGAGCCAATCAAAAGTTATAGATGAAAGAAATAACTTGCTTTTTGTGTAAGATTGACGTTAGTGCAATTAAAATTAATAAAAAAATAGAAACAAATAATAGATTTAATAAAAAATTACATATTCAGAATCTGCACACATAGTTCTACAAGTGTGTGCAATTTCATTAGTAGTGGACAAGTGTAGCATACGTAGAATCATGCTCGAAATAGAAGAAGTTATAGAATATGATGTATTTTGTTATAACACAGTCCAAGACACTTGTTTTCCAACTCGAACCTAAAACCAAAGCGGCCAAGTCATCCACCACGTTGGTGGGAAAGGAATTGACTGCCAAAATTTAGAAATTTAAATGGTGTGTACGCATTGTTTTAAATACACGCGCACGCACTAAAAGCACGCACGCGCTAAAAGCACGTGCACGCATTTGTTTGGTAATCCGAAATGTAGTTTTGATTGTGTTTATTATGGTGTTGGTATCCCATAACAAAATTTTCTGCCGGGATCATAACCAAACCTGGGGTACAAACACGACTGAAACAACATCATCTATGAGACTAGAAGATCAGGCTCCACAACCAACACTCTCCCTCTCACTCCTCCCATCTCTTCCTAAGCCCCCTCTTGCCCCTCCCCCCTCTCTCACTATCTCCTTAACCATGCTCCCCTCTCCCCCTAAACCTCATCCTCTCACTCTCTCTCTATAATTGTTATCTCTCTCTCTCTGTCTTTGTAACCCCCCTCCGCTCTTCTTTCCCCTATGTCCCTCTCTCTCTCTCTCATTAATATTTCTCTCTCTCTCTCACTACAAGGGAAATACCTTATAGCGGAGGTTG